>KE155083.1:0-26243 GCA_000411075.1 Sisymbrium irio
ATTTTCAATACAAAACATCATTAATTAACTACATAAACATTATTTTAATCAATAGAAAAACAAACTGTATAATAAAAATAATTTTAAAAAGTTAAAAATCAATAAATTTTGCATTTAAAACTGAAAACGACAACTAATTTTAAATAAAAAAATTTCTCTAAAACGACAATTAATTGTAAACGGAGAGAATATAATAAATGATTATTGGGAAGGAGAACGGATAAAGGAATAAGGATTCTGATCATTATTACGGAGTCAAGGCATCATCATGCTTCCCACTTATACCCTGAAGCATAATCCAAGGCTTTGTAATAGTTAATTCATTTTCCATATAAACTATTCCAGTATTTGAACACTTATATTCTATATATGTAATTCATCGTAGAGAAAACAAGTAGTGTTCGGTCACAAAATACTAAATGATGGTCCGTCATCTACGACCATTTTTTCTTAATTATGCTGGATACCAACACATACACCAAGATCCAAGATTCTGCTTCTTGTTATCCAAAATAATTGTTAATGCCTAATTTTTTGCTCGTCTGAGTATAGAAGACTATTATTTGTCCCAAAAAAAATGAATATTATTAGATGAGTAAATAAAACATATGCCGTTAATACGAGCTAATACGAGCAAATACGAGCAAAACGGTAAAACGGTAATACGAGCTACAGTCTGATTTATTATAACTTGGATATGTTTAATTTTACCTACAGTTTCAAAACATCGTCGTAGGAGTGGACATAATTTTGATAAACATTGGGGATAACTGAAATTTTTATATTTTGCAAATATGACAAATTATAGGACGTCGCACGTCACAAGATGTCATATAAAAAATCATCTCCGAACTGACGGCTAGAAGCATGAGTAGAAGTGTGGCAAGAGTCTCTAAAATCGGACGACATCCACATGATCCCTATTCCCTACGCAACTTATGGCCCTAAAAAAGAACATACTGTCCACTTTAATTGCGAGAGGACTCCTCCTTAATAGCAAGATAATTTTCTCTTACAAGCTTTTGCTGTAACATTTGATTCGCATATCGGCATATGCATCCTCATCACAAATGTGAAGAAGATGAGATTACGTGTGCAAGAGGACAAAAGCTATGTGACGTAACAAATGTGTGGAGTAAGAAAGGAAGATTTCCCTTGAGTAAGATTTGGAAATAACTGACCGAAAAGGAAGGAGGAAATATTTTACATTAGTTAGGAGATGTAAGGCTGACCTAGTATTTAAACAGATGTGCCGCCTAGGGTTAAGGTGTGCTTCTTGAGAGAACCTTGTGTGAGATTGGTGAGTGATCTTTGTAGTCATAAGGGCTAAGAACGGACAAACTAGTTGGACGTTTGATGTTCTGGGTAGATTAGGATTTGGTCAGTCTCGGTTATAAGGTTGTAATCGTGTTATCCTGATTGAACACTTTGTGTTTGTGTTCAAGTGAATTCTAATAAGATTTAGAGTATTTGTGCTATTCATATCCTGTTAAGTCTCCTTGCTTCTTCAGAATGTGGGACACATATACATGTTAGGATGTTAACAACATTTAAAATAATCATATCAAACAATATTTGTAGCGTCCAAGACGACTGACTTTCCTAGCGAGTAAACTCATGCATGCAAACTTCTCGGTGAAGTGGTCTGAAATCCTCTCTTTCATTCAAGATACACAAATGGAGTATATACCTCGGTTCCTCCTCAAGTACGTACTTCAAACGGTGGTCTATGGTATATGGCGAGAAAGAAATTTGAGAAATCATGGGGAACAGCCTAATCCACCCTCTCGGCTACTCAAGACTATTGACAAGATTGTGAAAAACAGGCTGAACACAGTTCGATCAGTAGACACAAGGCTAGAAGAGAGCATGGTCCTCTGGTTGAATACTCGACAATAGATTTAAGTTTATTTAAATTTTAACGTGTAAGCCTTGAGCAAAACCGATACACTCTATTGTACAAACGATTTTCTTTAAAATTTAACATACAATTTCAAAAAAAAAAAAAATATTTATAGCGTCTTTTATTTGACAGATACCTCTTAAACATCCATTTTTTTCTACCAACTCAAAATTTTAACTTGTATTATATCCGCACCATTTTTTATCATGCTAAATTATAGTACACGTATATTTAAACTTTTTGACTTTTATATTATCCGAGATAAATGATTTTATATATAATTCTAGTCTGATGATATGTTAATCTGGAAGTATGTTAATGTATGATAACCAGAGTTTATTTTCCAAATTAACATGTCATTTGGAAAAGGTTCTGCTATAATCTTTGATTTTGAAATCTAAATCATGCATTTTTGTCATGAATAATATGATATTAAATATAAAATGTTAGGGTTTTGAAAACATTTTTTCTATAACTATTACCGACCTAAACAATAATGGTAAGAAAATTCATAGATTTTTAGAGTTTTTTAACTCATAAATTTTAAATTTTTGCGATTACGATATTTTATTTTAAAATTTTTTAGATTAAAAATCTATAATTTTTTTGTGTGTGTTTTTTTTAAAAATTTTCTATTATCTAACATAAAAATGATGACAAAAATCGTAAATATTTTTTGTTTATTTACTAATTTTTCTAAATTCTCTAATTTGACATTTAAACCGCAAAAATATATTGTTTACAAACAAAATTAAATATATAAATAATATGGTTTGAACAATGTTAAAAATATTTTTAAAAAATATTATTAATTTTATAATTTTTGATTAAATCAAAATGAACCTTTTATTATTCAAACATCGCCAAATTTTAATATATATATATATATACAGACATATTCATTAATGTTTTTTTTAAAATAATATATATATAATATTTAAAGTTTGAATAGATTTTTGTAACTCTTAACTTTAAGATTTTTTTTATAATTATTTGCAAGATAAAAAAAAAGCCTACAAATATCTTATGTGATTTTTTGGGTATTTCCCCGGCAAGGGTATAGAATCTCTTGTTATTAATGCATTCATGTATTCTGCCAAAAGTTGACTAAACACAAGTAGAAATAAAAAAGACATAGAGATAATTGGATGTATAGTGAAGATTTTCTAGTCATACAAAACTCAACATGTGGTCAGCATTCACGTGACCAGTGAGTCCTAATTTAGTAAAAGTCATGTGCCGATTTCGTGTTGGTTCGTTCGACATCTTCTGGGGATTTTTACACTTTTTCGAACCCTAAAAAAATCTTAATTTAAAAACTGATTCTCATTCAGTCTCTCTTGATTTCATCAAATCATTTTTCCCCTCTTTCGGCTCTTGCTGTAAGAGAACCTCGATTCCCTCTCCTCCCTCTTCCAAATTGTCAAAAAAAAAAGATGGTGGCTTCTAAGAAGCATTCAAAAGCAGCCGCCAAAACCAAAACTTCAAGTGTTACTCAAGAGGTTAAGGTTTTTTTTTTAAATCAATCCACTCAGCTTTTTGATTTGATATTTCTCATGAGCAAAATTGACTTGAATTACTGTTTTTTCTTACCAGGTTAGCAATGGTCAAGACTATGATGAAGGCTTGGTGGGTTCTAAGATTAGAGTTTGGTGGCCGTTAGACTCCAGGTGAGAATCTATGTTTTTTTTTTTAATTAAAGGACTCGTGATGAATCTTACAGATCTATTGGTTTCTACAGATTCTACAATGGAGTGGTGGACTCATTTTACTCTTCCAGGAAGAAACATCGGGTAATTCATATCTTGATTGTTACTCCTTGTTTCTATAGATCTGTTTGGATATAGATTCGTTTCATAATTTTGGATTCTGAATTGCATCTTCGTAAATGGTAAATTTGATATGGATGAATTAGGTTGTCATTTGTATGTCTTCTAGGATCATTAGTATCTAATCTAAATTGGAGGATTTTTGTGCATTCAATTTCAATTTTTTTTTGCAGATTATGTGTCAGTTATTAGTTTACCTTACATTGCTGGCTATCAATCATGTCATGTATATAGGTTTTGTATGAAGATGGTGAGAGCGAGATCTTGGATATGAAAAAGGAGAGATGGGAGTTGATTGAAGAAGATGATGATGATGATGTTAGCGCGGATGAGGTAGAGAGGGGTTTATTATCATTTTATTGTCGATTTGCTGCTGTGCATTACTACTACTACTAGCTTTTAATGTTTCAACATTCTCGTTTTTGATCTCCCTGCAGGACGAATCTGACCAAGAGAATTTTGATGCCACCCCAGAAGAACCGTAAGTGTTCCCTTTATCCTCGTGATCATTTTAGCTATGGTGATATAAGACAGATATGTGTTGTCTTTGGTAGTACTGTATGTCGGATAAACATGTTCTTTTTATGTGCATTGTGTCCCTCAGCTTGAAAATTGTTGTAAGTTGTTTTTCAGTGATCTTTGTTACATGTTCTGTCTTGACTCTTTACAGGGTGACCAGGAAGTTGGCTAGGACTAATGGCAAATTGGGTGATGTTAATGGAAAGACTGAAGCAGGGGCCTCACGTATGAGGTCAAGCAAGAAGATTTCTGAAGTAACGAACCGGAGGCAGACAAGGACTTCTTCATCGGTCTCTGATAAAGGGAAAAAGCTGAAGACTTCCTCTAAGAAGAACAAGACGGAGAAGACGGAGGACATAGATGGAGGTGATGATGAGGAGTCCTCTGATGATGAATATAAGAAAATGACGGATGACGTAGATGGAGGTGATGATGAGGAGTCCTCTGATGATGAATTGAAGAAGAGCAGGAGGAACAAGACGGAGGACGTAGATGGTGGTGATGATGAGGAGGATGAAGATGGAGGCGACGATGAGGAGTCATCTGATGATGAGTCCAAGCCCTTGCGGAGTCTTCTGAAGATGACTGCAGAGGCAATTGATGAAATGAGAAAGAAACTGAAAGCGAAGAAAGAGAAGAGGAAGGAGAAAGAAGCCCCGCAAAAGAAACGGAAAAAGTAGACATTAGAGTTTCTCGGTCTGTCTCTATGTGCAGATAACCGTAGAAGAGCTATTTAATTTATAAAGCCTATTGTTTCGTTAAATTTAGAGCTTAAGATTATGTTGTTTCGAAAATGTGCAGCCATAGGGGTTGGGGTTGAAAAGCTAATTTCTCGAACTATGATTGTTAATGAATGAATGATTTCCATTTTATCACTCTCTCCCTCTATGTTGTATTTTTCACTTGCAAATTAGTTTTGATTACTACACATACGAAGATGAAATGTATATTACTGAAAAAAAAACAAAACATAAGTTTTATTCATATTTAAACTAGAGCGACATAGACTTATGATAATCTAAAATCATAGCGAATTCAAACGTAATTTAATTTGTCGAAGATCGTAAATATAATAAAAAATAACAGCATTAGAGTGCTCTCTCGCTTAGTTTTATTAAAGAATAATTAATTTCAAGAACCTTTTTAAATTTTTTTAAGAACTGTAATAAATGTCAGAGAAAAACTTATATATATATATGGGGCCATTCTAAAACTTTTGTTAAAAAAAATTCCGATATTATTTTATATCTGAATCATCCAGTCTTAGAAATTCAAAATGTTTTGGTATTATATTCGGTTTAATCTTTTGGATGAATGGGAAACAGAATCTGTTTGTTATTAGTAAGCATCATAGTCATTTATCAATACAATGCTACCTGAGTCCTCTAGTATTTATACCGCATTACTTATATACTTCAATAATTCGAGCACAATTTTCGGATATAGCTAATCTTTAAACAAAATCGAGTAACCAACTGTGACAAACAACCATAGTAAACAAATTATTTAAAGAAACAAAGTAGAGGACTTTAAAAGAAACAAAACCACAGTACTATTTAAAATTAACACAGCAGTAATGAAGAGAAGAAGAGAAAGATAATGCGTGTGACCCTCACTAATGGTGCAATCAATTACGATGACATTAATACAGAGAAGACGGCAAAGAGACGGAGCTGATAAAATAAAAAAAGACACATCCAACGGCTACTAACGTCTCTCAAATCACATCAACGACCAAAGACAAAACCTGGCCTTTGATTGAGACACGTTTCTCTCTCCGACAAACCATAACCAAGCGTTCCCCATCCGTACTTATTATTTCTCTTTCCGACCTCTCTGTTTCTCATTTTCTCTTCTTGCTTCCAATTAATCTAATATCTGGAAAAAGGTTTTTCAGATTACATTCATTCTAGGGTTTTAAATTTCTCTATTTAATTTCTCTTTTCTCTCGCTAGCGAGAAACCGAGCGGACACACATACATACTTTGCATGAAGGAGTGTGAGACTTTATATGGTATCAAACGAAAAAAAAGTACTTATTTTATCCGCTCCAGTTTCAATCCTGAGCGTATCTCCATATCCGCTCTTTCTAGATTCAGTTCTAGTACAACAGTTCAATCGGAGAAGAAACCCTAATTTACATTCTTTATTGTGTCCGTACTTAGATTTATACTTTCCTTTTATGGATCCATCGATCGAGGTCATGTTAGTTGTTATTATTCCCAGATTTGATCTCAAGTACCGTCGATCTGTACTTGTGTCTTTTTTTTCTGTTTTAACTTTCTTTTATCATCGGTTTCTGGACTAGAATTTCTTGGCTATATATATATATATATGTACATATATCATTTTATTCTTCAATATATTACTGCTTAAACATGGTCACAAATAAATATATGTTGATGGGGGAAAAGAAGTTGACAGAAGAGAGTGAGCACACAAAGGGGAAATTGTATAATTTAAATCGTATATGGTTACTTTTGCGTGCTCACTCTCTTTCTGTCATAACTTCTCCTTCATGAATCTTCATTGAAGCTTAGTGATCATGTGTTCGTTCATATCTTTCTATCCATATGTATACATATGTTGCATCTATCTTTTCTTATATTTATATTATCTTAATTTGATTGGCATATGATGTAGTTTCAAAACTTTGTACATTCATAACGATGAATCATAGATCTGAAAGTTTTAAAAAGAAAAATCATAGATCTTGTCTCATAACATCATTACCTATATACATATGTGGATGTATATACACTATTTGTTAGATTTCTCATAGAATATAATGTCTTTTTCTATTTGGGTTAGGTTTCGTTGACCCACATTATGCTTCTTAGACTCGTCGGAATAGGATGTTTGTATTCTAAGTATCTATTATCATTGGAATAAACGCATTTCTTTTGCAGACTCTAGCTCAGAGTTATATTGAATGGCCCTCAGATATAAAAGGTTAGTCAAATATTACACTGGAATCCATCAATCGAACACGATTGGGGATTTTTAATGGCGATTATTAACCAAAGTTTGGAGTTGATTAGCTCAGAATCAGAGGAACTGTAGTTTTTGTGTTGGTTAACTGAATATTGTGATCTAAGTTCTTTAAATTAGATCTGAGCAATCAAGATGTATAACCATCCACAGTTAGTTAAATTTCCTCCGATTGACATGATGAAGAAAATGAAATTTAATAGGAACATTTAACTATCCTACTATTGAATGTAAGCTGAGGGTTGACTGGGTTTAATTGTTATATGAATATTAGATAAGTCGAATTAGTGGATCTAGTGCAATAGCGGAAAACCTCTATTGTGCTTTAGCTAAGTAGATATTTCGTGGATTAGTGAAGTTTATTTTTATGTAGTTATGTTTTAAACAAATCCGTAGTATATCGCGGACTCACGTCTTCAAAACTTGAAACTTTGGTTAATATGGAATAAGATTGCCTAGAACATCTTTATTAAGTTCTCTCTCTCTATACATATATGTTGTATGTATAGATAATACTTGGTGCCTAATTTATGATTATGTAGTTGATAACTTGATGTGTATAAAAGACATGCAAGTATGTTTTGTTCAGATGACCAAAATTAGAACTTTGACCTTAGAAAGTGACCAAAAATAGAGCACAGAACAAGATGCCTTTTGGAATTTGACTAGGAGGACTTTTGTCGTCTTTATGTACAGTAGTGATTAGTGAACACTGTGATACACAGCATAAGCTTGCATAAACAAACCATATATAAGCCAACGAATGTGTCACTCCTGTGTAAGATTGTTGTGAAAACTCTACGTATTAACCTATGTAATGTCAGGATTACTGGAACTTGTATATGTTGGGAGTATCTGTTTCTTCCTTCAGTAGATATATACCAACTTCGTTATGTTCATTAGTCAGTATGCTAAAATTGTGTTTCTTCAGCTTCGTTTACAAGTAAAAATTCATGCTCGGTTACGATGAATCGCAAAGCGTGACGCTATGTTATATATCAGCGAAGGAGATTCTATATGAATATAGACTGTAATTTAATAAATTTGTTTTGCTGATGTTATTAAACTACAACAAAAAGAATGGCTGTGATGTGGGTTAGAACACATGATATCCAACACATGCATGCAGAGGATCTTGCCATGGAGTATGTAGAACTTATATTAGTAAAAGGTCGACTTTTGTGAAAAAAATAATACTCCACTATTGCAAAACTAATTCAAAGCTATACAAACACACGCGATATAGGATTATATAACTCTCTTTTTGGGAATAAGGCAAAATAAATATTTGGCTGTTTACAAGGTAATTTATTTAACAGAAAAAAAATCCAAAACGAAGTTAAATGATTTTGCTACGTTCTCGAGGGCAAATATATAGTCTGTCACCAGTCACCTCACCGCCATGTAAATTTGTTGAGTCCATCATAATTACTCGATTTTAATAAAGCCAGCTAATTAATCAAATCGTGAAAAAACGAACGGCTCAGATTTGATTAGAGTACATGAGATACCCAATAGACGCGTGCAGAGGATCGAGCAGTAGAATGTTGAACCGGGTACGGTAAAAGGCGTCAAGATTGCAAAAGAAAGAGGCAAAAAAAAAAGAAGCCAACAAATTTCTTCTCGCTTTTCTCAGTCTGATCGGTGGCGATCGCTATCTCCATGGAGAATCTAAGCTTTCATGATGGTAACATCTTCAATCTCCTCCACGCAAGGTCAAAGGAGCCTAGTCACGTACGTTTGTTTTTTACTTTGGCCTTTTCTCCTCTTTTCTTTTTTGATTTTCCTCTGCGTTACAGTTCGGATTATTCTTCGCTGTATTGCTAGGGTTTTTAGTTACAGTGCGCGAGTTTGATTGATGGAGGTGCTCACAAATATAGTTGAATTTCAAGATTTTGGCTTTAACCTGGAATTTGCTTTTATCTTGTGCGGCAAACTAATGGCGAGTGTTGTCTTTATAGGACGTTGATCAAAGAATGCAATTACACTCTTCCATGGTTCGGAGACTTTCCGAGGAACAGGAACTGGAGGTTGACTATCTATGTATCATTTGGTTTATAGGACTTCAATTTATCTCATCTAAGTATTTATATCTGTTTGTTGTATGTGTGGCAGGGGCATCAAGGCTGTGTTAATGCTCTGTCTTGGAACTCTACTGGCTCACTGTTGATATCTGGATCAGATGATTTAAGGGTATATATGAGTTTCATTTTGATAGCAGCTAAACACTCTGCAATCACATTTTATTTTTGCTTATTTCATTTGTCGAATTCAGATATATTGAATTTTTAGTTTTATCAATTCATTGTGACGGTTATTTGAGCGTGTTTTGTTTGCTTAAGATGTCGCCGTAGTGATTTAAAGTGATGCTGAGCACCCCATAAAGTCTGTTCAATCAAACATCACATTGTTGTTATCACTGAGCATCTGATTTCTGTGGACAAGTGCTGTAGAGTTGAATTGTATTGAATGTCCAATATTCGTTTGTCATTTTCAGGTCAATGTTTGGGATTACTCCAGTCGGAAGCTTTTGCATTCTGTAGATACAGGGCATACTGCGAACATATTCTGTACCAAGTTTGTCCCTGAAACCTCTGACGAGCTTGTGGTATCTGGTGCTGGAGATGCTGAAGTATGTAAAAGCCATTGCATTTCGGTTGTGCTTTCATTTGGTTTTGAACTCGGTATTTATATTTTTTTCCTTTGGCCTGTGGGCTTGTCTTTGTCATATGTTATAGGTTAGGCTATTCAATCTAGCCGGGTTAAGCGGTAGAGCAGATGATGACAATGCTATTACACCAGCGGCATTGTACCAATGTCACACGCGAAGAGTGAAGAAACTAGCTGTAAGACCCTTTTTTAATCGGTATTTTGGGTCTTCCCTTTTCAGCTGTTTGTTTATCAGATATTTTTAACCATCATGTAGGTCGAACCAGGCAACCCCAATGTTGTATGGAGCGCTAGTGAAGATGGGACTTTGCGACAGCATGATTTCCGGGAATCTACCTCTTGTCCTCCTGCTGGATCCGCTCACCAAGATTGTCGCAGTGTTCTCGTAATCTCCAAACTCTGGTTACATTGTTTTCAATTAAGTGTGATGGCTCTTATGAAGTGTATCTCCTGCAAATTGAAGCCTTGTTGATAGCTCTGAATTTTGCAGCTTGACCTACGAAGTGGTGCCAAAAGAGCTCTCGCTGATCCTCCTAAGCAAACTCTCTCCCTGAAGTCTTGTGATATAAGTGCCACAAGACCACACCTACTTCTCGTTGGTGGGAGGTATTTGTCAGCATGTTTATGAATCAGATTTCTCTCCTTTTTCGTAATTGACGACTTAGTTCTTTTCTTCCCTCTTTGACAGTGATGCATTTGCTCGTTTGTACGATAGAAGGATGCTCCCTCCGTTGACATCATGTCGGAAAAGGATGCCGCCACCTCCATGTGTCAATTATTTCTGCCCCATGCATCTTTCTGAACGTGTTAGTCTTATTTGATTGATATGAAAATAGTCTACTACTTTTGCATTGCTGTGTTCTTGCTCAAAGTTTTTTTTAATCCTTAGTCACTGTCTTCTACGGCTTTGAAATATTTCAGGGGCGAACAAATTTGCACCTAACTCATGTTACTTTCAGTCCTAATGGTGAAGAAGTTTTGCTCAGTTACAGCGGGGAGCATGTGTACCTGATGAATGTAAATAATGGTATTTACAGTTTAAATGCTTGCTGCTTTAAGCTTAAATTCCGTGAATAGTTAAGTGTGCGGTATATTTTTGTAGTTGCTAAGAGAAAGAAGTCAATTTTCGTATTGGAATGAAACTTTTGTTTTGTTTTATATAGCTTTACTTTCATTTCTCGTGCCCCTTTTAGTTCCTATTGAAGACATTTTTCCCTGCATGAAAACCACCCTTGGATCATATGGATAGTTGCTGTTTTCTGTTGAGGATTCCAATTGTATTGCAATTATGTGAACCCCTTCGGCAAATAGATTAAGAATGAAAAATGTGTTGACCCACCAGATTTTTTTTTATTACTTTGTTTTGTAAATTTATCTCTTCGAGCTGACAATCTATAATATACGACGTAGTTTAGGAATATTTGTTTGTGCTAGATATCTTTTTGAAAGCTCCTCTTAGCATCCAAGATTTCAGTTCTTAAAACATTTACCGCTTTGTTTAAGTTCAATATATGTTGATTCTTTCCTTTGTTTGCTACTTGTAGGCGTTGGAACCATGCAGTACACACCAGGAGATGTAGCTAACTTCTTCTCTTTGAGTAACATTCTCCATGATGTAGAATCTCCACCTCAGGTTTCCAACACTCCTCAAAATGGCTTTCACAGAAATGGCAACGCTGCAATGGTTCGCACATCCCTTTATAATTGTTCCATAAAGTGACCTTGTCATCCATTTTCTTAGTGCGTCTGACTCCATTCTTTACAGTTAAAGAAGTGCACCGATTTGGTAGAAATTGCTAAAAGGTCTTTAGAAGAGGGTACGGATGTTTTCTATGCAATTGAGGCAGCTAATGAAGTTCTGGAAGCGCATTCTAATGATATTGAGTCCACGCTAAGGCATGAATGCCTTTGTACTCGTGCCGCGTTGTTGCTCAAGGTCCTTTAAAACTGATGTCTATAACTACCTTGAATCGCTACATTAGTCCTGTCTGATAATCTCAATTAGATGAATCTTTTATTTTCCAGAGGAAATGGAAGAATGATGCTCATATGGCCGCAAGAGACTGCCAAAATGCCCGGAGAATTGATGCTTCATCTTTTAAAGCTCATTACTACATGTCTGAGGCGTTGCAGCAAGTAAATAGCTCTGATCACAGTGAAAATTTTAGTGTATGATCTGACATAGAGTTGGTCCTGCTTTAATCATTTATACATTCGTGCTTTCACGCAGTTGGGAAAATGTCAAGAAGCGCTTGATTTTGCTACTGCTGCACAACAATTGAACCCATCGGATGCCGATATAGTGGCAAAAGTGGAGAGCATTAAAAGGGATATTCAAGCAGGTGTGTGACTATTAACGTATGTCTTCTTTTGTAGATGAATTGCTTAGTTGCTATATATATGTATTCGTGCTGTTCCTGCGTAGTTGTTAGTTTTTGCTTTTTGATGAATTCTAATTATCAACAGATCTAGAGCTCGTCTTTTAGAGTTGGGGAGTCTTTCATTGGCTCAGAGTATTGTTTAAAAGCTTTCATGGTTCTTCGGGAGAGGAAAAATCTTTCTACATATTAACATTAATGTACTTGTCTTTTGATTTACAAATCAGCTGGAGCTGAAAAAAAAGAGGAGACGGAAGGTGGAACGGCTAGAGTACTTTCTTTGAGCGACATACTTTATAGATCAGAAGCGAACAGTGACAGTTCACATGATATGTCGAGATCGGAAAGAGAAGATTCTGATTATGATGAGGAATTGGAGGTTGATATTCAAACTTCCATGTCGGATGATGAAGGACGAGACCCAGACTCAGATGCTATGCGTGGCAGTCTAAATCTAAGAATTCATAGAGTAAGTGATGATAAGCCTACAGAAAATACTGGTGATAATGGCTCCTCAGGAACTGCATCGTCATCTCAAAATGATAGAACCTCTTATCAGGTTAGTTTTTAGATTATGATACTGTTTGATTGTATATCAAAATAAAACAAATTTAGCATATTGAATGTGTTTCGAGTTGGTATTTGGCTTCTTGATGTTAAGTTTCAAACTCCTTATTAATGTGATGTATACCCTCTACCCGTTGGTTTCTTTGTGATCTAAGCCGGAGGGAGCCATTGATATGAAGCGTAGATATGTTGGCCACTGTAACGTTGGAACTGATATTAAGCAAGCCAGTTTTCTCGGTCAGAGAGGTAGGTTGGTTCGAGTTGCAAATTTTATATAATCTGAATGCAACTCCAGTGTGGTAGGAAAAGGCTTACAAAATTTTGAGACCTCAATACGGCATTATCGACTTTCTGTGAACATTTATTACCACATTTTTTAGGTGAATATATTGCGAGTGGAAGTGATGATGGTAGGTGGTTTATATGGGAGAAACAGACGGGAAGGCTTATGAAAGTGCTTGTTGGCGATGAAGCAGGTTTTTTGGTTTTTCACATTTGCCAAAACATAATTTGTTTTTTTCGAATTTCATTCGTTGGCTGAAACGTCCATCTTTTGTTTCTAGTTGTGAACTGCATTCAATGCCATCCGTTTGATAGCGTTGTAGCAACGAGTGGAATCGATAACACAATAAAGGTAAGCAAGTGCACAATATCTAACTCTTGCAATTTTAATTGAAGAGCTCTTAAATTAACATTTGCAAGTTAAAAACAAAATGTGTGTGAGAAGATGTGGAGTCCAATCGCACCAGTCCCATCGATTGTAACGGGTGGATCAGCTGGACCAGCAACCGCCAATGTAGTGGAAGCAATGGAGAGTAATCAACAGAAACTAAGCCGCAATCGAGAGAACCCTCTGTAAGTTTTTATGTGATACCTTAAAAGGTCGTTTCAGAGTTCATAAAGTTAATTTTGGTGTTTTATTGGCGGATTGATCCACTGGCAGGTCTGTGGAGCTGTTGCAGAGGTTTAGGATGCAAGAGTTTGCAGAAGGAAACTTTCATCCATTTGAATGTACTCAGAGCTAGAGCAGGAGGGGACTGTATAGGTAAAAAGAAAGCTTGCTTTGTGAAGGTGATGGTGATATAACAATGGCGTTGAAATATGAATAATGAATAATAAAGTCTCTGATTAGGTTTTGAAATGTAGCAAAGCTTTCTATCTGTAAAACTCATCGATCCTTTTAGCCCTTTTACTTTTGTGTTGACTGTACAGTTCGATGTTGGCTTCTTATGGGTGTAAGAAATCAATCTCTTCTTCTTTGAAACTTAGATTTTTTTTTTTGGCGCTCTTTCGTTTGGAGAGAGAGACAACCCAAGGTGTATGTCTCTAATCATCTTGTTTTAATATTGATTTTTAGTATAAATTATGACCAGCTATACTTTAATTTTCACTGATCCACCTACGTGCGTCTGTATATGATTCTTAGATTTTCTTAATGTTATTATTATTGCTTGATAATGTACGAATTCCAGATCAATAGATCCAAAACATTCCTTTGTGAACGCAATATACAGTATAGTATAATTTCGGATCTCCCTGCTTCGGAGAAGGTGACATCCCAAAATTACAAAAGCTGTCATGCTCGTCATCGGAACATTAAGCTTTGCCTAATCACTTTTATCTTATGATACTTAAATCCTTTTTTTCGGCTGATTATCATATAGGCTTAGCATTTCAATATACTTGAGAAGTGCTTAACACTAAACCAAAATAATTGAATTTTATAACACCAACAAATATTGTTGAGATCAGCGAAAATTGTTCATTGAGCCTCACAAAATTAAGAAACATGTCTTGAGCTTTTAGAGTTTCCTATCTGTATATCGTAAGATATATCTTTCTTTTCCAATTTAAAATAGAATTTTTTAAGCGATGTCAACTTTTCTTTTCGATATGAAGGCATGTGATAAAGTACTATAAAGTACTATGCATGAACCGTATCATAATACAATAACAAAATCTGGTCTTAGCTGATTACAAATTACTTACCTTTGTATCATAATGAAAACTAGAATGCTTCCATCAGATTAACTTTCTTTACTCAACTACTTTTCAAGGCATGTGTCATTGATATTTTAATTGCTGTTTAAGATCTTTAGATGATTTAATTTACTATGTCTTGAAAAGTGGTTGAGAAAAGAAAGTTAAATCTGATGGAAGCATTCTAATTTTATAATATCAAATATAAGAATAGAAATAAGCCCATATAATTTAAGAAATTGAGTATATTAAAAATGATTTTGAGATATTATATAAAAAATTATGTAACTTCGAAGGTCCATGTACGATTTTATGCTAGTTTATGAAAATGATGTTAAATTAAGCTTTAAATTTTATATACGAAAGGTTTGGTGGAACCACCGTATAAGATAAGGGGACAAAAGGCATTAGACCGTTGGAGAGAATTATTGACATTATTCTTAGGTGCGTTTCGAAGTTTTGTCAATAATTGATACATTCTTGAGAGTTACTTCAGAGTTTCTTCGACGGTATTACACTAGTATACATGCTAATTAAAAATATCTTATTTGTTACATTGTTTGATATATTTTTGTTCTTTCTATATATTAATCGAAAACTAAATATTACCTAGCGAGAGTGGTTTTTTTTACGTGGTTATGATTAAAACTTAAAAGAGTGATGAGTATATATACAACGACACCTCATAGGCTCATAACTTCTTCTTATACTCCTTTTGTATGGGTTTTGTTTCCATATTGCACTCTGTATCGTCATCTTCCCCATATCTCTACCTTCAATAGTGAACATGAAACTGCACCTCTTTAGCTGTGACAGTAAGATTATCATACTCACGTGGATACCTCTGCGCCATAATACTAAACAAATCTCACGCATCAAACACAGCTTATCTTAAATCATATTCTCCTTTTCACTCTAGTTCCTTTTCATTTCCTTCTATTTCCCTGAACGATATTTATCAATGGAGGAAGAACGGCGAGTTCTGTTCGGGAAGTACGAGATGGGAAGGCTTTTAGGCAAAGGAACCTTCGCGAAGGTGTATTACGGGAAAGAGCTCATCGGCGAGGAGAGCGAGAGCGTGGCGATAAAAGTGATCAACAAGGATCAAGTGTTGAAGAGAGCAGGCATGATGGAGCAGATCAAACGCGAGATATCAATCATGAAGCTCGTTCGTCATCCAAACATCGTGGAACTCAAAGAAGTCATGGCCACCAAGACCAAGATCTTCTTCGTCATGGAGTTCGTTAGAGGCGGCGAGCTTTTCGCCAAAGTTGCTAAAGGCAAGCTCCACGAAGACGTGGCACGTAGATATTTCCAGCAACTCATCTCAGCCGTCGATTTCTGCCACAGCAGAGGCGTTTCTCATCGCGATCTCAAACCTGAGAACCTTCTCCTCGACGAGAACGGAGACCTCAAAATCTCCGACTTCGGATTATCGGCTTTGCCGGAACAGATCCTTCAGGACGGACTGCTTCATACGCAGTGTGGAACGCCGGCGTACGTTGCGCCAGAGGTTCTCCGGAAGAAAGGATACGACGGAGCAAAGGCGGATATATGGTCGTGCGGCGTCGTTTTGTACGTGCTTCTCGCCGGTTGTTTGCCGTTTCAGGACGAGAATCTGATGAACATGTACAGGAAGATCTTCAGAGCGGATTTCGAGTTCCCGCCGTGGTTTTCGCCTGAGTCGAGGAGACTTGTTTCGAAGCTCCTCGTCGTCGATCCTGACCGGCGGATCTCTATGCCGGCCATCATGAGAACGCCGTGGCTCCGGAAAAACTTCACTCCGCCGTTAGCTTTTAATATCGACGAACCGATCAGCGAAGAAGAGGCTTGCGACTGGGAAGAAACAGAGCCGGTCTCGCCGAAGTTCTTCAACGCCTTCGAATTCATCTCGTCCATGTCGTCAGGATTCGACCTGTCGAGCTTGTTCCAGAGCAAGAGGAAGCTTCAGTCGGTGTTCACGTCACGTTCGTCGGCGACGGAGGTGATGGAGAAGATCGAGACGGTTACGAAGGAGATGAACATGAGTGTGAAGAGTACGAGGAAGGATTTCAAAGTGAAGATGGAGGGAAAAACGGAAGGGAGAAAAGGACGGCTCTCGATGACGGCGGAAGTGTTCGAAGTTGCACCGGAGATCTCCGTCGTGGAGTTCTACAAATCGGCGGGTGACACGTTGGAGTACAATAAGTTGTACGAAGAACAAGTTCGGCCGGCGTTGAACGACATCGTTTGGTCATGGCACGGCGATAATACCGCGGTTAACAATGCCACTATACATAATTTGAAGGATTGTTGAATCAGTTTTGGTTCTGGGTGAACCGTTTTACCGGTTAATGTCTTGTATTGTAGTATAATTAAGAACTATTATACTGAGCCTAAATTTTGTTTGGTTTAATATACTTTTGGTTCTACTTCGAATTCAACTGGTTTAGTTTATTGAACAATTTTGTTCCCAACTGGTTTCTTGCAATTAAACACTTCCAAATTGTCAATGCGTTTGGGCTATATCATTGGATTGGTTAAGAACACTGCCACGTGTAGTCTCTAACAGACGTGGAAAAGATCCAGTTATTATATAGAGTTACCCAGTTGAAATCATTGAGAGTTAGTGGAGAGGACAAAGTCAGAACAAAATAATTAGCTTATCCGAAGACTTTTCTTCAATCTTCTACATGTCCAATTTCAGTTGTAATTAGGCATGATTTTAAGATCATACATAATTTTCAGTCTATCAAAAATATCGACTCAAACCCAATGTTTGCTATCAAGTTCTTGGGTATGCAGATTTGGAGATAAGAGAGTAATTTTGGCTCTTTAGTGCGTATTACGTAATCTCTAAATTCAATTTGTAAAAGTCACATATTGATAATTCATATCTTATTTAGCACTTCGTTTTAGAGAGACAATAGAATTTAAAAACAGTACAACAATATAATAAAAGTATATCTACTCCATTCTACGAAATTCGAAGCTAAATAAAAGAAAAGTCCTCCAAAAAAGTTAAAATGAATACAGACAACAACAAGGATTAAATAAACAAAAGCAAGAGATGAGGCTCACCCGTAATACTCAAACCACTGATTGTGTCCAATGAATCCAACTGGAGAGAATTGAGCTTCCAGTAGATACTAATATATTCCGACCAATAATCCGAAAGAACCATCAATCAGTGGCTAACATGGGATTTAAGGACAAGGATTGTGTCACAATCAGAAAGTGACTCCACCATCAAATGGATATTTATTAAATCAAGAAGAAAGGACTCTTTGTGTTTGTATAAGAGTAGAGAAACACCAATGAGATCATTACTGCTGCCTATCTTGTGTCAATGTGTGTATGGTCCTAGAAATGGAAAATGATACATTTGTAAGAGAGAAAAAAGAAGATAATATAAATTTTGTAACATGAACAGATGTTCCACCTCCTACGGAAGAAGGGGTTCTATGTCACGTGGGCTCCTCCTGTTCAAAAATCACATCCAAATGCATAATGGATTTCATTAATCCAGTAATCCACTAGTTTTTGTTGTTGAACGTTTTGAACAATAATTGGCTTGAGAAGAAAGACTCTAAAATCCCAATGAAACTCGAAGTCTGAAAAGGTTGTATTGACCAAGTAATCTTCAGACTTGAATAATAAAAAACTTAAGACCTCCTTCAAATCACAACCCAACTCCAATTCAGTTCCCTTGATCCAATCTATTAAAAATTAATCAAATATTAAGTTTCTTGTGTTACGTTTGTCTTATCTTTCGAGGATAATATTAACTTCAACTGTTACGCTGGTTTTGAGGTCTTGTAAAGTCGATTAAGTTAAATCTTCTCCCAATTGTAGAATACAAAAACGTTGATTTCGTACAAATGTTTCCGAGATTATAAAAATAGTAAGAACTTAAACAATAAGCTCGGTTTCAGATACTAAGAAACTTCAACAAAGTTTTATATTTTGGGGTTTTGCTAGAGAAGGAACCACAATGGTATGTCTTCCTAAACCGCAGCAAACAATTAGCCTGATGCTAGTAGTCCAACTCAGGTGCTAGTAATCTTCAGCTTGTTGACCCAGTAGCTGAGTTGCTCAGCAACACAGTTCGATCCAGTTGACCCGTATGAACTAAACTTATTGACTGAATTTTCGACTCCCAAAAATCCAAACACATCGTCTTCAAACACAGGGCTCAGCTTCTTCATCTCTCCAAGACTTAGGTTCTGTAGTTCACAGCCTCTTGAGACACATACTCCGACTAGTTTCCCAACAACGTCGTGAGATGACCTAAAAGGCATCCCCTGCGAACCAAAACAAACAAAAATGTATCTATCTTCTTGGATCTAGCTACAAAACAATGGAAGATTTCCATAAAGAAGAAAAATAGCATTACCTTCTTCACGAGATAATCAGCAAGAGTAGTAGCATCAAGGTGTCCAGCGGGGAGACTTTTCTTAATTCTGTCTTGGTTGAATGTGACATTCTGGGCAAATTCCGCAGAAACATCGATCATTCCCATTATTGCCTTGGTGCTGTCGAACATTGGTTCTTTATCTTCTTGAAAATCTCGGTTGTAAGCAAGTGGAAGTCCCTTGCACAGTGTGAGGACCGTGACCAGATCGCCTATGACTCGAGCAGATTTTCCTCTGACAAGCTCCATTGGGTCTGGATTCTTCTTCTGTGGCATTATACTGCTTCCGGTTGAGACGGAATCGCTTGGAGTCATGAAACCAAACTCCTCAGAGGCCCAGAGTACCCACTCTTCTCCAAGCCGTGATAGATGAATGGCTGTGTTGGAATTTGCAAATAGAAACTCCAACACGAAGTCTCGGTCGGAAACTGCATCGATGCTAATTGAAATAGAGGAGAAAAAGACTTAATAAGTGAGCAACTCGCACAGCTAAAAGGCAAGGAAGTAATAGTGTAAGCACAGAGAGTTGATGCAACCAATACAAGAACTAGGAACATACCTGTTTCTCATTGGTTCGGTAAATCCAAGAGCACTTGCAGTCATAAACCTATCAATAGGTAGACCAGTTCCAGCCAAAGCACAAGCTCCGAGGGGAGAGAAATTTAGCCTCTCCCGACAGTCCATATAACGACCAGCATCACGTTCAAGCTGCCATACATGAACACAACAACTACCAGTCAAAAAGAAGAATGCTTAGAGAAAAGGCATCCATATGAGATGATCGTGTCGGAGAGAACTCAGTAAATGTAAGAATCTATGATGCTTTATGGCACAAACTACCAATGCAGATAACAAAGAAAGAGAGAACAATCAAAAGATGAAACCTTGTAAAGCAAATTACAGTCATAGATTGATTGTACTAACATAGCCTAACGAGAAAACTAAAACTTGAGCAAAGGAGAAGTTCCAAACCTGCTCTACATAAGTTAAGAGGACATGAGGGAGCAAAACAGGCTGAGCCCTCTGAAGATGAGTATAACCAGGAACAATCAAAGCCTCGTTCTTCAAAGCTAGTTGAACAAGTGCGGTCTGAAGATGTCTGATTTTGACAATGATTGAATCGATAGCATCACGACACCAAAGCCTGAAATCAGTAGCAACTTGGTCGTTTCTGCTGCGTGCTGTGTGAAGTTTCTTAGCAGGTTCACCAATAAGATCAGTAAGGGCTGCTTCAATGTTCATGTGCACATCCTCTCGATCAGTCCTCCATTCAAATTTATCTGCTTCAATCTTTCTCTCAATTTCATCAAGACCTCCCAAAATGCTATCTCTGTCGCTATCCGTTATGAGCCCCTGTAACAAACAACAAACAACAAACAACAACCAAAGATTGTTACTTGCATTACTTGGAGGAAAGCAGTTCAAACATAAAGCAGTGATTAGTATCTACAACAAGTTATGAACTTAACTTAAACAGCAAAGAAGCTTCCGTATCAATGACAGTTACGAACAAACAACTAAATCTCGTCCTACCTAAGGATTAACCAAAAACCCAAAACCCAAAACCAAAGCTTTCAGATTTCAATCAAACAATGCATCAAAGAAGAGAGGAATGGGGAGAGAGCAAAGAGTAAGACCTGGTGAGCGAGCATTGTAGCATGAGCTTTGCTGCCCATAATGTCCTGCTTGTAGAGAACTTTGTCAAATGATATCGACTCAGTGAACTTCTCCACCTTCTCTGTGACACTCTCCTCGAACCTCCCGCCCCATAGCTTCACCTCCTTTGAGGGGGCGTCGTTGTCATCGTGGCTCATTGAACGCAACGGAGGCAGACACCGTGACTTGATCCCCGGCGGCAAAAAAGAGACTGAGCGGTGTGTTGAGGAGGGAGGGTAGGAACGCGACGGAGAGAAGAGGATACTCTGTGAGAGAGAAAGATCAATTGCTCCCATTGGTGGGTGGAGGAGAGCGAGAAGGGTTTCAAAGGTTGGCCTTTTTTGCGGCGACAAGAATCAGATACTTTGGTGGTGGTATTGCACTATTGCTCAAAGGAATCATATGCTTTTTAACCGGTCTGGTTCGAAATGTTTTTCACTATTCAGCAAATTATGAATTTTCCGCACAACAATTTCGCTTATTGTATTCAATCCGAAACTTTAAATTAAACCGGGAAAAAATTATTTGTTTTGGTACAGATCGGTTTAATTGGATCAACCTCTATTTGTATATCCTGTTTCTAGTCAAAACATCAACTGTTTTAATAGAAGCTTCAATCTTGAAATTTGATAATCTATTGTAAACAGGTAAAGCATTAGATTACCATGATATCACCACTTTCAAAGATAAAATCATATAAATGCAACCAAAACATTTGCAAAGAGTAGAGAAACGGTTAAAAGATGGGCCAATACCATAAAATAACCATATACAAGTTGGAAGACTCTAATCATCCACACACAAACATCATTCAACTTTTTTTAGTTCAACATGGTCATGGAGACAAAAACATAAGAACACAGTTGCATTCTATCACGAGAATATAAAAGAGATAAAGCTTTAAAATCCCCCGCTCCTTAGCCATAACACTAATCAGCTAAACCACAATGTCGTGACAAGTTTCAACCATTAATATAATTCAAGTATCAAGAAACAAAATTTATATACCTAATTACATATTATCCGTAAAAGATCCAAATGATGAAGAACCATCAAAGTACGTAAGAGTTAATTTCTCATCTCTACAAAGTGAATGATTATGTTTCGACCCAACTCATTGCACACAAAGTTCCTAAAAACTCCAGTCGAATTGTGACACATAAGAAGTGTCTTCCATGAATTCCTTCGAACATAGCAAACATGAGATGAGAGTAGCTAGGAATCTTACAGTATCACCCTAAAAAAGAAAAAGAAAATGAGAGTTAAACAACAACCATAAAAGAGAAAAAAAAATCAAATGTAAATCAATTTACACTTTTCACCGTCAATGACATATCCCTAATACACAAAAAAAGTCTCTGCTATATTCAAGTAGATTCACTGAGAAGATGAATCCGAACCATTGAAAACAATATAAAAAAATGTGATCAGAAATCTCAAATTATATATAATAAGTAATTGTTTCTTTTTAAAAGAATCTCTGAAAAATTGTCATGTGCCATGGAAAAGTAATTTGTACATTTATTATTATTATTTTTCTTTCTAGTTAAAGTAAAAAAAAAATGTTTGAATGAACTAAAAAGACAAGTATAGAGAAGAAATTTTTTATGTACATCCTATTTCTAGTTAAAACAAATTTCTATTTTAATTAAAACACTTTGAAAAGACGACCAAGACATTTGCAAAGAGTAAAAAAAACGATTAACAGATGAGCTAATACTAGGAGTCTAGGAAATAACCAAGTTAGAAGACTCATCCACATACAAATGTCATACATATTTTAGTTCAACATCAAGATTGCATTATATCACGAGAATAAAGAGAGAAAGCTTTAGAATCCACCGCCATTTTGTCACCCACAGACCACGAGCTCTCCAAGCCATCTACGCAATGAACCAATGCCATGACAAGTTATATAAACATCTACATAATAAATCAATGTGATAACAAGTCATATGACCATCTACACAATAAACAAATGTCATGACATGTTTCAAGAATCAAAATGCATGATTAAACAGCAAGAAACAAAAATTTATATATATACCCCATTTCATGTCATCTGATGACGAAGAACTGTCAGAATATAACATCATGACAAAACAAAATGTATATGTACATACCTCAATCCATGACATCATCCACATCGTCACCACTATCAAGGTATAAAATTTCACCATCCGTGTAGAGGTGATTCATCTCTACAAAATGGTTAAAGAGATTTTGCCCCAACTTGATAAACACAAATTTCCTGTAAAACCCAACTGAGTCGTGACGACACTCTAAATTTCTTACAAGTAAACAAAACACAATAAATTCAAAATCATGTGGAGAATCTACAAATGAACAAAATCACTAAACATTCATGCAAACTAATCAAACTTACATTTTAAAAAGAAATGTATTGAATCCTAACATACCAACAACCATCAGAAAGACACTAAGGTAAAAAAAAGATAATGTTCAAAACTCATAGCTGATGGGTAATTTTAACTAAAAAAAACAATACAAAATTTTAAAACAAACTTACATTTCTCAGAAATCTCAATGAACTCTGAAAAATTTATCATGTGGTATGCAAAAATTGTACATTTTTTTCTCTTTATTTTATTGTATTTAATTTAATAGAGAAAGAAAAAAAAAAAAATTTGAATGAACTGAAAAGGCCAACATAGAGAAGAACAAGTCAAGCAAAACATATTGTTTTATAGTAATGTGGGAGAAAAAACAAACATTATGATTCATAAGACTCTTATTATAATAATAACGGATATTATAAAACCATTATTAGCCCTAACCTTTTTCATGCTTGTTTTTCTTTATAAACGTCTTATATGAACCAATGTTAACATAATAACAAATGAAAAACTTGTTTTAGCAAAGTTTCTCATAGCATGAGATTTGAGACTTAACCATAGTCACCACCATTTTGAAGAGAATGTTTGCATCCTCAATAAAGATGACTTTTGTCACATATGTCATCTTTTACTTGGAGTTCTCTTGTATGAAAAAAAATAATATATTTCATTCAAACAAAAACAACAAATTTTACAATTGGTTAAGAAAGTAATGTTTAATCTCAAAATAATTATCATAAGTTGTCATGTGCCCATCAAAGATTTTACATTTTTTTGAAGAATAGACAATAATGTTCAATTTGTTAGAAACTTGAATTAAACCGGGGAAAAAATCTATGTTTTGGTACAGGTCGGTTTAATTGGATAAACTCTCCTTCATCCTGTTTCTAGTGAACAAGAACATTTTTGAGAGATGGAAACCAAATGATAGGAAGGAGGAGTTATTTTATGGCTAAGTAAACAATTTCAGTTCTCAATCTTGACCCTAGTTAATTAGACCGAAAGATTTGTGCCTTTTACTTGTTTAAAGTATTTAACTACACTATATATACGAAGCAAGATAAAGAAAATAACTCCAACAAACTTCAAAAGTAGAATGAAAAAACACTTTATATATGAATCAATAATTGTAGGAGTATAATTAAAGTGAAGAAAAGGAGAGGTGATAGCAAAGCATTAAAAGAGTTTCCAAAGAATTCAAAAGTTTCCCTCCAAAGTCCAAAGAAACGCATTTTATAGGTCGAAGTCGAAAGAACACTCTTCTTCGCTCGTGATCCTCATTAATACATTCCCCTCCATCCTCTCTCTCTCCCTTCAACCCCGATTTTTAAATCTCTTTCTCTCTCTCTTCTGTAATTAGTTTCTCCTCTATTTTGGAGTTTCATTTCCACAGCGAGGAAGGCCAAAGGGATGAAGAAGTCTCTGGCGGAAAGATACTGTTTGATTGTATTTCAAAATAAAGATACAGTTCACATGATATATGTCGAGATCGGAAAGAGAAGATTCTGATTATGATGAGGAATTGGAGGTTGATATTCAAACGTCCATGTCGGATGATGAAGGGCGAGATCCAGACTCGAAAGCTATGCGTGGCAGTCTAAATCTAAGAATTCATAGAAAATACTGGTGATTCTGGCTCCTCAGGAACTGCATCGTCATCTCAAAATGATAGAACCTCTTATGAGGTTAGTTTTTAGATTATGATACTGTTTGATTGTATTTTAAAATAAAAACAAATTTAGCATATTGAGTGTGTTTCGAGTTGGTATTTGGCTTCTTGTATGTTGTGTTTTAAACTCCTCGTTAATTTGATGTATACCATCTACCCCATTGGTTTCTTGGTGATCTAAGCCGGAGGGAGCCATTGATATGAAGCGTAAATAGGTTGGCCACTGTAACGTTGGAACTGATATTAAGCAAGTCAGTTTTCTCAAAATTTTGAGACGTCAATACGGCATTATTGACTTTTTGTGAACATATATGACCACATTTTAGGTGAATATATTGCGAGTGGAAGTGATGATGGTAGGTGGTTTATATGGGAGAAACAGACGGGGAGGCTTGTGAAAGTACTTGTTGGCGACGAAGCAGGTTTTTTGTTTTATCACTTTTTCCATAACATAAATCTTCTTTTCTCTCGAGTTTCATTAGTTGGCTAAAAAGTTCATCTTTTGTTTCTAGTTGTGAACTGCATTCAATGCCATCCGTTTGATAGCGTTGTAGCAACGAGTGGAATCGATAACACAATAAAGGTAAGCAAGTGCACAATATNGACGGGGAGGCTTGTGAAAGTACTTGTTGGCGACGAAGCAGGTTTTTTGTTTTATCACTTTTTCCATAACATAAATCTTCTTTTCTCTCGAGTTTCATTAGTTGGCTAAAAAGTTCATCTTTTGTTTCTAGTTGTGAACTGCATTCAATGCCATCCGTTTGATAGCGTTGTAGCAACGAGTGGAATCGATAACACAATAAAGGTAAGCAAGTGCACAATATCTAACTCCTGCAATTTTAATTGAAGAGCTCGTTAGATATTGTATAGACAACATGAAGATGATCGTTTAGACTTCCATTTGAAACGCTGCAGTGGATGACGAACTCAAAACACTACAAAACTCTCTCTATCCATCCTCCGACGTTCTCTCTCCAGGCTCTTCAGGCACAGACATTCGTTTTGAGCTAAGCCAGACGAATGCCAGGAGCTACACAACAACAAACCACGCAAGTGGTGAGAAGTTTGACTTTCATATAAAAAAAAAAACAAAGAATCAAGAATCAAAATTGAAGAACCAGGGATAGTGTATTCAAAATCCATGACGTCGACAGATGTAGAGCCAAAGGTAGGACCAAAGGGGACGTGGCGTGGAGGTGCAGCAGCTCCAGATGTAGAGCCGAAGGGAGGATGAGGTGCAGCAGCTCCAGAAGTAGAGGCAAGGGGAGGAGCAAAGGTGACGTGGGGTGCAGCAGCTCCAGATGTAGACCCAAAGTGATAACCGGGGGGGG
>KE155083.1:26929-45286 GCA_000411075.1 Sisymbrium irio
ATCGGCAAGGCCTTGGCAACTAGTTTCCATCCTCCCACGTCACTTGCACAAAGTTTCAAGGCACGCGGTACTGCACCTATTCCATACAAATAAATTGAAGCTCGGCTGCAATAAGAAAACAATAAGAAAAGAAGGGTTAAGATGGGAGAAAACTTCACAACTGGTTATCACAAATTAAATTGGAGGAAGAAAGAAGCAACAAACCTGCCGACAATAGAAACTTCCGTGATCAGTCCACAGGGAGAGAAAAGATTAGCCAAAGTGCTCTTGACAACATCCTCAGGAAGCGAAGGGTCATACCCCGTAACCGAAATGCCATCGCTACTGCTCACAATTAATTTGCATATATATTTATTATGAACATTATTAAAGATGCAAAGTCTTTAGAAAAAGACAGAGAAAATGAAAGAAATGTAATTTACCTGCTTCTTCGAAAGTGTGCGACGTTCCTAGCAGCCAATTCATCCGGAGTACCTTCGTTAAATTCTCGCGGTAAAACCTCAATAGTTGCTTTCCATCCTCCAAAGTCACTTCCATTAAGAGCCATTGCCTTCTCTTCTGCGCCTTCTCCGCGAAGACAAACAAAAGAAGAGCTGTTATATATAGAAAACAACAAAAAAAATTGTTAGCATAGTATTTAACTTGAGCAATTTATTCACAAATGGTAAACAAGGCACAAACCTCTTGATAGCATGCATTATCGGGTCTCTGGGAATCTCAACATTATGGACTTCTCCACATGATTGGAATTTACTTCTCAACGCTGTCCCGATAGTAATCCCAGGAAGCCAAGGGTCGTATCCCTCAACGCGAACCATAACCCTAGTTTTGCAGGATATCATCAAAAACAAAATTCACAACAACACATGGATGATTTTACATATTTACAAATATCCAAACAAAAAACATCAACTCACCGGCTTCTGGCGTATTCACAGAAGGATTTCATAACATCCACAGATTCATCACCGTACAATGTCATCCCCTAAATTATTAAAAAAAGGTAATCAGAAATTTCAATTTCGGATATTATTTTTCCTACCATTAAGGAAGAAACCATAGACACCGAGTAAGGAAAAGAAGATTACGTTGGTGGCGTATCTCTCCATGGAGAAGTTGAGAAGAGGCAGCCGACGCTTAAGTTTAAGCTTTTTAGGGGTTTTAGGACAAAAGCTGCCGTATTTTTTTGGGGGGTTCACAATCGGGCGAAGAAGCTACTTATAATACCTTTTACGACTATAACCCTACGCCGCCGCTTTTAAGATAACATAATCCATTAGCCGATAATTAAAGATTTCTTTTAAAATAAAAGTGAGTAAAATCCGTAGCCCATTGTTTCTGTTTCAGAGCCCATTACAAAGAGGGCGCTCATTATTTTTTTTCCAGAAAACTATCTTAACAAAAGAAAAGACGTTACTTAATTTAAGGCCTTTGTTAGCAGATTCTAGAATAGTTTTTGGATTTTGTTTTTAAGAAAACTACTCTAGCAGAGCATATTATCCTATAGCTACTCAAAATACGGTTTCCATAAATCTTATATTATTATTTTAATGTTTTTATATAATTTAAATAAATTTCAAAAGATTGAACCAATAACAAAGAAAAATATGTTATGGGGTCAAAGTTCTAAAATCTCTTGTTTTATCCATCCAGGATTTAAAATAATCTAAAATTTAAGAAAACTGGTTTTTCAAAATATTTACCATCTTTTACACAAAAATAAAAAAACCAATGGTATTTTCTATAAAAAAAAATTTGAAGCATTTTTTCAGAAATCTATTTTTCTTACAAAAATTATGTTTTATCAATTAATAGTAAGATATTAATTAAAGACAAATTCTTATATATTTCTACACCAGAAAAAATATTTTTAGGTTTTTTTTTTTTGGGGTAAAATGTTAAGTCTTATACCATTTTAAATTTGTGACATAAATTATAGAGATAACTAAGAAAGTAAAAGAAAACCAAAAACTATAAACAATAGCAAAACTACAAAGACAATAAAGACACTAACAAATTGAACTAGGATGATACACACCTCCAGAAGATCTTCAATGAAGAAACACCAATTCTAACCACAAAGCTTAGACATTTGAGTCCTCATTTCCTTGAAACTGGAATCTTCATCATCGTTGCCACGAGCCCTACCATAAGCCAGCCCTCAAACCTCGCATAAAGTAAAGCCATAAGCTTCTCTGAAGAGATACAAAAACGGAAAAAAAACAATAAACCATTCAACAAACCGGTCGCACGGAAACCTTTACAAGTATTATATTTAATTCAGAAAGTTTGATAATGCTAAATTTACTGAATGAAGCTATATATTCTTCATCCTATAGTCTACTCCTTTTGACCTTGATTGTTTAACACTGGTTCTCCAAAAAAAAAAATTGATAGATGGGATCTGTTGGTATATTATTACAGCAACCACAATAAAAATTTACTCTTGTTAATATGTAGTGATTTAACAGATGCCTTGTGTAAAAATTATATCAAAAAGTCTTATAAATAACGTATCTTATATTCTTTTATGACCTAACTGGAAAACTAATAAATAAATAAAAAAATTACTCAAACTTGAAAAAAATACTCGATCATATGTCTGACTACCGAATGCAACGGTTTACCAGTTAATGTATTGTATTGTAGTAGTAAAAGAACTGTTACATTGAACCTAAATTTTCTTTGGTTTGATATATTTCTTGTTACACTTCGAATTCAAAAAACTTATGACATATCTGGTTTATTGGATGATTTTGTTCCCAACTGGTTTCTTGCAATTAAGCATTTCCAAATTCTAAATGCTATGATTTTTACACTGTGCTTCTTATCGGGCCTATCAAACATGGGTCTTAAGAGCCCATAAGTACCTAAAAACAACATCCTTTTCGGTTTGTAAGCAGCAAAATGTGCGTGGTTTCATTGCCCTAGAACTGGCAGGAAGTTAACACGAAAACGCTCGTTCCTCGGTGGTGAGCGGCGGTTGTAATCAACATCGACGCCGGAACTCGGCCGACAACCTCGCTGAACTCTGGTTTCTCGAGTTATGTATCTATCTCACGGTAAAATTATTCAAATCTTCTGGGATTCAATCGATATGCCACCTCATTAATTATTTCTTTTGACTGCCAATTTAATTAAATCTAAAATCAATCTATTAAAAACAAGAAAATAAATGCAAAACATCATTCTTTAAAAGACACATGGGAGTATTATTTGACTTTGTCTTACTCCAATACTAATCTCTATACTATTGAGAAGACCTTTTTTAAAATATTTAAAAAGTCAGGTTATTTACGCTGACTGTTAATGTAAACAAAATTATTTAGAAAATATTATATCAATTACATTTAAGATTTTCTGTTTTTGGAAATAAACATTAAAAGGTTTTTAAAAAATCAAACTAAATATATATTCATTTATTGCTATAGATCATGATTCTATTTTAAAAAAGTAATTAATAATAAAATAATAAATAAAATATCTAAAATATTTTCTATATATTTAAAATAAGGAATTTTTTCTTCAGTATCATCATAGAAATTCAAAAATCTTTAATTTTGTTTTTCAAATTCGTTTTAAGTAAATAATATTTCATAAACTAAATCTTAACAATACAACAATTGTTGTTTATAAAGATAATCAAATAATGCGTAAAGGATTTATATTCAAATCTCTAAGATAAAAAGATTGAAACTGCTTTAAAATCCACCAAACTAGAGTTCAACATCGATAATAAAGATATTCCATTACATCATAAGGGAATAAAGAGACTGAAATTGCTTTAAAATCCACCAAACTAGAGTTCAAGCTTAAAAATCCACAATCCAATAGCTCTCCCTCACTCCTTGTCATCATCTGAGCTAGGGTACAACATCATCTCTCGGTCCACGTACGGTCTACCCATCTCAACAAAATGTGTAATCAGATTTACACCCAATTCGATGGAAATAAAGCTTCTGAAAGCTCCCCAAAGAGTCTTCACACTCGAGAAAGTGTCTGCCATTCAATATACCTCTACCCGTAGCGAAGAGAAGATGAGACGATTCAGGCGTGGTAAACCTTTCAAATAGTTGTGGGCTGTAAACTCACTGCGTAAACAAAGTAAACCAAAGCGTAAACAAAGTTGAACGGGACAAAACAGTACAAAATTTTAAACCAAAAACTTACATTTTCCGGAAAATGATGAGAGCCTCGAGTAGCAACAAATGACTCGTAGGCTAGTACCCTTACAGCCATGGGACATGTGTTCAAACAATTCAAGAGAGCATGTTCATAGGAGATGTCCGAAAAATACTGACTTTTGTGATGAACATTCATGGTTGCCAACCTGAATCGGCCATAAACATATGAAAACACTTTTAACAATAACACAATGACAGGAAGAACGGTTCTTTCTAAAAGAGAATGTTCAAAATTCATGATTGATGGGTAGTTTTAACTGAAAAAAACAAACTTACATTTTCTCACAAATCTCAATAAATTCTGAGAAAGTTGTCATGTGGTATACAAAAATTGTACATTTTTTTTATCTCTCTATTTTATTGTATTCAATTTAATAGAGAAAGAAAGTAAAAAAAAAATGTTTGAATGAACTAAAAAAACCAACATAGTAAACACCAAGTCAAGCAAAACACATTGTTTCATAGTATATGGGAGAAAAAAAAATATTATGATTCATAAGACTCTTAGTTGTTATAATAACGGGTATTACAAAGCCATTACTAACTCTAACCTTCTTCATGCTTGTTTTTATTTATAGACTTCTTATATGAACCAATGTTAACAAATGAAAAATTTGTTTTAGCAAAGCTTCTCATAGCACGAGTAATAGAGTAATACGAGACTTAACCATAGTCACCAACATTTTTAAAAGAATGTTTGCATCCTCAATAAAGATGACCTTTGTCTCATATGTCATCTTTTTTTTGAAGTTCCCTTGTATGAAAATGAAATATTTCATTTAAACAAAAACAACAAATTTTCCAATCTGTTAAGAAAGTGATGTTTTATCTCAAAACAAATTCTCAGAAATTGTCATGTGTTTCCTTAAAATTTTTACATTTTTTTTAGAAATGTTCAATAACAGTATTGTTCGAAACGTTTAATTAAAGCGGGAAAAAAAAATCCATGTTTTGGTACAGATCGGTTTAATTGGATAAACTCTCCTTCAGTATATCATCCTGTTTCTAGTCAAAACATGAACTATTTTGATGAAAGCTTCCACTTTGAAATCTTAGATAATCCATCTACTATTTTACGAGTTTCATCAACTTTTGAATTTCCCTTAAGTAGCTATTACAAGTCGGTTTAGAGAATTTAGAACCGTAAATACTAAACGCCAATCTCGAGCTCGCCTAGGAAAATGGCTACAAGAACTAATCATATTTGAAATGAATAAACAAAACCAAAAAGAGAAGGAAACATTTTATAGAGCATTGACTCACATCTTCTGAATCACTCTTAACTTGGCACTCCTTGCTCTGCGATTCAGTTTCTCCTCTTCCTCTGAAGGAGTAATAGGCCTCTTTGTCAGTATCACTCCTTTCGACCCGATTACAGTCTGTTTGATCCACGCTTCTCTCTCTTTTAACCCCTTTTCTATAGTTTCTTCGGTTTGCCTGTCCGGTTTTACACTCAGCTCTGCGTTTATCTCTTCCCTTTGAAACCCTAAAATGTCGAGGAACGTTTGTTTTACAACCCGATCCTCCAGACTGTGAAAGGAGATGACTGCTAGCCTCCCACCTGGAGCGAGAACATCGAAGGATGAATAGAGAGAGTTTTGTAGTGTCTTGAGTTCGTCGTTCACTGCAATCCTTAAGCCTTGAAACACACGTGTTGCTGTCTTTATCCAACCTTGTCTGCCTCCTGCAAGCATTTCAAATGGAAGTCTAAATAAGATCAAAAGGACCATCTTCATCTATTGTCTATACGGTCAGAACTCTACAGTGTCGAATGTTTTCATGATCTTATTTTGGATCGCTCATTGATAGTTGCTTACTCTTCTGTGTTCTGCACTTGGCAAACAACTCTGTAACTAGGAAAACTAAGTGGAACTCCCATTGAGATGCAAATCCGAATCAAGAATTCCCAAGATAGATTACTAGACGCAGAGAAGTAAAAAAGACAGAATCAGTGGATATTATATGTACCTCTGCTTGGTGGTGACATGCCCCGAATGAGATCCACCAATTCACCAGTAGAATGTAACCCACCACTAAGTCGAGCCTTAACAATTCTAGTTTGAAGTAAATGCCAATTGCTTTCTTCGCCGTAATCCCGTAGAACTCTCCCCAGTTCGGATTCTGGCCAAGAGTTGACTATATCTTCCGCTGTCAGAGTCGCCTGTGACATTGTTAGCCAATATATTAAGAGAAACCTCAGCAGAAATTCCAAGTAATTCAAAACGCAGGAAGGCTTTCATTCACTCGTTTATATAACTCACCTGAGGATCCATACGCATATCAAGAGGTCCCTGGTGAAGAACACTAAACCCTCTTTCGGGATTGTTTACCTGCCGAATGAAGAAGATTTTACAAGCGTGAATGAGAGATGCCAACACTAGCAAGAGGAAACGAAAACACAAAAATATATACCTGCATAGATGACATTCCCAGGTCCATAAGAATGCCATCAATACCTACATCCAACAATTCCGGATGCGTTTCAGCGATCGCAGATTTGATGTATTTGAAGTTCTTCAACACAATAGAAGTCTTCAGAGTTGGATGCATGAGGGAATCAATATGAAACTGAGCAAGTTTACGAGCCACAGGATCAACATCCATTCCAACAAAATGCTTCAACTCAGAGTGGCTTTCAATAATCTGAAATACAAATTTACAAAAATTCACAATCTGCTTTCTTCCTTACATATCCAAACAATAGCAAAGAACCATCCCTAAGTACGAGCTTTGTTCGAACTTACAGAAGAAGAGTGACCGGCTGCGCCAAGAGTGCAATCCACAAAACTTTGCAAGCGAACCGAAGAGAAAACGTCCATGACTTCTCCGAGCATGACAGGCACATGCGAGGACGGAACCTCGCCGCCGTCGGCGATCTCATACTCTCTGCTCGACCGTGTCCTCCTTTTCTCCTTATTAACAACTGCTTCCGCCGTCGCTCTTGCGACCTCAATCTCTTTCCTCCTCTTCCTCTTCTCTTTCTCCTTCTTCTTCGTCTCGCTTGAACTGAGATTTCCGGCGATTACATTGATACTACGCCGAGGAAAACGTAATAGAGCTTTGTTGTTGTTGCTCGCGAGAGTCGATGAGCATAGAAACAGCTGCTTCACCCTAATCATTCCCGCCATTTCCCTTTCTTCTCATACCTCCTTCGCCACCATTGCTCCGGTCAATCAAATCCTTTACTCGGAGAGAGACAGAGACTGAGTTTCTAATATTGGGCTACAAAACGTATGGGCCTTTAGGCCCCATAAGTACGTGCAAACAACTTCCTTTTCGGTTTCTAAGCAGCGAAATGCGCGTGGTTTCTTTGCCCTAGAACCGGCAGGAAGTTAACACTAAAACGCTCTTGCTCCGGTCAATCAAATCTTTCACTCGGGGAGAGATTGAGACTGTGTTTCTTATATTGGGCCTATAAAACATGGGCGTTAAGGGCCCATAAGTACCTAAAAACGACATCCTTTTCGGTTTCTAAACAGCGAAATGCGCGTGGTTTCTTTGCCCTAGAACCGGCAGGAAGTTAACACGAAAACGCTCGTTCCTCGGTGGTGAGCGGCGGTTGTAATCGACATCGACGCCGGAACTCTGCCGTCAACCTCGCTGCACTCTGGTTTCTCGGGTTCTGTATCCATCTCACGGGAAATTATTCAAATCTTCCGGGGCTCAATCGATATGCCGCCTCCAGGTAATCGTAGAGATTTTGTTTCAGTCAACTGAATTTGTCCATCCCCATGAAAAAGTCTCTGTTTTGAAGGAATAATCAGTATAATGTTATTGGAATAGTAACATTTGATTGGTTGTTGTGTAGAAATCTCGAAGAGGGTTTTAGACGCAAAGCTTGAAGCTTGCAAATTCGCGTTTTTGAAGCTAAGTGCGGTGAAAACGACGAGAATGAAGAACTATAAGCAATTGCGTACTTTGCTTATGTTGAAAGAGATATCTCGACGTGGTGCTGATCGAGACTTTCTTAAAGTAACGTTGAGACTATATTCATTCTCCATGTTAGCCTGAGCTTATTAGTATTCTCTCTGAGTATTTGCTTATCACCATTAACGCCAAAGTTACGTTCTTTTGATTCAGGATCCGGAGAATAGTGTAACCCGAATTCTATGTTCGGTTCTAAAGCAAGTGGTAAGTGCACATGTCTGAAGTTCTGTAATGAAAACGTGAAATCGTCTTAAAAGTTTGGATTTTTGAAGTGAGTATATTTGAGTGTTTCTGCAGGTGAGTAACTCAGACCGTTCTCTCAAGTCTCTTCGTGGGTTTCAGTATGAGACATTGGATGATCAAGAGAAGCAACAGGTGACGAGGTTGATAGCAAGTGTACAAGGAATGGGTAGTAGAAAATACGAACCAGAAACTATTGATCATCTAGATGACATGACTGAGCCAATGGAAATGGAGATTTATTTGGGGAATGGAGATGATTCCGTCGGCGCGGATTTCAGTGACATTGTTTTGGAGCCAATCTCATGGCCTTTAGAGTCTAAGCTAACTCTTGAATGGGTTGAGACTTTGACGGGTTTGCTAAACACGTTCACATGGAAGAACTCGGTTTCGGAATTCCCTTTGACATTGCCACATACCGTGGCTCTTTCTCTGCTGGACTGTGCTTCTCAGATTCTAGACAAAGAAGCCAATTGCGTTAGAATCAATTGTTGTGATGAGAATTCTAGAGTGATTGTAGTTGGGGATCTGCACGGCCAATTGCACGATCTCCTCAAAATCTTTGATCAATCAGGAAGGCCTTCACAGAACCAATGGTTTGTGTTCAATGGTAATTACATTGGCCGAGGTTCTTGGAGCCTAGAAGTGTTCTTGGTTCTCTTAGCTTGGAAGGTACATAAACAGTTTCTTTACGTGCTTTTTTATTAGGTTATTTGAGATAGAACGTTAAATTGAAGTGGTAGGTTTCTTCGTTGTTTTGTCTTTAAAATTGGCCTTAAGGACTTATACTCTGGATTCTTTATGTTGAAGGTACCGCCTTTGTTTATATTAAAATGGAAGCTGTAGATTTAAGGCCTTAAAAGTGTTATGTCTATTTCGTTCTATTTGCCTTACTTTCTTAATTCGTTATGCAATATTCCAATCTGATCGATCTTTGTTGTTTTCTAACTACAGACTCTGATGCCTGAGAGGGTATTTTTACTTCGAGGAAGCTCTGAAACAAGAGTTTCCGCAGAAGAGCTTGATTTCTTGAAAGAAACATGTGACAGATACGGTCAGCACGGTCCATTGCTATACTCCAAATGTATCGATTGTTTCAAGATGTTACCTTTGGCGTCGGTGATATCAGATAGTGTCTACACAACTCATGGAGGACTCTTTCAAAGTTCTCGGGTCCATGAAGATAGCACGAATCCGTCTTTATTGTTGGGTTCTTTAGAGGAACTTGACAAGATTGAGAGGAAACAAGTTGGTGAGAACGATGATGGGAATATAACTCTTAATCATGTGCTATGGTCATGTCCATGGATGGCTGATGGTCTGAACGAAAGTAACTACAAGGGACTTCTTTGGGGAGCTGATTGCACCGAGACTTTTCTAAAACAATCAAACTTAAAGGTAAGTGTAAAACTTTGGGTAGAAAACTACTCTTCTAATGATGTTCCAATTTGTCATTATATAAAGTTCATGTGCTTGTTTACCATCGTAGATGATTATAAGATCACATGAAGGCCCCGATGCACGAGCAGATCGAGAAGACATGGGAAACATGCTAAGCGGGTACTCAGTAGATCATGAAGTAGAATCTGGAAAGCTTTATACAATCTTCAGTGCTTCAAATCTCTCACAGGTCATTTTCACTCTTTTAACAGAGAATCTGGATGCTACCTGTTTTGCTGCTTTTCCAACTGCTTATCTTGTTTATTTTTTTGCATATTTAGGGTTCGAGAAACTATGAAAATGAAGGTGCATATGCTGTTCTTGAACCTCCAAACTTCGCAGAGCCCAGATTTGTTTCTTACACTGTCGAAAATGTCCCAAGGGTAAAACCAAAAAGCTGGAAACTTCTGACTTTTTTTAGTTTGCCTTTGGCTTATTCTTGTGTTTTCTTTCACAGTCACTACATCAAAACATAAACGATGGATCTTCAACTCAACATGAAGTAATGTGGGAGAATAGAACAGGACACGATTTTGCATCAGTTGGGATATCTAATCCGCCTTCTTGGACAGTTTCTTTGCCAAGTGAGCCGAGTCAGATCCTTCAGCTTCAAGAGCCCCCTCGGGTCTTTGAAGGTCTTCCTCTTCCGGACACCATTGAGGTAATACCATTATCTCTGATTATTGGTGGTATATGATGATGGTGATGATTTTTGGATCTTGGATTCTTGATTGTATGATTGTGATGATTTCCAGGAGCCTCATAAATCCAACTATGACTATTTGTTCAGACTCATAAGCTCTCTTAAACAGGAGGTTCAAATTAGGGTATAAATATGTAAAGCCCTTTCTAGTTTCTTAGCTCTCACGTATCTATTGTGAAAGACTGACCCTTGGATTTGTGTTATTTTTTGATTCGCAGGATACCCGCGAGAAAGAGTTGGTAAGCCATAGACACCAAATTTTAAATGAAATATTTTATATCTTATAAGAAATATAAAATTGTCGATGAAATTAATTTGAGTGTTTTGAACAAACGTAGATGGATCATTTGACGAAGACGAAAGCTACATTGGAGGTCATTAGCCAAATGTCATCTTCTCTCTGACCCATAAGACGCAAACCCAACGATTTTGCTCTTTGTTCTTCTTTTCTTCTCCAGTTTTTTTAGTACTGTAAAAATGAACTGTAATTTAGATTTTATTCCACTGTAGTATGTTGGTTTTGGCTTTTCGTTATTGAATACCAATCATTTTTTATAGGAAAAAAATACTACAGATTTCTTTTCTCGAGTCTTCATTGAAAATTGAAAATTAGGCATTGAATAGGCAAATTCAAATTGAAAATTGAAAGTTGTCTATTCAAAAAAAAATTAAAATAAATAAGGACTTTGTCTCGAATTTATTATGGTATTTTCCCGACGACATGGTAAATTCATAAATGGTCCACAATGAAGAAATATTGACTGTGTCACTCGAATAGGACTTCTTTTGGTCAACGTAACTCGATTGCTATTTATGGTTAACAATTTGCGTTCTATTGACCCCCTAATTAATTGTACTAAAAAGATTTGGTTTGTTTTTTTACTTTGTTTAGAGTATTTTATTACACTATATATGTGAAGCAAGATAAAGAAAATAAAGTCAACAAACCAAAAACAGCGAATTGAATTTTACCCAATTATTATTTATGGATTCAGTTTTGTTTCATGCCAATAATTGTAGATAGATTTTGTATAATTAAATAGAAGAAAAGGAGAGGTGAGCAAAGCATTAAAAGAGTTTCCAAAGAATTCAAAAGTTTCCCTCCAAAGTCCAAAGAAACGCATTTTATAGATCGAAGTCGAAAGAACACTCTTCTTCACTCGTGATCCTCATTAATACATTCCCCTCCATGCCCTCTCTCTCTCTCTCTCTCTCTCCCTTCAATCCCGATTTTAAATCTCTCTCTCTCTCTTTCTCCCTCTCTCTCCCTCTCTCTCTCTTCTTTAATTGATTTCTCCTCTATCTTGGAGTTTGAATTCCGCCGGGGGAGTTTCAGTAATCTCCGATGGATGGCGGTGGAGGAGTGAGAGCAGGTTGCATCGGGATCAGGTGTCCGTCTCCAAGGAGAGCCATGGCTCGGTGGTTTTCCCCATCGAGGAAGGTCAGAGGGAAGAAGAAGTCTCTGGCGGAAGGACGGGTGAGAGACTGTGACTCGGTGAGGATCAGAGAGTTCTCGGAGGATGCTAGTCATGGAGTTGGCCAATCTACAGATTCTCACCCACCTACGATCGATTTCGGTAACAGTTTTCTTTTAGGTTTCTTGGGTTTTGATTAATGTTTTAATATCACTTTGAAAGGCAGCTATTCATTTTAAGCGATCATAGAGGATGGATCAGTGTATGAACACTACGTCGTTTAATCTAGAATTTATTTCTTCTTGGTCTTTAGAACTGCAAAGAAGGGAGTTTTGGTTTAGCATTGGAGTGAGTTGTTATCTGCTACATCTGATTGCTACTAGCAGAGAAGAGATGCACAAGATTGTCGAGCTACGAAACGATTTGGAGAAGCTTCTTGAATGTAACAACGATAAAATGAGGCGTAAACAGCTAGAGTTTGTCGAGTTACGGAACGATATAGAGAAGTTATTACAATATCACAATGATGGTTTGAGGCCAAAACAGAACAAGTTTGTCTTTGGCAAGCAAGAGCAGAGTGAAACCTCTGCGTATTCCACCACAAGTGACGTTGTGGATGGCCCGGAATCTTCTTCTGATCACTATTATTCTCCACAGTTCCTTGAGACATCTTTGTCTGTTGGAGGTGAAAGTTCCTTAAAACATTACGTATTTAAGGGTGGTGAAGAAGATTTTGGAGGAGAGATGGATCAGCTTGAAGCGGAACTTGAAGCTGAGTTTGAGCTTCTTCAGATTGGTCAAGACCAAGAGGGAAAATATTCCAAGCTCAAGGTAAACTACTCTTTGCCATTTAGTTTCTGAGATTTAAGCGATTAAAGATTTTGATATTCTGTCTTAGCTCCAAGTTGGTTACCACAGAAAGAACGTATTAATTAGCTCCCAGTCTCCCACATAATTTAGCAATTATATGTTTTAAACTCCTTCCTGAGTTGAAAATCACTAGCATTTGGCAGATTCTAGTTGAAGTCTGCACAAGCCCATAATCTGGTCCCTCTTCTCTATCGGTTGAATTGAGCTTGATTCTCTACTCTAATGGAACTTTCATGTTGTTGTGAAACGATTTACAGGATGTTTCAGAGAAGGGTGAAGATTCAGAAGGAATAAGTTTAAGACACGTGTGTGCAGGACCAGTGGAGGAACAACGAGGAGTGTGTCCGTATGAGCTGGAGAGAAGGCTACACGAGCTCATGGAAACAAGACAAGAAGAGCAGATAAAGGAGCTTGAGACTGCATTAGAAGATGCTAAACAAAAGCTTCATGTGAAGGAAGCAGAAGCTTCATGGTGGAAAGACACTGCTTATTTAGTCTCCGAACATGTTCCAGAACCTTGTAGAATCAACTCCAACTCTAAAACTCGTCGTTACCCTCTCTCTAGGTAATAAATTTGTGGCTGTTCTTTAAGTTTTATTAGAAAACATAAATGTATGTAATTGAAAAACTACATGTATATTTAATGGATTTTCCTTTTTTTTTTTAATTATAAATTGGTTGTGGAGCAGCGATTCAAAAAAAGGAATGTAAACAATATGTAACCTTTCCTTTTCCTAAAGGGATATTTCCCGCGATGTTATAAACAAAAGGAGACCAATCTTTTTCCCACAATCTCACAAACACACAATAGAATCACCCAACAACCCTTAGACTTAACGACGACAATGTCCGAGCAACCATGCAGAAAGAAGATGAAGAAGGAGGCGTCACCGTCACGGTCTCGGCCGTGTGGATTATCGTCTTTGCCAGACGAGATGACTCTAAACTGGTTGGCACGCGTGTCAAGATTTGACCACGCGGCCGTATCAATGACTTCGAAGAGCCACCGGTCACTGGTGGCTTCGCCTGAGCTGTACGAGACGAGATCGCGGATGGGTTGCACGGAGGAGTGCATATATGTATTCCTAAACACTCCTGTGGAAGTGCATCCGATGGAGCGCTGGTTCATCCTCCGCCGGGGAAAAGGAGATTCCTTTGGGAATCGGCTGCTCCCGATCCCTCCGTTCCCAACTCCGTCAGATACCTCCATGGTTGCCCTGGGTGGTGGGATCTATGTAATTGGTGGAAGGATAGACCACGTGAAAACATCGCGTGTCTCCTTCCTGGATTGTCGGACCCACACGTGGAGCTGCGTCCCCTCCATGAGAGTTGCTCGCTCTAGGGCCACGGTGGGCGTCTTAGACGGTAAAATATATGTGTTCGGAGGCCACGATGACAAGAAGGATCCCTCAAATTGGGCAGAGGTATTCGACCCAAAGATGCAAACTTGGAGTAGATTGGTTATCCCTGATCTGGTATTGAACAGGGGTTTGGAGGCTTGCAGGGTGTTTGATCGGGAAACTGAAACTATATTCTACAACTTTCGGAGTGAAGAAGGTATGTGGAATGATTTAAGGTGTTGTAAGATAGATAGACTATTATACTGTCTTAATGACTACGGGTATATAATGTGGTGTGATCCTTGGAGTGGGGGGAGTGGCGTGAGCCAAGGGATTATGTATTGGAGGAAGGTTTATGGTTTGGATCATTTGCAAAGGTTTTGGGTACGGAATTCGAGATACACCGCATTCCCTGGGGATATGGCGGATGTGTGGCATTGCCATATGCTCAATCGTGGTTACAAACACGGCCTCTTAGGCTTAATTCCGGGATTCAGACTCAGCAAATCCGGTGACAACATTGTCATCTTCTGGACCAAGTTCGTCCGCGATGAGGATTCCAAGAGATTGGATGTTTGGTGTGCAGAAATTTCACTGGAGAGGCGCGAGGGAGGCCAAATTTGGGGGACCGTCCAGTGGTCGGATGTTGTCTACTCTCTTAACCCTTTCGACCGTGTCCCCACGACTTTGTACTCTGTTTCTGTCAATGTTTGAAATATGTTTCTCTTACCTTTTTATTTATTTATCTGTATGCTTCTTCTTTTCTTCTGCTGCTTGGACGGTCATTCACTCCCATTCACTTACTTTCTCTTGTTAACAAGGGCCACCAAGCTTCGGTTTCTCAGCATCCTTTGTTTTTCATCTCATCAGCTTGCTATTCTTTCCTTATCTCTCCGTTTTCTTTCTTTACTGTGTTGTAGTGTGATGGATTATGTGAAATAGAACACATATTTATTGCTTTCGTCATAATCAAACGAAATCATTTGGATCTTAACATGTGTAACATATTTATCTCTCCGTTTTCTTTCTTTACTGTGTTGTAGTGTGATGGATTATGTGAAATAGAACACATATTTATTGCTTTTGTCATAATCAAACGAAATCATTTGGATCTTAACAGAGCATTTCTTGATCAGTTATGAGTTGGGCGTGGAGAAAGGATTTTCGAGGGTAATTAGTAGTACTCTCAGTATGTGATTTCAATGCCAGAGTGGGTCGAAGCTCAGCACGCTTGCTTGGCTGAGGCAACAAAAAAGATTCAAGTGCTGACATAGAGTTGTATAAATACTTGGACCTAATAAAATACTTCTCTGCTCTCTCAAGAAAACTCTATGAGTTGGGCCTTTTGTGGGGTCCAATTGTATCTTTAATCGTCTTGCTGAAAATGGATCTCGATCGGCTTTTGTTTTGTAACTTTTTTCGTAATTTCTTACTTATTATTTTCTTTTCCATTTCGAAGTGTAAACGGCATTTACGACCAAAACACGTCAGACTCAGAAAGGTCAAAGGGGAGTGAGAGGAAGAAGAAGAAGCAGCAACCGATCACTGTATTCCCAATTAAGCTTTTTTACGAATCTCCGTTGCACAATCATCTCTAAGCTTTCCTTGTGCAGAAGCGGGATGGCCAAAGTCGTCGAGCTTGACTCGGGTTCTGGAGGATCCGATGTACCACTGAGTCTTGAATCGATCAGAGAATCGTTGATAAGGCAAGAGGACACCATCGTCTTCAGCTTGATCGAGAGAGCTAAGTTTCCGCTCAATTCAGCTGCAATCGATGAATCTCGGTGTCTGGATTCTCAAACTTGTTCTTCCCTGACTGAGTTTTTCGTCAGAGAGAGTGAAATCCTCCAAGCCAAGGTTCACATCCAATTTAAACTGATCCTTGTTCAATATAACAAATTAGAAACATTAGCTACAATTCAATTTCTTTTTAGGTTTTGTAATTAAAAACTCCAACTTTATGCTCTAGATTGGCAATGTGGGATTAGTTCTTCTTTGGTTTGTAGATATGTGCGTTCATGTTGATTGGTTCACTTGAAAGTCTCAATGTATGTGTATGTGTATGTGTATTAGGTAGGGAGATACGATAACCCGGAAGAGAATCCTTTCTTCCTTGACAACATCCCTCCCTCCATTTTCCCGACGCATAAATATCCACCGGTATGTGGTACATTCTTTAAGCGTTTTCCTTTCTCAATTCTTATGTTTGAATCTAAACAATACTCTCTCTTGGTTAGGTTCTGCACCCTAAGGCTTTATCCGTTAACATTAACAAACGCATTTGGGATATTTACTTTAACGAATTGCTTCCTTTGTTTGTCAAACCTGGTGATGATGCCAACTATGCATCAACGGCTGCTAGTGATCTCGCGTGTTTACAAGTAAGGAGATCATAATTTGGAGAGACCTTGCATGTGTTTTGTGTCTTTGATTTGATGATGTTTTGATCTTGTGTTGTTAGGCTCTTTCGACAAGGATTCACTATGGTAAATTTGTTGCTGAGGTCAAATTCAGAGATGCTCCACAAGACTACGAGCCTGCGATTCGCGCTAAGGTACAGAATTAGTGTCTTAACAAATTTGGATTCGGTTTCACTGTTTGGTTTTGTATGGAATAACGACAAGACTAAAAGTGTTGGGTTGGGTTTTCCTTGTGTAGGATACAGAGGCTCTGATGAAGCTTTTGACGTTTGAGAAAGTAGAAGAAATGGTTAAGAAGAGAGTCCAGAAGAAAGCAGAAACGTTTGGACAAGAGGTGAATTGCGTCTCTGGTGATGAGAGTGAGAACAAGTATAAAGTGGATCCATTGCTTGTCTCTCGCATCTATGGAGAATGGCTTATCCCTCTCACTAAGGACGTCGAGGTTGAGTATCTTCTACGTCGTCTCGATTGAATCTTGAACATCTGGAACAGGAAATAACACGATTCTGCAAAAAATAAAAGGAAATGTAACGTTTTTGGCAACATGTACCTTTCCTTTTCCTAAAGGGATTTTTCCCGTGATGTTATAAACAATAGGACAGTCTTTTTCTCATAATCTCTGAAACACTAATACTCCTGAAACACACAATAAAACCACCCAACCACTTTAGACTTAATGTCGACGATGTCCGAGCAACCGTGCAGAAAGAAGATGAAGAAGGAGGCGTCAGAGTCTCGGTCTCGGCCGTGTGGATTATCGTCTTTGCCAGATGAGATGGTTCTAAACTGCTTGGCACGCGTCTCAAGGTTGGACCACACGGCCATATCAATGACGTCGAAGAGCTGCCGATCACTGGTGGCTTTGCCTGAGTTGTACGAGACGAGATCACGGATTGGTTGCACGGAGGAGTGCATATATGTATTCCTAAACACTCCTTTGGAAGAGCATCCGATCGAGCGCTGGTTCATCCTCCGCTGAGTAACCATCTGTTGTGCCAGTGTGGAAAGCACATTTGCTAGGTATGCTTAGACTTTTTCAATCACCAAAGCAATTGTTAAAAGGTTTAAGAAATCCATCCCTGGTGGAATAGGCATCTTCGATGAGCTCGGCATCCCATGTTTTGAAGTTTGAAACTGGAACTCTTCAATGCACAAATTTGTCTAAGTAAATCCAGGTTTGGTTCATATATGTTCGACATACTGTGTTTCAGTAGTGTACCTTCTCTAACCAAATACAAACCGATGAGAATAGACAAGATTGATAAACCTTATGTAAAAAAATTTGAATAGTTTGGTACTAAAGCCTTAAAACTTGACTTTTTACGAATATGCATAAATGTCTAGAGTTTACTGATACATGGACATCCCTTGATAGCTAAAATTTCTTCTCAGCTTTTGTAATTTCAGCAACAAGATCTTCATACGCAGCAATAGCTTCGGATGAGAAAGCAGGGAACATTTCACCTTGTTGGAGTTTGGGAGAAAAAGAGTCTCCAAAATACTGAAATAGAATAAACTAGACTAGAATACTGAAAATAGTATTGCAAAAGGCACAAAAACAGAAGACATACTATTTTAACTATATCAACACTTTTATCATAACGTTACACATCATCAACATTTTAACACATCATCATCTATTCATTTAGTTAATTATCTTTTATAACAGGATTTAACAAAAATAAAATAAGAATAAGCATTCTGAAAATAAAAAATATATACAATTATTATACCAATAAAAATTTTGAACATAAATGAAATAAATCGAGATAAAATATATACTAAAATTTATAAAAATTAATAAATTAAAAATATTAA
>KE155088.1:12056-23261 GCA_000411075.1 Sisymbrium irio
GATCGGTTAGGGGGCGTTACAAGTGCTGCCTAGAAGCGTTTGTGGCTGGGCTTCCGATAGGTTAGTGTCTATGAAACTAAGTTATGAGCGTGTCTGGTTTTAGGGGATGTGATTTTCCGACTAACCTTCCTGTATTTTGACGTTTGAAAAGACATTTATAATCTTGTCTAGTGGTATTCTAGGTTGTGTTTCAGAGATGTTGAAGACCGATGTGCCTGAGTTGGCAATAATCGGGTTGACAAGTTTGTAGTGTGGATTAAGGCAGTGCAAAGTCTTTAACTGCTTTGGCATGCCCCTCTCACAGTCAACCCTAAAATATCTTCCGGGATATACCCTTTGGTTGTTAAGCTAAGATATACCTAACCCTTATTTATATAGCGCACTTTTTATATATATGTGCACGGACGTGGTCGAACTGTTTCCCTTTTTGGTCATTGGTTAGGTTCCTAAGAAGGTGTTTGAATGGTGTGTTGTTCATTGTGGCCAGCAAAGAACATGTTCGAATCCGAGAGGATTGAGAAGGTGTTAGATTTGTGCAAATCGTTTTGTTGAGTAAGTGTTGTTCCAGAATTTCTTGGACTTTATCGGAGAAATTGAAGCTCAGCACTTGTTTTGAGATGGAGTTTTTGGAAAATTTCAAAAAAACTAGAGGTTCGATTTTTCGAGTGTATGAATGGTTATGTATACAATCACACTCCCCCAAATTTTTTATTTTTTTTGTCGAAACAGCTGGATTGGTCATGAGACTAGTTGCCCCCAATGCTAGGAGATCAAGCCAGTTCTTAATTCGTTTTTAGTAAAATACTACTGGTAGTACTTCTTGAGATGCATTGAATTCCGGCTGCGAATGACTGGGGATTCGTTGTAATAGGCGAGTTTATATGCTCTTGGCTGACGACTTTAGCGATCTTGAAGGGGCCTTCCCAATTGACACCTAGTTTTCCAGCGTTATTTTTCTTGGGCCTTCCCAAAGATCTCCTTCTTTGAACATTCAATTTCAAAATTTCGAGTTATAGTAATTGGCAGTGGCTTGCTGATAATTCTGCATTTGGATCAGGGCCTGATCTCGTCTTTCGTTGATGAGGTCGAGTTCGTCCTGGAGCATGACATGAAGGAAACGACGGCGTACTCGAGGGAATTCGAGTTCGGGGGGAATCACACACTCCGTTCCGTAAACTAATGCAAAGGGAGTTTCCGCAGTGGCGTTTCTGAGCGTGGTTTGGTGTGTCCAAACCACACCTTCAAGTTCATCAGCCCATCATTTCATCTAAACTTTTCTTTAACCCATCCATGATTGTTTTATTGGCTGCTTTCGCTTGGTCGTTGCCTTCTGAACACCTCGGAGTCGAAAAAGCATAGAAGTATTTTCCATTTTTTCCAGAATGCGACGAAATAATTTGAGATGAACTGCAAACCATTGTCGGTTACAATCTCGTATAGAACTCCGTATCTACTGATGATGTTTTTCCACACCAAATGCCCGACTTGTGGATCTTTTATGCTAGCATAGGAGTCTGCCTCGATCCATTTGGAAAAATAATCTGTCAAGACGAGTAAGTACTGATTTTGCTTAACCTTATGCATTGGCCCGACGATATCCATTGAGCAATGCATGAATGGGTATGGTGTCAATATTTATGATAACATCTCGGCCGGTTGGCGGGTTGTTTAAGCATGGCGAGTGCCCTTCCTCCTGAATGGTTTACACATGACCTGCTATGAACTTCTTGCATGATTTATTGGGCTTGTTCCCCTTTGACGCAATTCATTAGGGGGCCGGAATGTTTCCCTTTGACGCAATTCACCTGAGGACGTTTCATTAGCATGCAGCTTGTGCTCTTAGTTTTCACGCTGCCCACTTTTCGGTTGGGAGCTCTCCATCTGCAATGTACAGTCGAATCTTTTCCATCCAACACTTATCGCAACCGTATTCACCATCTTCGGATTGTTGGTCAACTGTCGATGGTTCGAGCCGCGTCTAAATCATCCTCATTCATCAGATTTGTTAAGCTTTTCCTAACCAAATCGTCGAGGTTAACGCTGCTAGCGCATCGGCTGGTGTATTTTCACCTCGAGGGATTTGCGTCAGTTCGAATTCTTTGAACTGTTTTGTGAGATCCTGGACTACTTTTAGGTAAGCTTTCACCATTTCGTCTCTGGTTTCGTATTCTCCACTGAATTGGCTTGCAACAACCTGGGAGTCGTAGAAAGTGTTGATGTTTAGCTTGATCCCGAAGGCGAGTTTTAGACCAGCGATCTTGGCTTCATGCTCTGCCTCGTTGTTGGATACTGTGAAATAAAGTCGGAACGACTCCACCAGGATTTCCCATGTCGGAGATGTCAAACTTGTTTTGAGCAGGATCTGTCAGTATGAATGATCCAAGTAGTAAATCTGTGTCTGTCTATGCTTCCTCGTTGAGGGAGCTCGAGCAGAAAATCTGTGAGAACTTGTGATTTCTCGCCGGTTTTTGATCGGTATACGATGTCGTGCTCACTTAGCTCTACTGCCCACTTAACCAGACGTCCTGAAAGACTCGGGTTGGGTAAGATGGTTCTTAGCGGGAATATGGTCAAAAATTATAATGGCATGTGACTGGAGATAGGGTCTGAGCTTGCGCGCATATGCTACTAGCAAAAGTGCTAGTTTCCCCATTTGGGGATAGTGAGTCTTGGTGTCGGTAAGACTTTGGCTTACATAGAACAGTGTTCTTTTCTCGATCCTGTTTTCCCAAATTAAGAATCCGCTCACGGCAGTTGTGGAGACAGCTTTGTATAGGAACAACGGTTCTTCCACGACCAGCTTTCAGCTGTTGGATAGCTTCTTCGCAGTTATCGGTCCACTCTAATTTTTTGTTCCCTCTCAACATTTCATAGAAAGGAAGACATTTATTGGTTGATCGGGAGATGATTCTATTGAGGGCTGCTACTCATCATGTGAGTCTTTGAACCTCTCTTTTGGTTTGAGGAAAACCAATCAGAATGTGAACTCATGGAGGAGCAATTCACGATTCTGCAGGAGCGCGAAAACGAGGCTCGTAGCAATAGCGATATCAACGAGTTGTGAAAACGACTCGATCAGGCCGCATATGAGATGAAGAGAGTAAAATCTCAAGTCCATCATGAAAAAAGTGCCGCCCCCGAGATCAATCGCGTCGTTGAAGAGGCTCAGAAAACACCATTCACATAACAGATAACTTCGACAAGGTTCCCTGATCCCGAGAAGGTGAAGATTCGACCCTATGAAGGAACTGTAAGAATTGTGGAAGTGTTTTAGAGATTTAATGAGAAAGAGTAAAGAACAACAAAGGAGAATTAGAAGAAACCATGAGAGATTAATGAAACAATGTTTATTTATGTGAATAGTTCTTTTGCATACATTGAATGGTGTCTTTAATAGACAGACAATATGAATGGTAGAGTAAAAAGAGATATGAAAGTGACTGCATTGTAGATCCGTTTGTTGAAAGCGACTATTGGCAAAGCTTAAACACCCGTGACTTCTCTTCTCTCTAACGGCTAAGTGTTCACGTGATTCCTCCTTCTTCCTAGCTGTTAACCAACTTGAAGAGATAATTACATAATAGAGTCACTTTTTGATAGTTATATATCACATTAGTAACTTTCTGCTACTAGGTAACTTCTTTAATATTATACTCCATTTTATTACATGTAAAGTGATTTTGTATCCTTGAACAACTAAATCTACAAACTTAATCTCAACCAGATACTAAATATAAAATAAACATAGAATAATATTTACATATAACTTTCATTCTAAACCACTCATGTGTATAAGAATTTTTTTTCTACATCTATGGAAAACAACAGCAGCAACTGAGACGACGGTAGATAGCTAGATTCACCGTCTGAAAATCTAGATTCATGGTCGTTACTCTCGCGTCGGAGAACAAAGAACCACGGGACACCAGAACATTTTTCAAACGTATTCTTGATCCTCTTTCCATGGTCGTAAGTTTCCTGCACTTTTCTTAAACATTTGTTTCAAAAGTGTTGTACATTCACATTAAGAAAATGTCCAACCAGCCACACAATTCTGCAAAACTCATATGTCTCTGTTGTGCAAAATAGTATCGTTGTATGCCCGTACAACCACAACTCAACAAGACATAAGATAAATCACTAATGGTCGTCCAGTTAGAACTCAACCATAACATCAGTTTGAAGCTTATGGACATTACTAATAGCGGTACAGGAATACCATACTACTTTCTCATGGACGTACATGACGCCAGAACAAACAAGTACTTCCTATGAAAGGGTCATCACTTATGGACGTACACCAAACATAAAATTGATCGCTCCTTTCTACGTCTGTCCACCACAACAGACCACATTGTGTATCGTTACAATTTATGTTCTTCATAAAGAAATGAACACAAATTTTCTACATCAAATTAATCATGAACTTACAGCAACACAACACAAAACATGTTGTTTATCGTTAATCTTGACATATCAATGGCCGAACATTTTTAAACGTCTAACCTATGTTCCATTGGACAGATCAATGGATGTACATGGACTCAAATGTATCTAGCAAATTGAATTGATTATTAAGAAATTCTCCTGCAGGATGTACATGAAAATTCCCCACGATGTTTCCAAAGATACGCTAACATTTCTAGAATATTGCCCCTTCTGGCATCTTGGTCACAAGTTGTGTTCGTATTTTTGGAGACGCTCATGATTTGTGTGGGTACACACAGGTGGTGAACACTCTTATGACCTAGGAGTCTATCTTTCATGAACGTATCCAGATAGACGTCGTGTGTAATGTTCAAAGACATCAATGATTTATGTATGCATACAAAAGGTGGTGACCCTTTCTTTTGGACTACTTGTTTGTTTTAACGTCATGTACGTCCGTGAGAAATTAGGATTGTATGCATGCACAACCATTAGTAATTCATCATGCACGTACAAGAACAATAGATATGTTGTCTATCTGTTCAGACATATCGATGGACGTACATATTCATAGGTAATACAGCGCCATCTGAGAACGTTGAATGCGAAAGAAATCGTTAACCGGCCCAGGTGCTACAGACCGGTATAATGTGAGACATGTTTTGTTTATCTATGACGAAGTCCCATTTACCGTTGCCGGAGTCATTCCATTTGCTGAAGATAACCAATGTACCAAACATTGTTCTGCCATGAGAACCAGTAACGATGACCTTGGAGAAGAGAGATGGTGTAAAAGTACTTTACCCTTAATTGTGGGGAACATGTATCTACATTGGAAATAATTAAGAAGAAAAGATATGGGCCATAGAGAGGTGTATGATAATTTTATATCTAACGGCTGGGAATTGTGGTGGTGCACCACATCAAGTCAGCTTGTGTGTGTCCATCGATTGAAGCAAAAAATACGACTCCTAATGACAGTTAATACTGAAAAAGTGTAAAAATGAGTGTATTCTAGTTGATGTTTATTTTAGCAATTTGGTTGAAAAAGAAAAATAAAGGACGTTGAGTGGCTCGGATTAGGGGAGAAGTGACCAAGTAGCAAAATGTGACTACAAGTGATATGTAAACTTAAAAAGTCACTCTGTGTGTAATTAACTCCAACTTGAATCTCTTCTAAAACTCCTTCATGATATTTCTCATAACTAATCACGTGAACCCTAAGCCTTTATTGCCTAGTATCGCACATCATGCTTCCTTGGAATACAAGTCTTCTTCTCTTGCTTAATGCTATAGTTCATACTCTCCTCTGATCAAAACTCCCCCTCAAGCTTAGTATAAGATAGCTAAGCTTGGTACCCGTGAAGCAATACCTCACTAAAAACCTTATCATAGAAAACCATTTTGGACAAAAATATGATAAGGGAAAAAGATTGTATTGTTCATGGATCAGAGAAGTTTAGATCATGCATGTGGAAGATCTACCAGCCCAAGCTTGCCATGAATGTGAGAGAAAACTTTTAGGCTAGCAGCCTTAGTGAGTTTATCAGCTAACTGATCTTCATTCCGTGTAAAGCAAGGAATGATTACTCCTTCTTTACTCTTCTCACGAACTTTGTGGCAGTCCACTTCGATGTGTTTAGTCATCTCATGAAAGACTGAGTTGATTGTAATATGTATGGCCGTCTGGTTGTCATAATGCATTGTGATGGGATTAGTCTGTTCAATGTTTAGATCCTTGAGTAATGCCTTTGGCCAAGTTAGCTCATTGGTAAGCTTGCGCATTGCCTTGTATTCTGCATCAGCTGTTGAACAGGCCAGCACCTTCTGCTTCTTTGTTTTCCAAGTGACCATGTTCCCTCCAATAAAGGTGCAGTAGCCGGTTGTGGACTTCCTATCAACTCTATCCCCAACCCAATCAGCATCACAATACCCCACGATATCAGTGCTCTCATTCCTTCCTATCCAAATGCCATGACCTAGAGATCCTTTGAGGTATCTGAGAATCCCTTCAACCATACGGCAGTGATATTGGGTGGGAGCTTGCATGTGGTGACTGACTTGATTCAAAACAAAGCACAAATCAGGTCTAGTAAGTGTTAAGTAGATCAACTTACCCACAAGTTTTCTGTATTGGAAGACATCTTCAAATGTCTCATCTTCCTTCTCCCTCTCTTGTTGACCTTGTAGCCTTCCTCTTATGGTGTCATGACCAGCTTGGCATTGATGGTGCATGTCTCATTTAAAATGTCAAGGGTGTATTTACGTTGGGAAAGAAAGAGGCATTCAGGAGAACGACACACTTCAGTACCAAGGAAATACTTAAGTTCTCCTAAATCCTTAATGTCAAAAACAGATTTAAGAAAGGATTCAGTATGTTGGATACCGTCCTTGTTGTTGCCGGAGATGATAAGATCGCACAACAATGCCAAGTTCATTTTGAAGAGTAAACAAGGTGTGATCAGCCTCGGACCTCCTGAACCCATAGTCTCTAAGTGTGTGACTGAGCTTGTGTTTCAATCCATAAATTGCCTTTCTCAACCGTAAGACATTGACTGGAGCAACCGTGTTCTCAAGGCCAGGAGGTGGTGTCATACATGCCTCTACATCAAGCTCCCCCTGAAGAATATCATTCTTTACATTCATTTGCCAGAGTTCCCAAGAGAGATTGACCGCCAAAGTGAGAACCACACGGACTGTGGGAAACTTGGCAACTAATGCAAAAGGTATCCTTGTTTTTTTAATCCTTTCCATATGTTTGTGTAAAGCCTCTAGCCACCAACCGAGCTTTGTAGCGTTCAATATCACCATTACTCTTATATTTGATCGTGAATACCCATTTGGAGCTAACTGCTTTCTTACCTTTGGGAAGCTGAGCTTCATGCCATGTGTGATTGTGTGCCATTGCATCAACCTCAGCACCAACTGCATCCCCCCATACTCTCTTTTCTTTAGCCTCAGCATAGGTAAGAGGAATCTGATCAAGCTCAATCTTGCCAAAGAAGGCCAACTGTTCAGAGGGCAACCGAGCAAATGAGCATATAGCCTGAATAGGATGTATCGCAGCCTGACCGTTGTAGTAGACCCTGGTGGTGCGAAGCCTGGTACTTCTTCTCAGTACATGTGCTGCATCTTGGATGTGAGCTTCCTCAGTCTTGTCAATGACATGTTCATCCAGGGAAAGACCTTTGCGAAGTCTGGTACTCCTTCTCAGTACAGGTGCAGCATCTGGAGCATGGGCTTCTGCAGTGTTCTTAATGACAGGTTCATCCTCCTCATGGATAGCTTCGGTGATACTCGGTTCAGGATTAGGATCCTCGCTTGTCTGTGCAACTATGGTTGGAATATTACTCGTAGATAGTTCCTCGAGTGAAGTTTGAGTTGGAACTGATGAAGGCTAAGAGTTGTCGAGATGATCTAGCAAGAACCGGAGGCTAGTAGCTATATCTGAGGTTGCCTGAGCTATGTCTTTGATACTATCCCAATCCTTTGTGTGGTGATAGCTTTGATCTTCCAAAAACTTCACAACTCGTGAGATCAAGACACGGTGGTTGAGCAGATCATATCATTTATACCCTTTCTGCGAGGGGGAGTATCCTATAAACATACACTTTGTGTTTCTTGCTTCCAGTTTATTCCTTAGTTCACCTGAAATTAAGATAAAACACACACATCCAAACACTCTGAAATGATTAACAAAGGGCTTTGAGTGATTTAATACCTCAAAGGGAGAGGAGTCTTGCAAGAATTTTGTTAAAACTGTGTTGATGAGATAGCAAGCGGTCATAACTGCATCTCCCCAAAACTGTTTGGACAGATTTATGTGAAACATAATTGATCTAGCCACTTCCATCAGGTGCTTATTCTTTCTTTCAGAAACACCATTTTGTTGAGGTATGTAGGGGCAGCTGGTCTGGTGTAAAAACCCATGCTTGTTTAGGTGATCCTTGAATCTATGACTTATGAATTGGTTATTCATATAAGTTTGGAAATTTTATCCTTGGATGGTAACAGTGTGAGTCATGTGTTTTTCGATTTTTCATCTATAAAGGTCACAAAGTACTTGTTATTATCTCTAGATATATATGGTGAAGTCCACACATCTGAATGAACTAAATCAAAGCAATTTTCATAAATAATACTAAACTTTCGAAAGACAGATTTGAAGTGTTTGCCAAGAATACAAGCCTCACAATTTGCATGATCAAAGGAAACTTCTGGGAGTAATAGTCTAAGTGCACGAAAATGTGGGTGGCCTAATCTAGCATGCCACATAGCATTTAGGGAAACAGAAAAACAAGAAGCAATTGATAATGGTTTGATAGATGAAATGTCTTCTAAGACATAGAGATTGTCTTTAGTCACTCCCTTTCCAAGTAACATCATAGTCTCAATATCCTGAAAATGCACATCATTAGGCCCAAAGATAGCATAACAGTTTAAGTCTGAAGTAGCCTTTCTAACAGAAGTAAATTTGACGTGAATTTTGGCATATAAAGAGCTTTATAGTTCTTATCAAACAGTTTTAAGTTACCAATTCCATTCACAACCACCTTATCACCATTTCATATGATTACATTCCCTAAAGTCGGGTCTATGTTGCTAAGAAGAACATGATTACTTATCATGTGATGGGAAGCACCTGAATCTACAACTATTTGGCTATTAGGTTTATGAGTGAGAAATGTTTTAGCAGACTCTTTGAGAGAGACAATTGATTTAATGAGGGCTTCCAGATCAGACTTTCCCACCACGTCATTTTTGATGGAAGCCACCATGGCTGTGTCTGATGAGTTATGTTGCCCCTGGTTGTTTGCGAACTGAGTTGAGGTGGAGCTGTTGGCTCTTGGGTCTCTGAATTACTGATTTAGCCTGAATGATGGCTGAGTCGTAGGACTTGGCTTGAGGTGAGGGTATAGGATCCAGCACTGAACCTTGTTGTGACCGTTTTTTCTTGCAGCAGTCACACATTCCTGGTCTCCTGTCTTCTAGAGGTTTGTACAACCCTTTGTTTGCTGTCGGCATGTCATTTTTTCCATAGTACAGTCCTAAGGATCCCTGCTCTTTTTGGATCTGAGAGCATACTTCATCAAAGGTTGGGAGTTTGTGTCCTCTAAAAATGTGCTTAATTCATAGTAAGCAACAAGCTGAAGACTCTGTCTTGTTCACACTTTTCATTTAGAGCAGATGCATCCATGGTGCTTGGCCTCAATATTTCCAGCTCTGCCCACAGTGCTCTAAACTTGCCAAGATGCTTGGTAAACTCTAAATCTTCCTGATTTAGGTTATTGATGGGTCTCTTAACTTCAAACACTCTGGTTGGATTTGAGATATTTCCATAGACATTTTTGAGGGTATGAGTATGCTTCTAGGATTGAAGCATCAAGTGAGTATGCTTCTAGGATTGAAGCATCAAGTGGAAAGGCTGGACATGACTGTCTGGTCTTCTTGAAACCATTTTCTCTCTTCAACCGGCAATGGTTTTCTCTCCCTCTCCTTCCCTTTGTCAATAGTAGCTTCCTTTGGAACTGTCGCATTCACCACATTACTCAAAAATCCTCGGCCACACAGCGAGGTATGTGCGGTTCTTGACCGCAACAGGTAATTCTCTCCTTTGAGGAGTACCGGAATGACAAGCTATTTGGTGTTCTCCATGAGTATTTTGCTAAGAATGATGAGAGCCTCCTTTTACACGCTGAACAAAGAGAGATGGCGAAGATTGACTGAATCCGACTGATACTACTGAACTGAGTGTGGGATGAGAAGAAGATTGAAGATTGAAGATTGGTGATGATAATCGATTGGACAGAAGAGAGTAAGCTTAAAGGCTCTGATACCATGTAAGAATTGTGGAAGTGTTTTAGAGATTTCGTGAGAAAGAGTAAAGAACAAAAAAGGAGAATTAGAAGAAACCATGAGAGATTAATGAAACAATGTTTATTTCTCAGAATAGTTATTTTGCATACATCGAATGGTGTCTTTAAATAGACAGGCAATATGAATGATATAACATAAACAGAGATGAAAGTGACTGCATTGTAGACCATATGTTGAAAGCGACTAATGGCAAAGGTTAATCACCTGTGACTTCTCTTCTCTCTAACAGCTAACTATTCACGTGGTTCCTCCTTCTTCTTAGCTGTTAACCAAATTGAATCTCTTCTAAAACTCCTTCAAGATATTTCTCATAACTAATCACATGAACCTAAGCATTTATTGCCTTGTATCACACATCATGATTCCTTGGAATACAAGTCTTCTTCTCTTGCTTAATGCTACTGTTCATACTCTCCTCTGATCAATAGGAACCACCGATCCCACTGCTTATCTAACGCTGTTTAGAATAGCCATGGGACGAACCAGGTTTAGAAAATTGGAAGAGGACATAGGATACTGAACGAGAACCTGAAAGGAGATGCTCTCGACTGGTTATCGAAATTGGAAAGGAACTCCGTAGACAGCTTCTCACAGCTCTCCACGGGTTTTGCTAAAACAAAATTTCATGTATGAACCAACAGATATCAGACGCTGATCTCTGGACGATAGATCAAGGCCAAAATGAATCACTGAAAAACTTCATCTCATCTCAAAGATCGATGGAGTTAGTGATAGAGCTACCCTCAAGGCCCTCGATAGATAAAAACGTTACGACGCAAAGTTCCGTAAAACATCGGGAAGTTTACAAAAACATTAATAAATTGCCAAAATATCAAGAAAAGGAACGAACGAAACACGATTGACTTCATCCGGCTCGGCACCAAATCTTGGAGAAGAAAT
>KE155094.1:10538-36982 GCA_000411075.1 Sisymbrium irio
GGCATGGAATCTTGTCTTGTGACAATGCTTAATCCACAAGCCAAAGAATTTCGTGTAAGCCTGAATGTTAAACATTTCCAAGTTGCTAAATATACGTTACAATTTTCGACCTTAATGTTTTTCTTCATGCTGACATATCGCAGATAACTCACATGGAGATGATTAAAGGGATTCAAGGTCACGGATACTATGACGAGCTCGTTGTCCCAATCATAGAGAACACAGCTTATGAGAATGAACTAACAGATTCACTTACCAAAGCTGTATGTCTATTTATACTGAGGAAGCTTGAATTGATCATATGCTACAAAAGAATGATTATAATTTTTTTTGAACATGTTTGGCTCCCATTTTCAGATAGAAGCCTATCCAAAAGCAACAGCAGTGTTGGTACGCAATCACGGAGTTTACATTTGGGGTGATTCCTGGATCCACGCTAAGACACAGGTTTGTGAAAATTACTTCAAAGTTTGGTTGAAAGTTGAGAATCCAAGTTCTATATCGTTTTGTCATGTTATGTTCGTATAACCTTTTAATACTAACTTCCAGGCTGAATGTTACCATTACCTGTTCGACGCTGCCATCAAGCTTCACCAACTAGGTCTGGATGCTGCTTCCCCAGACCACGGGCCTATCCAAAGAGCCATACATTCGCAGATTCAAAAGTCCACAAAACTATCTGTGAAATCCGGAGTCAAGGATTCACAAAACCAAACTGAATCGCCTCGGGTATAAAGTCTATGTTTCTTTCACCTTACATGTTACACCCGGAGTCAAGGATTCACAAAAACTACTTTTAATTACTCTTTTTGGTTATACAGCGATGCATTGTCCTCGACATAGAAGGAACAACTACGCCCATAACATTCGTCACAGATGTTCTCTTCCCCTATGCTCGTGAAAACGTTGGAAAGCATTTGAATTTGACGTACGACACAGCAGAAACGCAAGAGGATATTAAGTTGTTGCGGGCTCAGGTAATAACGAGTTATCACACCCTCTACAAACTTTTTCTATCGACTTCGTCATCTCTTCTCATAACCAAAGTGACCAAAGTTCATCTCTGGTATTTGTTGAAGGTTGAGGAAGATTTGAGACAAGGTTTAGCCGGCGCTGTTCCTATACCTCATGCTGATAAAGGAAAAGACGAAGTCATTGCCGCTATGGTCTCTAATGTAGAGGCAATGATAAAAGCCGATAGAAAGATCACTGCTTTAAAGGAATTGCAAGTGAGGACAAAAAAAAGATCCCGCCTTTCTTTTTCCTTTTGTTGATTTTGATAGTGTCTAATATGAGTAAATGTTTTTCTTTTGTATGCAGGGTCACATATGGCGAACGGGTTTTGAGTGTAATGAACTGAAGTCTGTCGTTTTCGAGGATGTAGCAGATGCTTTAGAGAAATGGCATTCGTCGGGAATTAAGGTGAGTTCATGTAGCTATTTAGAGAAATGGAATTTATGTATTGCATTCGTAGGTCTAATATGTTTGATGTGAATAGGTTTACATATATTCTAGTGGTAGTCGATTAGCGCAAAGGCTTCTCTTTGGGAACACAAACTATGGAGATCTGAGAAAATATTTATCAGGCTTTTTCGACACTACAATCGGGTACATAAGAAGATTCTATCACTTCCATTTCAGTAGAGTATAGTATATGATTCAACTGCTTGCAAATCGTTAACGTTTATTGGCTTCAGAAACAAGAAAGAAAGCCGGAGTTACAAGGAGATTACAGAAACATTGGGAGTGGATGATCCTTCAGAGATTCTTTTTGTGACAGATGTTTATCAAGAAGCTACAGCTGCAAAAGCCGCAGGTAAAAGCAACACAAAACTCTCCAAGTTCTATTATACTTGAAACTGATTGAAGATTATGTTTCTAGGAACTGACATTTTGTGGGTTTCATAATTCTTTATGAAAGGTTTGGAGGCGATTATATCGATTCGACCTGGAAACGCTTCACTACCAGAGAAACATGGGTTCAAGACTGTTACATCATTCTCCCAAATCTAGAGAGTAGTCTGTGTCTTTTCTTTTCGTGTTGTACTTGATATGAGCACAGTTACCAAATAAATGGACTTAATAATAATAAATCTAAATGTAGAGCTTGACTATGCTCAAATCCGATTTGTTAGTGAATCAGTAATGTTTGGTTCATGCCTTGTTTCAGCAAAACGTAACCATTGGGATAACCCTTCATTTGGAAACTGATCCGAAATTTTCTGACAGGAATGGACTCGAAGTTCCATTTGGAAGCTAATAATTTACATAATATTATTATGATAGAATATGTATATTATTAACTAATAATACTAAAACCGAGTTCTGTATACATAATACGTAACATTGTCAAAAAATGACAATATCCTCTTGGGCAACTGATTTTAGTGATACACTTCGAATACTTGTTGCAACTGATTGCCACTTGGGCTACATGAAGAAGGATGAAATTATTTATATTTTCTTGATTCAGTTTTTATCGTTTATTTACCTTTAATGCCTTGTCTGAATAACACCAAAACATATTCTGGCTATTCGAAATAAGTAATTACTGTAGTGTCTAGGACATTATGCCGCAGTAGACTTAGTTAAACTGCATTTATGGATCTTGTACAACTAACTAACAATTGTTCAAGTAGATACTCCTTAAAACGCATATCGAAGATTAAGAGGGACGCTAACTTTATAATGGGCTTCTGTCTTTCCTTTGGCAAACATTCTTATAGGTTGATGAAATATTAGTTGACAAAAGAAAAAAGAAATGCAATGAGTAGCATTTTTATGGATATTTTTGAAAACTAATTAGAATAAAAAACACAAAAAGCCAAACAACAAGTATGTATTAGCAGTGTTTGGTTAAATATATACAAAAGGGGAGAAGATAGACTGTATTTAAAGTGGCTAGTTACTTATGGAGAAATTTGATATCAACCTGGTCTTGAATTGAAATGACAAAAAAACATATAAATTAACCGGTCGCATATCTAAAACTGTATATCCAAATATTGGAATGTCAGATAATGTGAGTAGAAAAAGGGTGGCAAAAATTCAAAGTGGAGTTGCTTGTAATGTGAAGCAAAGATGATTCGCCTTTTGCTTGGTTTTCAACTCTCATCATAACTGACTACTTATTTCGTCTTTTACTTTCTTTTACTCTTTCTCTCCACCTTTTATTTTATTTAAATTCATTTTACATTCAAAGTTTTTTTTTTCTTTTGTCCTTTCAAGTCAAAAGACAAAGCAACAGAAGAACAGTATTAACGTATAGCTATTTCTTTTCTTTTTCTTTAAGAATAAAGAAAAACGAAAGATAATAGACAGTAGAGGAGAAAGTCCAAAGAAATGTAGTAAAAAGACCAAACGTGCCTCCATGATTACTCCATCAAATTCAAAGTCATCAACACCGAAATGGTCCATACTACGTGTCGAACCTGGTCATAAATCTCTTTCAAGACTCAAGAGTCTCTATTTCATATTTTCTCTTTGACACTTTCTACTATTATTAGGGATAATACTACAATATTTTCATATCCCTAGTCAAACTTCCGATAAATACTTATTGACAAAGACCACTCGATCCTCTCATGTTTTCCAATGCAACCATCTAAATTTTGATATTTTTTTGGAGCTAAGATTTAAAATTTGACATAAAACAGTTTCTTAGGAATATTATGTCTATATCATGAATTCGAGCATAGACATGGATTTATTCTCTATATTCGATCTCGACATTGAGTGGCACACGTTGAGCTACACCATCATATATCCATATGAGCACAACTATAAACGATCTTTTCATTAAAAAAAAGAATAATAAGTCTTAAAATCAGTATCATGATATCTATCTTCTAGTTACATAAATTGCAACGAATTATTGAGATTAAAGTGAATATTGAAACCGCATAACCTTTACAGTCACTCCATTACTAAGAACGTATATATCTTAGTTATAGTTAAACAAAATCCGAGAATATATTTAACTTAATATCATATATAGAGTGTGAACACTCGTCAAGACTTATGGATTCCTCGGAGAAGTAACCGGAAAAAGAGGAAGAAGCAATGGCTGAGAGTCTCTAGGAGTTGAAATTGGAGAAGGATGAAGATAAAATCCTTTTTCAGCAATGGCTTTGTCTTCTTCAGACGAGCTCCCTAAAGACAAAGGCGATGACTTGTTGAAGGGGTCATCGTTGCTTCTTAGTGGCGTAACGGGACTATTTAGCCCTAGCTTCGGGAAATCTAGCATGCTTGGAGACAGAAGAACATTCTCTGATGAGCTGTTCCTCGGAGAGAATCTTGGGCTTTGATGACCATTGTTTCCACTTGAGAACATCAACCTCTGGGAATTTTGAAGCCTTAAAGTATTGATCATTAGATCATTCTTAACAAACATGTTGTTGTTATTGTTTTGTCTTCTTTCGTAGAGCTTGAAGCTGTTGGTTTTCTTGATGGGTGGGATTGAGAAGCCTCCTTTGTTGTTGTTCACCGGAGAAGGAGCTTCGTGGTGTTTTCCATTGTTGGTATCGGTGGAGGAGCCAGTGAGCATCTGAACAACTTGTTTGAAAGTGGAAGTGTCTGCTTGAACAAATGTTGTTGGGTAAGGATTTGAGAGATGTTGATGCTGGTCATGATGATGATGATGAGAAGGAGATCTTGTCTGAGACTGAAACCTAGGAGATGAGATTATGGGAGGGGGATTTTGCATGATTTGTTCTGGTTTTGAACACAGGGATGATGTTGATGAGACCTCCATTACTGATACGCCTCTGTGTGTATATGAGGGAAAGAGAGAGAGAGAATGATTGAAAGAGAATAAGAAGAAGAGTGGAAGTTGCTGATGTGAATAATGTGTAATGTTGTTTAGTTTTGTCGTGCGACGACAATTAAAAGGACTTAAAAAGTGAGGTGTCATGGACCCATTTCATTCTCTCTCCCTCTTGAAATTTCATTTTTCTTTAGTTGAAAAATTAAATCAAAGAAACCTAATAAGTTAGATTCGTGTTCCGAAGACTCTGTACATATACATCTACATCTAACATCCTCATCGTGTCTCTTATACGAATTATCAAATGTTTGAAAATATCTATCAATGTATATATATTATTTTATTTAGGACAAAATGGGTGTTTGGATTTTTTTTTCATATGGCATTTGAAAACATTTATAGCATATAGTTTAAAGGGGTGTTAGTTAAGGCAATTTTGTAAACGCACAAACATATTGCATGCTCAAAACGAGTTATTGTTGGTAAGCTGATTTAATCCAGTTTAGTTTTGATGAGATTTTTTTTTCTTCTATACTATTATTATTCAAAAAAAAAGATTATGAAAATAACTATAAAATTAAATTTCAGTGAATAATTTTATTTATTCGATAAAAATTCATGATAAACATTATTTCTCTAAATTATATTCATAATGAACAGTTATATATCTGAAACATGTGTGACGATGATGAAAAGCTCTAATCGCATTATATTAGAGATTTTGTTTTTATTACTTTATCTTCCTTAATTTGTAGAAATAATTTCTATGAATTGAATCCTAGCTATACTTTCTTATATAATTAAAACCATTAGTTAGATTTTTTTATTACCATTGGATTAAGAGTGTTTTCATTATTTTTGATGAGTTGTAATTCTAAAATGTCAACACAAACGTGTTAACTTGGTCAGTTAGTTGTTGTTAGATTATATATTAAAGTATCTTGAAGTGTCAAAAAGTTTTAAGTTCAACTTAAACCGTGTGAGTTAGCTCGGCTTGTGTCAATTTATTATGAGTTCATATATTTCATGAACGCAATCATATTAAAATCGTGAATTAAATGAATCAATTTATTATATAGATAATATGAAAATGTATTAACTTGTTAGATCTATATATTTTTACTTTAATAAAATTAAAATATTAGGAATCAGCAAATATTCATATTGTTCGATCAAATATCTTAAGGATGGTACCTTTACAAATTTTTGAGGATTATTTCAATAAACATTTAAAGTATTTTGGGGCACTGTAAAACATTTTTAAAAGGTGTCTTAGAATTCATTAAATATAAATTTGGATCACTACAAGATGGATTAAAAAAATTAACTAACTTATTTTATTTTAGAAAAACTCAGACTGATAAGAAAATAGTTAAATAGATGGTATATCCTATTTTTTCACTTTCAATAAATTTACTGTTACATTCTATATAAAATTTTGAAGTTAATTATGAAAAATCATATATATATATATATATATATTGGACCAGTAAAAAACATATTACATTTACATTACATAATTTTTATAATAACTATTTTTTTAAAATTATGATATCATATTATTTATAAAAATATTAGTCCACACGGATTCCGATTTTATACTTTTATAGGCAAATGTTTTTTAGCCAAATAGTACTTTTCCCATACCAAAACTCACCATAATATATGTTTTTTTTGGTGATTTCTTACCATAATATTGTTTTGAAACATATTTAGAAGATACATTCAGATGCGGAAACCGTGACGCAAAGTGGGCATGGTAGTGTTGGCTAGTCTACTCCTATTCTTTACCAGCTTGCTAAAATTACAGATTTTCGGCTTCCTATATTGTTTTTGCATAATCTAAATGGACACCACCATCACATTTTTAACCATCGTCAACGTTTGAAATGACAAAAATGATGAAGGATAATATACGGTATCCATTTTTACACATATATATATATATATATATTTATATATCAATGTCCATAAATTTGTTAGCTTAATCATTTACATAGATAAGATCATGGCGGTTGATTTATAAATTATCATATATCATATAACTATTTCAGTATCAACAGATTCTAACTTAAGAATTTGAAATGGAAGTAAAAAAAAACACACGCAAACCCTTTTGTCCACAAAAAAGAGCATACCTATTTTGGGATATTTATAAAGAATCGTTTATTAAAGAATATCAAATCTTCTAAAACTATGGTGATATATACTGTTATTGGAATTTGATGACGCCCAACAACATGACATTAGAATAATTTATTTAGGTCGAAGAATAAATTATTGAGAGTTTACCTTTAGAATCTAGACTCATATACTCATCAATGTTAACAAAATTTTACCAAAACAAAAAAATATCAATATTAACAATGCTACATTCTTAATTTTGTTTTCTTTTCAACAAACGGAAATTCTAACTATTCGTCTGTTCTTCTCACATGTTTAGTTAAGCAATTTGTATCAAGCGTTTATATATATCAACACAAGTTAGAAAAAAAATTATTACAATCTACAATTAAAAATTATTTATTCGTCTACAATAACCCGATAAGATCCAAATGTCTATGATTTACGACCCCACATAAGATTTGGATATATTTTTTGTCTTCCAAATATTCATGGTACGTAGCATATGATCTCAAATACATGAATTTGTAATATCTGAAATTATTTAAATTAAAAGCTTAAAATACTTTTAATTTTTTAGTTTATTATCAAATTTATGCAAGTGTTTGATATGTTTTTCTTGTCCTTTCAGATGTGTAATTTTTGCATTGATTATAATTTTCTTAAAGAGATCATTAGTAAATATAGAATAGAAAACCGTTTTCAAAAAAGATAAAAAAAATATATAATTCATTCTCAAATAGTGTTCCATATTATAAAAAATCTGTAATCTACTTTCAAAACTAACACTAATCATTAAAAATATATGACATTTTACAAATTTTATTTTGTTTTTATATTATTCAATTCAGGACCAGAAGATTATTTTATATTTTTGTCTAATTTATTATTTTATTTTATCTACTAATTTTTTCTTATACTTATTTATCCAATATTAATTTACAGAAATTCCACTGTACTATGTTTGAATTTAGATTATGACACTATGATGACATTAATACATGCTACTAAATTATACTTATGATACATAATTATGTACGTTGCGTGTTAGATTGCAAATTTTTTTTACAATTTGTAATTTTTGTTATATTGAGGACTGTTTTGCATCCTTTCCTCTTGTATGTATTCATCTTTGATTATTTTGTACTTATGATTTCCACTTGTTTTCTTACCCAAAAAGGAATAGCAATAATAGTTCGTTATACATAGCGTGTATGAATCATATATATCTTTTGATAAGACATGGTACCGAGTGGTTTTTAATTATTTCAATTTTCAGGAGATTAATTAACGTGTAGATATAGCATAAAAGTCATTTGTTTGAAATGATATTGTACTTAGGTTTTAATATCAAGTTAGCAATAGAAAATGCAGTACACCTATTCTCAAACAAGATAAATTAAATTAGACCTATCTGAGTTCGAATATGTTCTGCATATTGTGAGTTACAACAACATTTACACAGACTAGTGTGAGCACATGAGGAAGCAAGATTAAAAAACAGAGATCGTATCCAATTCTGTTTTTTCATTTTGGAAAAAAAAAAACCTTATTTTATTGTCAATAGGAAAACAACAAAAATTAAGACGCTCGATAAAAAGAAAAAAGAATAAGATAAAAGTAAGAATTGTGGGGACTCGAATTCCAATTGGTGAAAATTGTCGTCCCTCCATGAAGGATCAAATTCTTTCAAACTTCAAATCATTAGTGTCTTCTAGAACCCAAGTGGTTAAAGATTCCCTCTTATTGCACAAACATGCAAAAGCAAGCATATCTATCGATCATATTATATATAAAAAATTACGGAAAACAAAATCTTCATAAAAATAAACCTACTTAGAAAGACCTATTATATATTGGTAGAGATATCGCAATGATCAAAGTGCACCAAATGATATGAATCGTACTCGACACGAACTACACATGAACATAGTGTATAGTCTGTATGGATTATGGAATGACAAACTAACTCAATTGCTAAACAACAAATCAACAAAGTTTAATTCTTCTGTTTTTCCATTGAAAATTTGAGATGATAGGTTCCACCATTTCAATATTTTTAATTTTATATGTCACCAATCGAAACTAAAATCCAACTTGTCTGGCCGTGGTAACAGGAGAAGATATAAAATTAGCCGCAATCCGCGTTTATAAAATAAAATAAAGCTATAGTTCCATACCTCCATGTATCTCAATACGTTTATTATACAGATTAATCAAGAGACAAGAGCCAACAACCCTTGAGTACGTAGAAATATCGAATAAACTTAAAGAAAGCAAAAAAATAAATTGCCAAATGGCTTCGATCTTAGACTTTAGACAGACAAATCTATCTATCTAATTATTATTATGGTAGTAAAAAGAAACATAAATTATTATTTGGAACGTGCTTCTCATTTGTTCATGCCGGTCTTTTCCTTAATGGTTTCACTTGCACCCTGTGCCTTCTGCTTCATCTGCTGTCCAGTCTATATTTTGGGTTCCAAAATGATCGAATTCTCATAAATACATCATTGTTTAACCCAAAAAAGTATATAATAGAATAAGAAAAGAAAATGGACCTCTTGCATAGATTCCTTAGCAGATTGGGCACAATCGGAGGCCTTGTCCATCAAGTTGCTTGCTTTCTCCTACAACAATTTTAGTTACTTGTAATTAATATTAATTATTAATCTAACCCAAATCGTAAGCTTAGAAAACGGTGTCGTATATAGAAAACCTGGGTTTGGCCTTTAGCTTGGCCAGCGTTGAAGCTCATGCTCTGACTATTGTTAGACATTCTTTTATCTTCTCTTGGGAATAAAAACTTGAAAGTTGATGTTTATGAACTTTTTATGCTTTTGTAATTGTGACTTGTGAGGATACAGCATTACGCGTAGAGGTTTATATACTTGTGGGTCATCCCTGTCATTACCTCCACGTGGATACTGTGATTGGGGTCTGTTTAGTCTTCGACACGTGGGTATTTAAGCATAGTTCTCTCCGGTTGGATTGGGAGGTTTTGACCAGGAGACGAGCAAAATCCGTTATAGACTTGTTCCAACGTACTAATGCATAATTTAATATTTTTGTGATCTTATCATTTTATTTTTTATTTAAAAGTTAATCTGATAATCTTATAATATGAAGCTTGTTCCAATGTACTAATGCATGGTTCCAGCTTCATATTTAAAAGTTAATCTGATAATCGATCTCAAACCATACCCAATCGAATGGTCACCCTCCAAGTATTCAAAGTTTAGGAAAAAACGATACAAAATATTGAGTAAAATGTCGAGAGAAACTTTGGAGTAGATCCACCATTATTGTTTATATGCTTCACATTCGTTAAAGCTAAAAACTTGAGACAATACAACAACAAAAGATGCTATAAGTACCCTTGAGATAGTCTACTTATATATCAGTATATGGTTAACGTTTTTCAAATGCTTACGACGTTTAGAGCTTAACCAAAACAAAACAGAAAGCTACTGAATTTAGAGATTAAAGCTACAAAAACAAGCACGCAAGGCGGCTTTCACTTCTCTTCTAAGTTTTCTTTTGGTTCCCATTTTTGCATACTGATCTAGAGAGCGTAGTAGTAGTAACCAAGCACGAGAAGCACCAAAGCCACAAGACCAGCAGGAATTGCCCAAACAAAGTAATTACTCGACTTCTTACGCTTCATGCTCGGTCTTGGTAAAGGAGTTTCTAGTCCCCTTCTGTTAATCCTATTCCTTATCTGTTTCTTCCCCTTTGAGACTTTTTCTTTCACCGGTTTCTCCATTTCTTGATCTTCAACCTCTTCTTTCTCTGGTTCAGAAGCTTCTCGAACTTCCTCAGGCTCTACAGTGTCGTCTCCTCCAGCTTTCTTCTTTGCTTTCCTCTCACGCTCCTGAAACAAAAGAAGAGACGAAGATGTCATCCTTTAAAGAATCATTAGATGCAGAATGAAGAATGATAAGGAGGTTTTTAGGATATATGGTAATTTCCTTTTCCTTCTTCTCAGCTTCCTTTTGAGCTCTTATAGCTGCTTTTGCTGCAGCCTTTTCCGCCTGTTTCTTTTTCCTTTCCACGGCTTGTTTGGCTTTCGCAATCTCTTCTTGCCTTCTCATCTCTTTAAGGGTAGCTTCATCAACCGGTTTTGACTCTTGCTTTTGCGGTTTTCTTAGTCCATATACTTCATCGTCATCAGAGATTGGCTTAGTCTCCTTTGCTTTTCCGACATCTTTAGCTTTCTTTCCAGTTTCTTTCTGAGGAACACTAACATCTGTCTTCGGGGCAGAAACTGGATCCTCCTTAGGCTCTTTTGTTTTAGCTCTAGACATAACCTCTGTTTCAGAAGGCATTGGCTTTGACAAAGGTTCTGGAGCAAGCAGAGGTTTCTCTTCAGGGTTCCTCATACGTCCATCTCGGCTTAGCTGCCTAGCGTCCAGTGACGGCAAGAGTCTCTTTTCATAATCTTCTTTAAACTTCTTGTCACTGCACCAGAATGACATGAATTTCTCACCCTGACAAAAGACAAAGAACCAAAAATGCAAATCATAAGACCAAACCTGTGAAACCTCAATGGAAAGGATTAGTAAGTTTATCAAAGATAATACCTCGGCATGAGAGAGCGCCTCAAGTTCTTCTACTTTCTTTTGCGCAGCCAAGTCTCTAGCTTTGTTCAACACAGCACGGCCTTGGTAAAAGTTTGCATTCTGTAGAGCAACACAAGAACTGTAGAAATGCAAAAGCACACTTTCATGAACGAGTCATTTGAAGAAAGTTTAACTACCTTCTCATCACGTAGCTTCCTGGTCTCTCGAATGTTTGAATAAGTTTTGTCCCTTTTCTCAGTCACAATCTTCAGCTCATCCTCCAGCACTTGAATCTCGTCTTTTGAAGCTTTTATCTTCTCACTCAGCTCATTAATCCTTGCTGAAATTGCTTGCCGCTCCTTTTTAACTCCATCCAGACCAGAACCCATTGACTAAGCAAACCATGACAAAAGCATATGAAACAGTTTCTGTGTCTTGAGAGAAACTCTACAAACTTAAAATACAATCTGCTTACCTTAACTTGATCTTGGATATCGTCTTTATGACCCAAAGACTCTTTGATTTTGGCTCTCAATGCCTCATTAGCAATGACCTTATCCCTCGTCCCCTCGAGCTGCCTGATCTCTTTGAGAAGCTGCTTCTCCTCGTTCAACGTATTGCTTTCGTGTTGAATACGATACTCCAAGCCGCGTATCTGCATATTTCACCAACACATGAGAGTTAGCAACCAAAAACAACCGATCCAAAACATCAACAAGGAGAAGTAGGATCATAATAATACCATATCATTAAGCTCTTTCTCAGACGAACAGATACCAATGCCACGAGTCCCACCATCATTGCTCCTCAACTTCCCAAGTGCCTGCTGCAACGGCTCCATCTCTTTCCTCTTCTCATCGAACATGTTCTTGAACCCTTTACGCTCAGATTTCAACGGCTCAAGGAGATCAAACAACTCAGATTTCTCAGCCTAAGAAAACATACAAAGTTCCAACATCACAAACCAAACGCTATAAACTTTTAGTATATTCTTCTGCCACTCCAAATGAGACTTACTCTCTTAGCTTTCAACTTGTCGAAAACACGAGCTCGAGCAAGGTTCAACTTGTGATGCTCTTGGTCAAGCTGATCAAGCTTAGCTTTGAGTTTAGGGTCCTCGTAAGAGCGTTGTTTGACAAAGTAGAAAGCATATAGCTTCTTCTCCGCAGGCCATTCTTCAGAGACATCTCTAGGACCTTCAGGTTTAGATACGTTGTTGTTAGTCTCTTCAACATTGGTTGGCTCATCGTGAGAACCAAACTTGATCGAGACTTTATCTCCTCTCTCGTTATGGTTAGGTTTGCTTTCCAATGGCGTTGGAGCAACCTCGAATCCGTCCATCGTTAAACAAAATAGAACTCAGCACTCACGAAACAGAGGATCCTGAAAATTGCCAATAACATATATATAACTCAAATCCCAAAACGAAACAAATGGGCAATTCTCAAGTATCTTAAAGGATCGATCTTTAAGAAGAAAGAATACGAAAGTTCATCAAAAGCAAGAAACTTGACGGATGATCAAACAGAGGATGAAGAACAGAACAGAACAGAAACTAAAGATGAGCAATCAATCAACCAAAATGGAAGATCAAGAAGGTTAAGCTACAAGAACCTTAAAATTTGCGAAAAGGAAACAGATAAATCGGGTAAAGAAGATTACCGTGAAAGGAAAAGACAGGGGGAGAGAGAGAGAGATCTGAAGGAAGATAATATAGAAGAAGAGAGAGCCTTTTTAGAGAATAAAGAGAGATTCAGTACGAAATTCTGGAAATTTAATGGAATTAAAAATCTTCAGTTCGTCTGTTTAAACTCTTTATTACTGACTGAAGTGGACAACCACAAACAAATCTGTAAACATATACTTTTTAGTTAAAGTCATTTATTAGTGCTAGGGCCAGCCACATCTACTAAACCGGTAATAGGTGGTGGTAAATAGTATAATTAGGTAAAGTAGTACACAAATTAAATGAAAAACAAACATTGGAGTATGAATTATTGAATTGTCCTTTTAAAAAAAAATTTGCTGCAAAAGGTTTGTATTGTTTTATACCCATTCATCATTTCGTGTTTTTCTCATTCGGATCCAAAAAAAAAAAAATTGTTTCAATAATACATTTTTCTTATGGGCAAAAAAATGAAAATATAGATGAGTATACCAGAAATTGACTATATATAATTTTAATATTCCTTTTTATTCTTTTTTTGTGCACCAACTTTTTTTTTTTGTTTTAGAGAGGAAGAATCGAACAGATCAAACAATAGCAAAGTTAGGGTGATTGTAAATATTGTACTACTAGGCTACATATATTGCTTCTATTTTTTTTTTTTTTTCAATTATTAACTGAATCTGAAGTTATACAATACGTTAATATCATGATAGTGGAGGTAAAGCTAAAAGCAGAGATATATGTTCTAACATTGTCTTTGGCATGGACATGACAATGTTAATGCAATGTATCATTAAGGAAAAATCTCTTTTAGAATATGAAAATTCGGAATATACATCAGGTTTTTCCAGTTGTGAAATCTTAAGTCAAATTTCATCGTCAAAATCTACAAATAGAGACATATGCCACATTGCCACTACACTACTGTCATACACGTTCCTTTATCTATTTGGGATATAATGTTTATTGTTATGGTGTGCGCGATCTTTTGAAATGTTTGTGTGTTATCATTACAATTTCTTCATTCACGATTGTATAATGTCTGGTCTACATGGTGTCAAGTTTTTATCGGTGTGAAAATCAGTATATGCAGAATAATTTGTAATTTGGGACATTAATTTTTCGTTCTATCAATAATAAATGTTGTGCTAATTTTTCTTCCTCCCACAAATCTGAAGAGCTTACTCACTTTTCATTACCCGACCTCTGCGGTGAATAATAATGATATCCAAAAACAAAACTAAATAAAACAGTATGATGCTTAAGGGCTGTAGGATGAAAATTTTGGTTCGATTTTTGGAGGGAGCATAATATTAGAAACACTCTAGAAGAGACGTTGTAGATTAACCAAAGACTACATGGGAACATCTGGATCCAACCTTCTCTGAATTGCAGCTGCACCCTGTGTGTATTAAGACGAATCCGAAATCGTTACATTGATAACGAGATCGAAAAATGAAACTGACAATGAAGAGAAAAATAGAGTTTTGTATCAAACCTCCATGTCTCCAATCTTGTATAAGTAGACCATTTCTTCCTTTAGCCGAGCTTGTTCCTTCATAGCTTGAGCCTGCGAAATGGATGAAAAGTCACCAGTAAGACTTTCGTGCAAGTGACCATGGCAAAGAGAAAACACGAGATTTTAAAAACGATACTGACCATTCCGCCTTCCATTGATCGCTTCAGAGCCATCACTTCTTCTTCCTTCTGCTTCTCGCGTGCTTCCTGCATCTCTAGCCTGAAAACAAGCACAACTAGATATGCCTCTTAAGAAAAACAACCACAGATATTACTGTATTTATATGTACTGTAAAGTTAAGAATCTCTGGGTTTACCGGCGTTGTTCCTCGTCATTAAACACAGTACGTTCACTCTGCCCAGCTTTCTTCATACCCTTTTTCACCTCTTTCTCCAACTTACGTCTATAGTAACCATCAATGTCATAGTATCTACAAAAATTTCACAACAAAATGAACAACTAAAATCTTAACCTCAAACAACTTACTCAAACAACATTTATCTACCCAACAAAAGAAGCTTACTTTTTGGAGGTAAATGTACCAGTATTGTGATCCTCCATGAAACTGTTGAAAGAATCAACAATCAATTGCACAACATTATTATCAGAAACCAAATGAAGAAGTGAAGAACTCTGGAGATACATGAGAACATACAAGTAACGATACATACTCTTTAAACATTTTCTTCTCTTCCCACGGTGGCAAGCTTTCCAAGTTGACCTATTGGAGAGCAAGCAAGCAGACAACCAAACTCAATACCAAACACAAAGACAAGAGTAAGGGTGATAATAAGGTTACAGAGTAGAGATAATAAAGTCACCTCTTTTACTTCAAGCAACCATGCTGTGAACTCTGGTCGTTTATTCCTACACATAAGAGTTAAATCAACAACCTCAATGGATCTCCATTAAAAGACTCAACATTTGTAGAACTAAAGTCAAGATAGAAACTTTACCACATATCAGTCTCTCTGATGACTCCATACTTCCCCCATGATTCAGTGACAGCTCCTTTCTTGCCTTTCTCAGATTTCTTCTCCTTCTTCTTCTTCTTCTTCTTCACATCTCCATCAACTCCTTTCTCCTTCCTTGTCTTCTTCTTGTCTTTCTCTCTTCTCCTTCTCTTCCTCTCTCTCTCCTCTCTTTCTCTCCTCTTCCTCTTCCTTCTCCTCCGCTCATCCTCACTCTCACTCGAATACTCCGACTCAGATTCTGATTCCGACTCCGAGCTACTACTCGAATCCTCATGGTGTTTCCTGCTTCTTCGTCTCCCACTACTACTACGAGACTTCCTTTTCCCTCTCTCTTTTCTTCTTCTTCTACGTCTCTCTTCCTTGTCAGATTCGGACTCGCTCCCACTTTCCAAACCCGAACCGGAATCAGAGTCTCTGCCTCCTTTTGATTTCCTCTTTGATTCACGCCGACTCACATCTTCTTCTTCTTCTTTTTCTTCTTCTTTGTCGGCACCACTCGATTTCTCCCTGGTTGATTTTCTTCTGTAGTCTCTATCTTCTACGTCGTCGACTTTGGCCTTCTCCGGAGGCGATCCGTCGCGGTCTCTCCCCATCTCGTTAAATCGCCGGCGAGCTATCTCGTCGGACTCTAGAGATCCAAGGCGTAATGAAAAAGAACGTTTTATGATTTTATCATTAAAGCCATGAGTATTGGGCTGTGATTCATAAAATGCCCATACAAAAGGCCCATTAGTAATCTATGATTCGGAGCGGTCATTACAACTCAGTATTATTAAATTAATTATTTTAAAATTCTGATATTTGAGGTTAATTGAGATGGTTTGATTTCAAGTGAATTTTTGGAAAATTTTAAGTGAATTAAGAAAGTTGTAGTGATTGTTATTAAACCAATTTAGAATTCAATCTAAAACCATAAGATTTAGATTTTTATATTTTTAACTAAAAAATCCCACCAAATAATTTTAAAATCACCACAAATCTCTTAAAATTTATTATTTAAAATATTTTCAACAACAGTGAATTTTAGAATGGATTTTAAAATCACAAGTCCAATAAAACTGGAATTTAAAAGTTTTTTTAGTGTGTTTTAAAATCACAAATTTAATAACACTAGATTTAAAAGTTTATTTTAGAATTCATGATTGTATAACATTGGATTTATCATTTTAAATCAAATCACCACAAATGACCCCAAACCATACATTGAATACATTCCCTTCATAATTCACGAATTTGAAAATCAACACAAATTCCATTTCCTCGTCAGCTTCCTCTTCTCCACGCTCCCTCTCCAGTGTATTCTCCAACGGATTTGTCTTTTTCCATTCATCTTTTTCTTCGTCTTCTTCACTTTGCTCTTATGATATTCACGACAAACTTCTTATTCTTCTTCGTCTTCTCCCTCTCTTTCGTAGTATTTTGCATACTAATTTTTCACAAATTTGCTTTAACTCATTTAAACAACTTCTGCAGAGGTTTTCTCATCTTTAAAGATCAGATCTCCTTTGTCAGACTTCCACTCTTTGTATATAACTATGGCATATTTTGTGGTTTTTTTTGTGAAACTTAGTGTGGAGAGTCATGAGCTCTGTTTTCAACCTTATCTCTCTCCTCTGTCTTTCACTGAGAGCTTGAGTTTTCACACTCATGGGAGGTTTCCTTGAGAGAGGAGTAGTGGAAGATGAAGACAAAATGCTCATGAAAGGAGAAGGAAGAAACGGTTGAAGAAGTTTGCCATTGTTGGAGGAAAAACAGAATAAAGAATGATAACAGAAAATGGATCGACAGATTTCTAAAATGTTGAGGAATAGGAAGAAAGAAACTTTACTTTGAAAACAAGAGAAAAAAATTATTGAAAAATCGATCAATTGACTAAGATTCAAATTTATAAAGTTTTTAAAATAAAATAGTGCCCAAAGATGAAATTAAATTCATGTGAACTAAATAAAATTATGTTTTAACAACAATTTTTCCATATGTACAACACATTTATCTAATCTCTCTCCTCTGTTTTTCACTGAGAGCTTAAACTTTCACACTCATAGGAGCTTTCCTTGAGAGAAGAGTAGTGGAAGATGAAGAAAAAAAAAGATGGAGATGAAATGAGAAAGAAGAAACGGTTTGCCATTGTTTGAGGAAAAAAAGTAGAGAATGAGAACGAAAAATGGATTGATCGTATTTCTAAGACCATGATTATCGGTGGTCTCTAAACAAAATTTTATCAATATTAAATTAAAAAGTAATCAAATAGAGGAAAGAGAATCAAGAGACAGCTCTAATATAAGAGGTAGTAGAACTGTATCTAAATTTGAATGTTCTACATGTTATTTTCTAAGTGTTATATTCTTTTTTATGTTTATTTTATAACTAAATTTTAATAAAATAATATTGTTTATATATACCAACCGGTAATTTATGCTCCTAAGTGTTAAAGAATATGAAAAAAAAAAATTTCACTTTGAAAAATTTTGGAACGACTGGAAGTTATTACTTGGAAAATGGCACAAAATAAAATTTTTTTGAAAGTTGTGATTTCACTCCTAACGTTTAAAAAGATGAGGAACAAAATTAATACACAAATTTTGTAACAAAGATTTCAAAAGAAAATAATGGGATAAAGGGTTTTAATTATTATTTAAAATAGAATTTAGAAATAATTATTTAAAATATATTCTAATTAATGAATCATGTATATTACTAAAAAGTCCTATAAATATTATTTTAATCAAAACAAGTCTAACTAATTTTATTTTATTCAGTTCTATTCCATTAATTGTATTAGTCACAACTTTTTATACTCAATAATTTACCAAAATGGATTTTTTTAGTAAGACGACGAAGAAAATAACCGACCTAATTTATATATCTCGTTTTCTTTTTTAACATGTGCTTAAATAAAATGATATGATTTTTTTATTACATTGTTCTTCTCCAAAACGTTGAGTATTGACTCCTGTTGTGATATAATCTTAGTTTAACGGATGGAATATATTGCTCTTTGACTGTTAAATGGAGGGTTGACTTGCATTTTATGACAACTGAGGGTTTAATTGCAAATTTTATTTGCAGAAAAACTTTATGCAAAAGTTTATCAATTATTTTTATTTTTTCTAAATTACCCTTTCGTAGTCCTAAATTACCCTCACAAAGCCTCACTAAGCCTGATTAAGCCTCACTAAGCCTCATGATTAAGCAAAATGCAGAGATATTCAAAGAGAACGAAGATCATAAGAAGATCCTAAATCAAATTTTACAACTTTATTAGACCCAAAACACAAATTTTATTAACTGGTTACTTCCACGAAGACCTTACGTCCTTACCCTTCAGTCTTCACACTTCTCAGACAATTTCTTCACCAGCTTCTCCATGGAGGATTTTCTTCTCATTCATCTCTTTTGTTTCCCGATTCACGTTGTTCTCAATCAGGTTGGCAGGTGCATCCTCCGTAGTCTTCTCCTTGTAGTAATACCTGTACAGATGGTTTACGAAATCCCCTTGATTCCCTCATATGAACAATTTCATGTGATGATTTGAAATCTTCTTGAACGGGACTTCTTTCGGACTTCCAGGCGTTGAACAATGCTACTGCAGCGTCAGCTTTACCTGCATGGATCTCTTTGCAGCACTTGGTATGCAACTTCCTTAACTCCGATTTCTTCCAAGTCTCCCTCTTATGATTTTTTTGTGGCGGTGTAAACTTTTATATTACTTTAAACCAATATAAAAATTATACGATTTTATAATTTTTAAAATTATAAATAATAATAATTTAAAAATATATTAAAATGTTATATAAAAAATCAAACTCCATAATTTGTTTATAGAAAAATAAAATAATAAAAAAATTATTTTATTTAAGAAACCGCTTGGCATTGAGAGGATGAGGAAGAAAATGTTTGAGGAGATTCGACATTTTCTTAGGAAAAAAAGCAAGTTTGAGGGATCGAGAGATTCAAAGTTATAGAAAAAAAGAGCAAGTTTGAGGGAGAGAGAGATTCAACGTATTATTATAGAGAAAAAAGTGGTCTACGCTTTTTTAATGTTTATTCGTCTAATTTGAACAACTATACAATTTACTTTTGTAACCAAAATTATAAAAAAAGTAATTTTTTTTTAACCGTATTTTTTTTTTTATTAATTTAGGTATCCCAAGTCCATGAAGAGGTCCAGACTAATCCTTAAGGAGAGGTGCAGCCCACAGATAGACCCTCTTTTCGAGTATGCAAATAGACCTTAAAACATAGACTCATATTCATGTTAAGTGTCTAAACAAATGTAATTTAGTTTCATGCAGTCGGGGAATCGAACCCGGAACGATATTACTCCCGACCACTCGACCACAAGCACTCGAACTTTTGTTTTTTCTTTTGTCGTGTCTTGCCACACACTGATTGCAAGTGTACGTAGATTTCTTTTATACGAAGATTTTTACTTTATCCTTTTTTATTTCCTCCTTAACTAATTGGGCTTTGCAGTGTGAATTCTTTTCTTTTTCTTTGTGTTGGTCGTTATGTTTAAATCAGTGTGTTTGGTATTGCATTGCTCTCTGGAGCAGAGACCACGTTATGTCATGGTATCCTTCTTTATTATATACTTAAGACTTGGATTTGATAAGTGATTATATGGTTTGATATGGTTTTTGCAAGGTTGTTTCTGAGTTTTGTTAAGGCTTAGAGATATCAAACATGAAAGAATGCAAACATATTTGTGAAAAACCTTCTTGTTTTGTGAAAAACTCGTCTTTGAAGACCTTCATTGAGGTTTGACATTGAAGAACTAGGCTTGAGTAGTTCTGTCTTCTGCACATATTTGCTCAGCCATAATGTTGCAGAACTCTATATAGAACCTACATTCGGAACCTGTCTCAAAATCATTAAACCAATCTCTGATTTTCTTCTGTTGCAAGCAAACAATCCTGACCGTCACCACTTCTTATCTTTATCCTTCTACTCTAATTCCAGAGAAGGTCTGTCTTTTGATTCTATTCATGTGCAACTTCTCTTACAAACAAATATCGTGAAACAAGACCATTAACTTCAAATAAATTTCACATCACTCAGGACCATGATATGCAAGACAGCAAGAGGTTCCTTTTTACTAACTTTTCAACCTTTCGTCTTACAACCATACATAACTGTTTCATAATATTCTTAAAACTATTGGGCATGCTCTCCTAGAAAATCTCAGCAAAACCTGCACCTGACCTCTGTTCAAGTGCTCTATCAGCCTCGTGTGAGACCTGCAACTGATCAACCTATTTCCAATATTTCTTCAAAAGTATCAAACTGGATTGTCTTCAATGCTTTGCTTAACACACCTTTGAGAATCTTGCATAAACTTGAACCAAACCCATGCTCATGTAAAAATTTCATCATAGATCACCAATGTCAGATATTCCTGGCACTAGAATTATATGACGTTAGGGGTTACAGGCATATTTAGTCATTCTTTTTTTTAGGGTCACTTACATATTTAGACATTCGGTATTAAAGATTTTTAAGGAAGACACTACAACAAATGAAGAGTGGTGGATGATGTTCGTAACATTGAAACCTTATGAGATATATTTCTGAATCTTTTAAGAACTGTCCGTAACACTTACTTATCAGATATGATATACAAAACGCTAAGATCTTTCTATAAGCAGATAGAAGAACCTTTTATCATTACAAAAGGAACTTAAAGAAAAGCCAATTACGATAAGCTAACAACATGACAGAGCTCAGAACGAAACCTGTAAATGAAAACTCACATCACAGGCAAGCTAGCTAGACACATTTGTTAAAATGACCCCTTCTCATAGAGAAAATAGAGCATTTAATCGACTTGCGAATTAAGGGATGCAATCAAGTTTTGACACGTGTAAATTCATCATCATTATCTAAAAGACACAGAGCATCAAACTTGTTGATGCTCTCAAAGGTTCCACGATCTTGCTGCTGGTGAGGTTTAGATGATGTTCGTAGCAAAAAAGAGCTTTAGATGATGTTGCAGCATATAATTTCTTCATAACATCAAACCAAGGATGATCTGCATGGTCTACAAAGGCGTAAACTGTATGGTTCCTATCCTATACCCCCTTTTTCATGGTATATTCTTCAAAACCTCATGGATTTCAACATTTTGGAGAGTGTTCCTTTGAGGATCGAAGTAAAAAAGAATTAAAACGGTTCAGATCTAAAGGTATATTTTGATGATAAAACAATTTCACCCGTAGGCCATAGCAGTCACTCCAACAACAGCAACATGTAGACATATTTTGACCATTCCTGTTTCTCTAAAACACAAAACTCAAAAGCTCAAGGGTATCATCGTCATTGTATTATAATTAATCGCACCTAACGTACCATTATATTTTAAAAATAACGAAACGAAACGATCAGAATCGTTATCAGCCACAAAAGTTGTAGCTACGTAATATAAAACCCCATTGATGCACATCCCCTGATGAATCCTCACTAATTAATGGGTCAAGGGACATTGGATCTTCCTCCACCTCATGTTTATAAGAAATAACATTGGTTTTTAAGACAACTTTGTTTTTGGTCGTCAGGGTTATCATTTAGTGAAATTACTCATCCTCAATCAAAGAATTAGACTTGTCCTGTAAAGTCTCTCTCATCCAATAATCATTTCCTTTTCCGCAACCCCATTGGAGAGATCAGAGATGGATGGAAAATCCAAGAATTCATTAGGCCTTGCAACTATTGACCTTAATTAAGAATATACAGCTTTTTGACCAATCAAGCTATGTAATGTACATCACAGACTGTACAACAAAAGCAACAAGTGACTCAGAACAAAAACAGGCAGAGGAGAATGCACCAAAGGAAGAAGATCGACACCCGATGCAGAGATTTCTCTAGCTGCAGCATCCTTTGGTTGTTGTTGTTGTTCCCATTGATGGATAGCGCGTCTTGGTAAGGATGAGCCAAAGTGTTTGTAAACGTTCCAAACATCCTCGTGTGGACCATGTCCTTAAACATTCCAATAACCGGGTACAAGAAACTCATCCTGACCACATTGGCGAGATCAGTCGATGGCTCTGTTGCAGTGAAGCCACCGTAATGACGAGGAGACTGAGCTTGATTGTTGTGATGTTGCAAGCTCGGGTTTAAAGATGATGCTGAATGCATCAGATTGTTTAAAGAGGATGAAGAGGGTCTTCGGGGTATTATCATCTTACTTTCTGAAGAAAAAGACTTGCCTCTTCCGTAAAGAGGAACCAATGAACCGATGGAGATGTTGTATTTGCAGACAGGACAGTTTTGCTTCTGAACATTGGAGACAGAAGATGATCTTTGTACATCTAACCATCTGTAAATGCAAGGCCAGCAGAAGAGATGTCCACAAAGAGTGACCACCGGATCGTGTGCAGTATCTAGACAGATGTTGCAATCGAAAAAACCACTTTCGTTAGAGTTAACTTCCGTTGGGACAGTGATGAGATTAGGCTTTTGTGTCAGTACAAAAATTTCACCATGTGCTCGTTGAGCATCACATCTTAAGAAGTTGCCTTCCATGCAGATAGTAAGAGCCTGATTCAGAAAATACCAAGTTATGCCACTGAAGAGCTCATAAAAGGCAGATAGATTCATCAACAGAACATATATCTATTGATTCAGGCTGCGAGAGAACTCACCAGGTCGGAGATAGACGACGACGATTATAAATCTTGGAATGATGATAAAGGTTAGTGATGGCCAGCCACGACAATAATTTAAGATATATAAAGAAAACAGCTTTTTGAAATTATATCTTAACAAAATAATGATAGTTACTTGCGATAGGAGTTATGAGGTCGTTTAGAAACAACACTAACAAGGATTATGCTTAAGCAATTAAACTGAAACAAAACAAACTATTAACTAACCCACTAAAACTAAACAGAACAACATTTTAAATAATAACTATATTGTTCAATAACATATTACATAATTTTAGAACCTACTCAAAACTGTTGGTAAATTTTTAATTGGTTACAACAGCATTATATCTGTTTTTACCAAATTATAATTTACACTTAGGACTGTCCGTAACAGAGGCCTCCCTCTGCTTCCAAGAACAAAACTGCAGCTGATTTCAGCATGGCCGGAGTTAGACGCTGCCGTTTCATGCTTCAAAACTTGTTATTCTTCCGTCTTCTTTTCTTTGAACTTGTTGCTTCTTCCTCTTCATCCACCATCTTCTTCTTGCTCGTATTCTTCTTCTTCTTCTTCCGAGACGACTCTTTCGTCGGTTTGATATCAGGAGTGTCTACTACTGGAGTAAGTTCCCCTCTTGGGAACGAGCCTTCCTCGTCGTCTTCTTCGAGTTGCCAATTGCAGAAAAGCCCGCCATTGCTTTTGCCGTTAGCCGACATTGGCAATGGCTCTCCTGCTCCGGGAAGCAAACTGTTGAAAGTGACATCCCCGTTTTTCCCACCTTTGCGCTCTAACAGAATCCGGTCTGGTCTGATAATTGTGCCGAGAATGCTTCGGTTCGGTCCCAGTGCTAGAATAGATTTCGTGTTTGTTAAAGTAGACAAGGCCATTGCAAACGCTGATCGTATCTGTAAAAAGAGCTCGTCTTTAATAAGCATATAATCCACCTTGTTAAACGTATATACATTTCTAACAAATTAGAGATGTGAACAGAACCTGAAAGTAGTTGAATGAGTTCTTGCCAATGTCATTCTCTGGTGTCTGGTTATCCAAAGAAAACAAAAGAACCAAGTTAATCTTTTGTCTGTTACATACTAACGCTTTTTGTTATTATACAAAACCAAAGCTCGAAAGCTGACCTGTGGATCCTCGATAGAGATGAGCCCTGGCCGGGATGAGTTCAGGAAACTGAAGAGATAAAAACGAAGAAGGCAAAGGTAAACTCTCCAAAAAGACGCAAAAGGTTTCAGGGAGTTTAGATTAGTGAATGAACACTCCAGTGTCGGTTTAGTTAGTTACCCTTTGTTGCACTTTGAAAAGAAAGAACCTCCCATTTTGCATGATACACCGACATCTGAGGTGTTTAATTTTCGCCCGTAAAAGTCAAAGAATTTAACCTACAATAAGGAAAAAGAAGAAGACAGAATTTAGACAACAATTGAAGCCCAAATACAATCACAAGCTCCAAGTCGTAATGACATAAACATACCAACAAAACTCCCAAATTATGCTCTGGTGGGCTTCGACCATCTCTGAGGTACTGTTTTAAACGAAACAAAGGTACAAAATGAGTCCAATTTATTCGGAAAGTGAAAGATGTGGTAAATGTGAAATTCGAGTAACCACTGTTACCTTGAGAAATGCAATGAGCATTGCTAGAAGTGCATACGAACCTATTCCACCACTGTACACCTGCCAATCAAAAGACAATTATTGAACGTTTGGTACTGTGAAGAAGGATGATATATATTAAAGTAAAAGCAACTATGTCCAGACCTCATTGAGTTCTCTCTGCTGTAGAAATACTTTCAGAATTAGACACAATGGTCGTACAGGAGGCAACCTTAATACAGCATCCTGAAAAAATAATCAGAGATTATCGTGAGATTAGACAGAATCGACATGATAAGCTAGTAAAAAGGATTCTTCAGCTCAAATTCAATTCGGCAACAAGACTAGATCCATCGGTGGACTTTAGAGTATTAGAAACATACTATCACAAACCTGTATAAACTCAGCTGCCTTTGGTCCATTCTCCATATCAAAACTGCGAAGCCAATGCCAAAATTAATAACTCATACTAAGTAAATTCACATAATCCATTCACAAAGTCAAATTTGCTGCAGGTACAGAAGGTTTCTTAAAGAGCATAAACCACGAAGCTTTTCTTGAGGATACTCAATCGGCTAAAATATTCAAAGCAGACCGGTTCTGAAACGGAAGCTAGTAGGTAAACAGGAAAATAATAACCTTAGATCAAATGAAATACTGCTTTTCTTCTCGACAAACTTGATAATCGGAACACGAGCCTTAGCAATCACCTACACAAATCAGAGAGTCCTCTGAGACACTGGCATCTCTCTGAGACACTGGCATGTTATAAAAGAAAGTCAAAGAGATACCAGAATGTTCTTTGCAATCCCCTTTTGCGACAATGCTCTGGAGAGTGCTCTCAGACCTAGTTGAGGATTCGTTATACCTGAGTCCAGAATGACCACCTTTATATACAGCCAAAAGTAAAAACACTTAGATATCTCTTCAAACACACAAAACTTTACAGCATCTTACACATCTACATGTTAAGACTCACTCATTCTTAAGCTAAATAAAAACGAGCTACACCACACTTGGCTATTCTTATCAACCAAACAAAGAAGATGCGAAAGATCAATACTTACATCAATATCACTTGTTGGAAGATAAAGCCCCGTCCTGTATGATCCGAAAACTTCTACCTGGAAGAGAGAATAAGCAAGGGATTAGAGATTACACCTACTTTTGAGTCAAACGATACTGAGAGAGAAAGCTATATATACCTTGCAGTCAGGCCAGATATACTGAATAACACCTCTAACATTATCCATTGCTGCATCACGCTGCGCTTTCTCTTCGTCAGTTGGCAAGAGAAACTCGCAGAAATCTACAATCTCTGCAACATCAAAGAAAGAGACAAGCTTTTCAACAAAAGCAACCAAATTTACGAAACAGAAACCTCAGAAAAAGATTCTTTTTTTACACGTTACCTTTATGCAACTGAAGCATAGGGATCTTAGAACAGCTCTTCTCATTGAACCAGTTAGTCTCTAATCTGGGCTCTTCAGCTTGTTTGTCTTTCTTCCTCTTTCTGCTCTTCTTCGAAGAAGGCGCCGCCACAACCGGCGTAACGAACTCGCCTCCGTTCTCGTTC
>KE155099.1:12731-26029 GCA_000411075.1 Sisymbrium irio
GGGATCACGAGCAGGAGTAGATCACGAACAAGGGAGAAACCGCGAGCTTGAGATTAATGATTGAATCTGATGAGATTTCCTACAAGGGTTTTGATTAGTAGATTAAACTTCTTCAATATATGAAAATATTTAATGGAGATTATGATTTTAGAGATTGAAAACTTAGATCTGGGTTTTAGATTCATCAGATCCGATTGAGTATAATCTGGACAGAAGCTAATCATTGTTACAATCGGATTAGGGTTCCAAAGAAACTTAGCGGCGTGTACGTTAGCTGAGCGTGAGGGCGCGTCATAGATCGGATTGACAAGAGGTTTGCACCGATAGATTTGTCTCGGCGAGGGCTTCGATTTGATATCTTGATCGTTTTCTGGATTCTCACGGTTTGAGAGAACGATGGCATTAAAGTTCAGATAAGAAGTGGTGACCACCAAGAGAAAAAAAGATTTTAGAGTTTTAGAGGTTATCGTGCTGATAACGTGTTGTAAATATTGTAATGAGTTGTGTTATTCATAACTCTTATGCATCTTCTTTATATAAGGATACAAGGCATAATCAATAAGGAAATAGTACAATTCATAATTCAGCTAGGAATAGGAAATATACCTAAAGTCTAAATATAATAGGAAAATGAAAACTTCCATTACGCCTACGTACTAATGGGTCGGTCTTGGGCTAAGCCGGGTTATGGGCGGACACTTATGGATTACAACAAAAATACAAATAAAATGTAATTATCTAAATATACAAATAAAGAATAAAGATATTTGGATATATCCCAAATATCTCACTGCAACAAAAAACCTCAAACCAAACTTATCTCTTCCATTCGTCATCGCTTCATTGTTTTTTCTCAAAGAAAACAGTAGTGAAAAATAGAAAAATGGTAATGCTAAGAGCTCTCTCACCAATTCACAAGTCCCTGAGGAAATACAAAAAGAACTTGAGATGAATGAAATCAATTACTTCATTAAGGTTATCTACCGGGTGATTTCCTTAAAAAAACTCTTAAGCAGTTTAAAACCACCGAGTAAACTCTAGGATCACTTCTCCGAGCACTCGGGCTTAAACCAAGTCTAGACCAATTCGAGACACTAATCGACAAAGCTGATTGAGAAACGGTGTCGGTTACACAGTACACTGTTGTCGGTTTCTCTGCAATACCTTTACTGTATTAGATTGAATAATCAAATTATGATATATTTGAAAACTACTGTAAGAGTTTTATCCTTATTTCATGTGTTAACAAAAAACGTAATATCGAAAATGTTATTAATGAATTTTGCCACGTAGGTACAGAAATCCACGAAAATAAAAATAATTCTACCAATTTCTGAATAAGCTATCACTCTTTTGATGGTAGACTTATTTTTAGTCGGTAGACTTATTTTTATTCAATAGACTTATTTTTCAGTCGGTAGACTTATTTAGGGAATGATAGACTTATTGTGATAGACTTATTTTTATGTTATGATAGACTTATTTCAATATAATGATAGTTTTGTTTTGAAATATAGACTTATCAGCCGACTGACAGACTTATTGATCTGAATGATAGACTTACTTGTCTTTGACGATAGACTTAATATAGAGTGATAAACTTATTGTTAATGGTGATAGACATTATTATAATACGTAGAAACGGTAGATTTGTTTTATTGACGGTAGACTTAAAGACTTGTGATAGATTTATTTTGTTTGATGGTAGACTTTTATACGTATGTATGTTATGGTAGATATATTTGTAGTGATGATAAACTTGTTGTTACGTGATAGACTTATTTCTTACTGTGATAGATTTATGTAATATTTTGAATTTTATGGAAAATGGTAGATTTATATAAAACCGATAGACTTATTAAAGGTCGATGGACTTATTAAGAAGCGATAGATTTATTAATAAGCGATAGACTTATGCTTCAAATTTTGTATAATGGTGGTAGATTTTTGACTTTGGAGAATGTGAAAATACGGTTTTGACTCCCATTAAATCATCTTCTTCATCGATAAAATTAGGTTTTGACATATTTTAATAATGACATTATGATAGATTTATTGATATTGTAATGATAGATTTATTTTAGATTTAATATTCAGTCTTGCTTAACAAGAAAATGTTAGAAATTTAAAACATTAGACTGTGCAAGAGATATATGGTTGTTTGTTAACCAAATCATTTTATGTTTGTTCAATTTAGTCATTTGTTTTTAGCTAAGGTAACAACATTAAAAATATTATTCTATTTTTTTCCTTTCAATTTCTTATTCTGATTTATGATTATATATTACTTTCACTTTTAATATTAATGTTAATCTGTTTTTTTCCCTTCAATTTCTTAATCTGCTTTATGATCATATATTACATTCACTTTTAATATTAAAGTTATACATAAGATGCATTATATCTAAACATCAATAAGTCTATCCTCATTTGAGAATAAATGTATCATCACATAACAAATAAATATGTCATAACTTTCAAATTTATCTACAAGATGAACATGTTACTAAATAAAAAATAAAAAATCTATCATCCCATACACAACCATTAATAAATCTATCACCATATAATAATAAATCTACCATCAATTTCAAATAAGTCTACCGTGCAATACATTTTGATTTTTTCATTAATGACATAATTGTAATTTATTTAATATATTCTAGGGTTTTTAATCTGTATTTTTTTCTCGAGCCGCTGCCGTGTACTCTAATCAAATAATTCATCAGTTTTTGCATTTTTGAACGTGTATTAGGTAGTTTAAACCGTAAGAAAACTTCCTCCACCAATGAAATTTACAAAATCCATCGAAGAAGATGAACAGTTACTCTCTGATACCCGAAAAATCAAAAATCAAAAATTAAAAATCTACCATCACGTNTTAACCAAATCATTTTATGTTTGTTCAATTTAGTCATTTGTTTTTAGCTAAGGTAACAACATTAAAAATATTATTCTATTTTTTTCCTTTCAATTTCTTATTCTGATTTATGATTATATATTACTTTCACTTTTAATATTAATGTTAATCTGTTTTTTTCCCTTCAATTTCTTAATCTGCTTTATGATCATATATTACATTCACTTTTAATATTAAAGTTATACATAAGATGCATTATATCTAAACATCAATAAGTCTATCCTCATTTGAGAATAAATGTATCATCACATAACAAATAAATATGTCATAACTTTCAAATTTATCTACAAGATGAACATGTTACTAAATAAAAAATAAAAAATCTATCATCCCATACACAACCATTAATAAATCTATCACCATATAATAATAAATCTACCATCAATTTCAAATAAGTCTACCGTGCAATACATTTTGATTTTTTCATTAATGACATAATTGTAATTTATTTAATATATTCTAGGGTTTTTAATCTGTATTTTTTTCTCGAGCCGCTGCCGTGTACTCTAATCAAATAATTCATCAGTTTTTGCATTTTTGAACGTGTATTAGGTAGTTTAAACCGTAAGAAAACTTCCTCCACCAATGAAATTTACAAAATCCATCGAAGAAGATGAACAGTTACTCTCTGATACCCGAAAAATCAAAAATCAAAAATTAAAAATCTACCATCACGTATACGGCCATCAATAGTTTTTTTCAAATAAGGCTATCACCATATAATAAAACTACGATTAAGTCTATCACCATATAATAATAAATCTACCATCACATCCAAATAAGTTTACCGTGTAACACATTGTGATTTTTTATTAATGGCAATAATTGTAAATTATTTCATTTTCTTTGTTCAAGGGTTTTCAAAATACAATTTTTTCCTCCAGTTGCCCCGTCTATTATCATATAATAAGTTTATCATCAAAAATCAAAATAAATCTACCATCAAACACAAAATAAGTCTACCTCAAACACGTTATGATTTTTTCATTAAAGATGTGATGGTAATTTTTTGTCTTCTTCGTTCTAGGATTTTCAACCTGCAATTTGCTTTCTGCAGCCGTCCCGAGCTATTATTTTCACATAACTCATTATTTTTTGTGTTTTCGAACATGATTACTGGGTATAAAACATAAGGAGATTTCTCTACCATTGAAATCTACAAAATCCATCTAAAAATATGAACAATTACATCTTGAAACTGAAAAATAAAAAAATAAAAGTCTACCATCACATCTATGACCATTTATAATTCTACCACCATATCATAATAAATCTACCATCGCATTTTGATAAATCTACAGTACATTAATAAGCCTATCACCACTACTGTTTTTCTCCATCAATTGCATAATGGTAATTTTCTCATATTTTTCGTTCTATGTTTTTTAACCTGCAATTTTTTCTCCAGCCGCCGCCGTCGTCTACTATTATCCATAATAAGTCTATCATCACTTACAATTAAATTTACCACCACACGAAATACCAAATTACTCGATGTGGTTGTCGGATTTGGCATTGTGGTTGTTGGAATCGCCAATAGGCTTCTAGAAACCTAAAAATTTGTCGCATTGTGGTTGTCATAATTGCCAATATGCTTCCCTAAACATAAAAATGTGTCGAAATCCAAGAATTTCAATAAGGTTTCAACGTACTTTAACCAACCAAGTGAAAAAACCATTTTGATAATCAAAAAGGAATAGAGAACTCGAAGAAGGATAGGAGATAACGAGAGATTCAGTGGAGGAAGAAAGATGAACGGAAAAATCACCTTCGGAAGAAAAGACGCCTTCATATCGCTGCCGTGGAGAAATTAGAGTTTTTTTTTCGAAGTGAGAGAGAGAATATTTAGATTATTTTGATGTTGAATTTTGATTTTCTTTTTGTTTTTTTTTAAATTCAAAAATGGCATAACCGTAATATAAATGAAAACCTAATATTTATGTGTTTTTTATATTCTTTTTCATTTCTCAAACTTTAGAAGACTACTCTAATAATATACAAGAAAATTGATACTCTTCTAATAATTATCTCAATATTAATTTATGAAAGTTATATTATCTTATTATAAAATTTGATAATTTACAATTATAAAGGAAAATTAAAATAGATTAGATAAACCATCAATTAGTACTAGTTCATATGGCTTCCAACTAAGCACATTGTATATGTATTGTTCTGGTCCTCATAGCTGCAATATACATTACATTATTCTAATAATTTTCCAAAAAAGTAACACAATTTTAGCAATTCTCCCAGTAATATTTGATAAATTAACATCTTGTTAAATTATCAGAATTTTCGGGTTTCTTATTAAGGTTTTAACTCATTATTAGGACTGATCCTGAGTGTATTAGGATTGATTATCGATTCTCTATTACAAATCTTGGCCATTGATCCATTTGGAACATGATAAATGTGTCGTTTAGTTTATAGTCAGCCGTGTGTCCACATCCCTATAATAAAGAACGCTTAAAACGATTAAAAATCTTTTTTCAATATTATGCAATGAAAATAAAGATCTAATTATTTCAAACAAGAAGACTTGCTTTGAGAGTAGGAAATGTCATTTTATTGGCATAAGTTCTCGTGTATCTGTCACTAAAAAAAAAGTCTAATTAGGTTCAGGAAATAAAACCAGAAAATAAATGAACATGAGAAAAAAACTCAAAAACCATATACCCAGCGATTTGATTGTTTGTCATCCAAGGCCTCCAGTCATCAATGATGGAATAATTCAAAGTTCTTATCCATGCTTGAGTAGAAAGAAAAAGAACTACCATATCATGGTCACCACTATTCATCATAAACCACAAAAGATTAATTAATCTGTATAAGAGAAGAAAATATTGGTTTGCAGTTTAGTATGCATTTGTTTTATCCTCGGCCTCGGTTTTGTAAAAATTGAAACCATTAAAATGTATGTGCAATTGGTTCTGTTTTGAAGCTAGTAGGTAGAAGTGGAGAATCGGGTTAGTAAGCATTTGTTCCAGCCTCCGGTAACCAAGTAAAAGCCATTTATAATCTTTTGAATCTTGTATGTAAACGTGGATAATCCGGTTTAGGGTTTAGTCTAAAGTTAAAATATATACAAATTAATTTTAAGTTGGTTTGGATTTGTTTAAGAACATTTCTTACAAAAGTGAAATTCTTACTTGTAGATAAGAGATCGATAGCCAGATATGCTATTATTTATGTGGTAGGGTACGCTGCTTTGTATGTCCATATCGTAAGGAATATTCCGATTGCATCGTATCCATTCACGTATACTCTCCTATAGTCATATTATTAGTTTATCAGGTTACAATGATTCTTCAATGATCTTAAAATAAACTTTGGCATACCTTATTGACGTGAAGAGCTTCGTGAACTCTCTCGTCGTTGGCCCAAAGGGTCTCGAGAGTATACTTATAGAACTTCAAAAGCAACCATGTAAAAATATGGGATTCTTGTGTATTAAATAAAGAAGTTTTTCTTCGAAATAGTAGAAATACAGCATGCAAGTAAAAAACAGAACTGAACCGAAGTTCTAACTGTTTTTACACTTATTCTCTTCAACGGAAATTAAACCAAATTAACCATATTTTTGTTTAGTTTGGTTCCTTTCAATAAATGCATAGCAGGTATATTTAGTATCTAATTAATAGGAACGGAAATAGATAAAATAATAGATGGAGGAAAGATGAGGTACTTAGTTACTTACATAGCAATCAGGAGATGTCTGATCGCCAGGGTCGGCTCAGCACAAAACATTTGTTTTGGCCCCAAAATTTTAAACTTTAATACATATGTCAAGTGGTTTCCAATTTATATATAAAAATAAAATTTTGGCCCCTAAAATTTATACTTTTATTAAATTGTTTATAACCCTCAAATTTTTAGGACCAACCTTACTGATCGCAATCTGAAACTAATGTATTAAGTGTATATATTTTCTTAATGCACTGTAAATAAACCAAGAAAATGTGAATTAACGATGATCATAGCATATAATAGAGTACTTACGGAACATTAACTACATTTTAGAGTATGTACCTTTTGGTAATCTCCAACGAGTTTTAAGCATTCTGTGTTAAGTGAATCTACATTTTCATACTCTCCGTTGCAGCTGCTCTTCAATGACTGTTGAAATACTTACCAAAAAAAAAAAAGTTGAAATGATTAATGTTATCTAATTGATACTGGTGATGACATATTATGGTGGACTAAAATCCAACGACGACTTGACTCAAACAATCCACAAACTTTTGAGGCCTTTTAAAACAAAAAAGAAGGATGGTTAGACTAAAACTCGCCAAGTATATAAATATCTCTAATGAAAAAAATAAATTAACCTTGTGTAGTTAGTTCATACCTCGAACAGTTCATCAGAGATTAATGCCATTCCATGTGCATAAGGAATCCGATGGTTTCGTTCGAGTTCAAAATATGTTATTGGGTCACCGAGTACATAACCCTATTATTTTTTCAGAAAAAGATTAAATCAATCTCTAATGTTGAAAAATGTATGTATATACAATATAAGAATATATCAGATATCAATGACCTATAAATTGATAAGAGGTTTGCAACACAAATAATTTCCTGGATCATAATGTAAAGATTGTTAAAAGAGTGAGTCAAAATCGATGAATATATATTGAAAGAAAAATGTATGCCCAATCGGTTGATACAATAAGAAAGAAACATACCTTTTGAGATTTCTTGAACGAGAGCAGGAACAATTTTACCGGCATAAGAATCTCCAGCAACGTAAAAAGGGTTGGAGAAAAAATCAGGATGTTCGTCTAGCCACTGCACACAACAAAAACACTAGTTAATGTCTATGCACAAAGGCATGCATGCTTTAAGAAAGTTGTTTCTTATTCGGTCTCTTAGAGCATGTTTAATGGTAGTATGCTCAAAAATAGAATCTTATCATTTATATATTATTATTTTAATATTTTTCGTTTTAATTAATTAAATTAAAAATAATCAACCAATAGTAAATAAATATGTATGTAGAGGTTCTAAAAATGAGGTTTCAAAGTCTCTATTTTTAGAGACTATCATTTTTCTCTCTCCTTACCTTTTCTTTTTTTATCATTAGAATTTTTATTAGAACCTTTGTTTACAACCTCCAATAATCATAGTCTTAGTCTATTAAAATATAAAAAGTAACTAAAAAGAAGAGAGAGAAAAAATATATGTCCTTTAAACAAAGGATGCAAGAGACGTTTTTTCCTCTTTGTTACAGATGTCTTTATATTAATGATCTTTCTGTTTGATTAAAATAAATATTAACTATACATATTATTTTATTAATAAAAAAGACTTAAAAAGTTATATGCGGTGAAGACCATATTGATAATGGTTTTAGAACATTGCTATTACTAGGTAATTTAATACTGTTAAGGTATCTAATAAATACAAAAAAAGTAAAAAGTAAATAAAGTTGGAGAGAGAAGGCTAATAAGCTCTGGAAAATTCTCATTTGAGAAATTTGAAATTCTTTTGAAATTTGGTATCAGCATTTGTCTATATCTAAGTGGTTTTAATTTACTTTTAATATTAATTTTTAATTAAATAGTTTAGTTTAATTTAAATATTAATATAATTTAGTGTAAATATTTAGTTGAGATACTTTGCCTATGGCAATGCTCTTAGGTTTGTATTTCAACCTTGTGAAGAAACTCATAAATCCGCACAACTTCGACCGTGTCACTAGATTTATTAATATTTGGGGTTCGTTTATAGGTAAATCCGGATTCAATAGATTGATCCAAGAATATGATATTCACTATCTGAGAAAAAGATCCACAACTTAGAAGATGAAGAATATACATGATGAGAAAAATGTAAACGTAAATACAAAGGCAAATTTTCTGCTACCTTTGTCCATGAATATGAAGTAGAGACCAAGGGGTGTTTCCACCGCAAAGCTCTATCTTTAAAGTCACAGGCCCTGCTTATTGTTATATTTATTTTTCAACTAAAAATGTTGCGTCACAAAGAATTATATTGAGTTAAAGAAAGAATAGCTCAGAACTTACCATTCTAAAAAAAAAGGCCATAAAGAGAAGAGCATCCAGGTCCTCCACTTAACCAAATTAGAAGAGGGTCTTCTTGTGGATTGTTCTCAGACTTAATGAAATAGTAGAACATTTGCACTTCTTCTTTTTCACCAATACCAATGTACCTTCATTCAGAAGAACGGTTAATTACTAACTCCTAATTAACTTAAAACAGATAATTGCACTGGTAAGAAGAAGAGACATTTTACAAACCCGGTTTCAAGTTTGAAAGGAAGAGGGCCTTCAAACCCAGGAAGAAACTCAACAATAGAGCCAAAATTAACATGATGACACACGACAAGTAGAAGCAGAAGAAGCCACGTCAGTGTCAAACTCATTTTCATTGAGTTTCTAAAGAACTGTCGGTCCCTTTTTGGGGGAAATATATTGTTATAATTTTATGGATACCATAGAGGGAGGGAGTATACAGCCATTTCAATAGTCATGGAGTTGCCTACAGCTATCTCGAGGGGACAGGGTTGGTTTTCATAATAAATAAGTTTGGATCTAGTGAATTAAAAAAAAGGTTAAGAAGTATATGTAATAAATAAGTTTACATGAGCAAAGCTTTCAGTGGTTTTAGACATCAGGATTATTCTATTTTATTAATTTGTTAGCTTTATAGTTTTTAACACTTTTTATATTTAAATAAGAAGAATATTTTATTGTATGGTCTTATATATTAATTAACATTTATAATTTAGCCTTTCGTATTTCTCTTCGATTATTTGATTTTTGAGGTATTTAAATATGTACCTAAAATATATATATATGTGTGTTTCCAGATTAATCCATAGAAATAACACCAAAATATTTTGAAAAAAAAATGAAAGATGGACTCATTTTGAAGTAATATTTTTATGCTTATATATTAATTATATATACGGAGGTTTTTTTTAAAAAAAATATCATATCAATAATAATTTTGAAAAACTCTTTTATCTAGTTTGATGGGACTGAATTAATATGAATTTCTTCTGAAGTAAAAGTTCTAACACTATACATCAATTTGTTTATCTTTATATTTGTTGCACATGGAGTAAATTTGATGAAAAGGGTTGAAAAATTATTTCCATATATGTAACTATTTTATGTGTGTTATGAAAGCCGGCCAATCTTCATATTGAACACTTGATCGGCTCAATATATCCCTACAGCTACTCTCTCATTACGAGATCAAATTCTAAAGTGATTCAAGATTCACACAATAATTTTTTTCTTTCGAATTAAGCTAGAAAAACTCAATGTAAACTGAAAGAACAAAAAGCAGTAAATTAGTTTGTAAGATCAGATGGGAAAAACATAAGACTCAGACTATTCTCAAGAAATCAGGAATGAAAGTTAATCAGTCAATCAAGATTCTGTTATATTCTAGAAATTGAAACAGATTGATAAAGTAAATTAGTTGTTACTGCGAAAATTATGTATATCTAAAACCTAGAAAATCAAAAAAAATTTTTTTTGAGTTTTATAGTATAAACATGCAATAATTCCAGGTTCGATTTGTTCACAAAATCTTTAAATCAAATTAATTTGCAGATATATATTTTTCTCACCAAGAGTTCTTTCTAGCTAACTAACTAACTTTTATCGCAAGAATCAACATAAGATCAATAATCTAACTCCTCAGTTCTGATTAAGCATTAATCACAATCTAGATGAAGAAATTGTTTTTCAGATTTAGTATTAACCAATCAACTTAATAATCTATTAAATCCTTAATGAGAAACCTTTAATATAACTAGAAAACAACTCATAAATGGCGATTGACATAATAAACATGATTGAATAATATTGCATAAAAGAAATCAATATAATGAGTAAGGAAGTTCTGAATCTCTCTGAAAGAATTCTGATTCTTCTCTCCAAATCTTCTACAAATATCTCTTTAAGTATGAAGATAGAATATAGGATAAGCCTAAACAATGACTTTTAAAAACCTAAATATAATCTAAACACACAAAAAGTGCTTGTTTTGCAAATATCCAAAACTTTCGTGCAGTTCTCTTTTTCTCTTCAAACTCGTAAGATCTCGCGAGTAACATATGGTCACGACCTGCATCAACCGATGCAAGGGCCTATGTCGAATGGTCCAAAAGTGCACTCCAATTTTCTCTTCCCAGCGACCAAATTCCAAATGCTCCAAAATATCCAAAATCTCCGATAATGTCTTAAATACACCTAAGTATGTAAAAGACTCGACAAGACTAAAAAAAAACACTGAAAATACTCTAGAAATATGACTTATATAATAGTTAAAATCCATAAAAACCACGGTATATCAACTCCTCCAAAATTAGTTTTTGCTTATCTTTAAAAAAAACAGAAAAAACTTAACTAGAGAAAGAGGTTTGAAAACAATGAAAACTCACATATCTTTTAGAACGTCAAATCAATCACTAGACAAAACCACATCAAACAACATCAACTTAGAGAATACATCCCCTCAGGTTTAGTAACCATCCCAATTCCAACACAATCCGTAAGAAAACTCACCACCACTGATCTTATTATGTTTATAGTGTAGTCTTATCAAGTGAATATCGATTAAAGAACACATGAACTCTTACATGTTCAAATATCTGATTATGATGAAAGTTCTGCTTCAGATTTTCTCTCGTTGGCATGATCAGACACTGACAATGTTAAATTAAGAAAAAAAAACTAATACATTAGGAGGAATTATGGAGAATTGGAGGAATTTTGAAGAATTTCTCAAATAAATTACCATTTGAATTTGAAGAATGTGGCAGAATATTGCAAAATCATGAGTTTAAACAAATCACTTTAAGATCAAATGTAACTATTTATTTAATTTGGTGTTGTTTAAAATATTAATATTTAGTTTATATGACAATAAATGAAAATAATTTGGTTAATTTTTTCTAAAAGATTAAAGATGACCATATCAATGAAATAATTTAGATTTATAAAGTAAATTAACATATAAATTATTATTTTGTAACAAAACTTATATACTTATAATATTATTTAAATTGTAAATAGTCATTCATCTCACTATATCTGCAAATTTGGATTGTTCAAATTATTCATATAATGGGATAATTTAGATACAAAAAATCGTACGGAAAATATCCAAACAAAGTTTTGGTTCTGTTCAGATGTCATAGCTTGATTTTTATTTATTTATTTTTTATCAAAAAGATCAGAAATTTTAAATTAATTGGTTAAATTAGGATAACTTATGTTACATTTGGATAATTTTATTGAATTCAGATAGTTCAGATCTTTTGATAGGGATTTAATATTTTTTATTTTTTTTTAAATTCAGTTTATTTTGGTACATGGTTAGGAAATAGAAAAAATGAAAATCCAATTGATTCAGCTCTGCCGAACCAAACTGAACTGAAAATTGAATATAATTTATAATGTCTTTGATTGGTTCAAAATCTTGTAGTTATAAACATGAACCAAAAACTGAAAAATTTGGTTTGATTTGGTTTCACTACAAGAAAACGTTGGATTATGGACAGACATTTACGACGTTCTGTGGTTCGGGACACGTTACCAACGACATTACGACGAAAAGGCAGTTCGTCGTAAACTCGTTGCAAACGTACGACGAAATATTTCGTCGTAAACTAGTCCCCAAATTACAACGAATTACCAACCATGTAGGGAGTATATCAGATTTCGTCGTAAAATCCTTATAAATTACCAAGGTGTTTACGACGAATCCTTTTTACAACGAATTAGAGACAAAGTTTTAAAATTAGGTGCGCACTTTTTTATTTTAGCGAAACCCATTTACCACCTACTTAACAATTCGTTGTAAATCTGTTGTAAAATAGTTTTAAAGTCATTGCAATAGTAGATGTTGTAAATTCGTTGTAAAATTTTTGTCTATAAATAAGAAACCATCCTCACTCACAAATCACAACTCATACCAAGCATAGAAAAAAAAACGGGAGTGGAAAAAAAATTCTAGAAAAAGGGTTTTTTATGAAAAAAGAATTTCTAAAAAAGTTCTAAAAATGTCTTTTGGTGGTGATATATACGAAGAACGGAAGTGGATGTATATGCATCGAGATGCTGTTGGAAACTTGATAAGGGAGTTTCTCAATGGGATAGAAAAATTCATGCACAAAGCCGGCCAAACAGAAATCACGCTGGAATCGGGTAAGATGTTATGTCCTTGTCGGAAGTGCAAGAATACAAAATTTGCCCGCACTGAAACTGTATGGAAGCATCTATTAAATAGAGGATTTACACCGCATTATTACATTTGGTTTTACCATGGAGAAGGTTATAGTGGTGGTGGGAATTATGAAGCTAGTAGTAGTAATTTTAATAATGCTGAAGTCAAT
>KE155102.1:10186-33662 GCA_000411075.1 Sisymbrium irio
TTTTAAAATAATTTACTTACAATATAGAAATAACTTATAATATTAAATAAACTAACATACAAACAAAATTAAAAATTAAAAAACAAAACATAAACAACATATATATAGTTTTTTCTTTCTAATCATTATTTGAAGAAAAATCAAAATTTCTAAATTCTATTTGCAATGAAACATTCTTAATAAAAGTTAAATGATATTGACAAATTCTTCTGATCATAAGTGTTCTTTTTCATAGAGTTATACTTTTTCGGCTGATGTCAGACATCTCTCTTAAAATCGTGCGTAATTTATGTAACCAAAATTCAATATAAGAAAATTAATAAAAACTCAATTTAATAAAGTTAGTCTACAGCTCACGTCCATAGAAAAAATTATCAAATAACAAGAATATTTTAGTTTTTCTGTTCTTAAATATACAGTAGATTCAGATCCGTGTATTGTTACACGAGTTGTTTTTCTATTTTATTTTAAATATTTGATTTTATAAATATAAATATTTTATTTATTAAAATTAAATAATTTAATATAGAAAAGTGAGTAAAACCCAATAATATTTCCGGGTTTCAGTTATCTAACACTAAATTAATATCACCTAAAATTTTGGACTTAATCGGTTTTCTTTTTATTAAATTTAATCCGTTATAATTTTTGTTTACAACTTATTACATCAAAAACAGTGAATATTATAAAATTTAATATGATAATGTTAAAATGAAAAATAACAAAGGATAAATCTTATCAGACACATTAATTCACATTTGGGTTTCAGTTAGATTATTGTAATGTGTATTAGTTTAAAATCATAATTTTTAAAGCTCAATCGATCATTATATTTATTTTTTACATGATAAAAAATATTAATGTTATCTTTATATTCATTAATAATATAATAGACTATATCCTGTATTTATGATAAGTTTTGTTAATGTGTAATTTTTTAATCTATTAATAATATATTTATATATATTAATAATATAATAGACTATATCTTGTTTTAAGATAATTTTAATGAGTAATTTTTTAAAAATAATGTTTATTTGTAAATTTTAAAAGTGTAAGATATATTATATATTTTCTAGTTTCACTATGTTACGAGAGAGAATGATATTTGTTAGTTGATTTTGTTTTTGTACTTATTAAAAGTATATTTTTTACAAGTTATAATTTGAAATGTACTGATAGTTTTATTTTTAACTATCTGATGAAATTATAAAATATAATATGAATGAAAGTTTGTAAACTCCATTTTCCCGGTATAAACAACTAAATATCAAATTAATATAAGAACATATATAATAATAATATATATAATAAATAATTTTATCTTAGATACTTTTTACATAATTTATTTACACTATATATACAACTTATAATATTAAATAAACTAACATAAAACATAAATTATAAAAAATATATGTAAAAATAAGCAAAATATAAGAAAAACATAAATATATATATAAGTTGTTTTTATCAAACAATCAAATATAAAGTATTTTTCCTTTCTAATCATTACTTGAGATATTTTTTTCAATTTTTTTAATTTCATCCAAAAAATGTTAATTCATAAACTCAAATAATATTGACGATTTTTATGATAATAAGTATTTTATATCACAAATTTAGAATTTAAATCTATAAAAAATATATATTCAATATGCATTCCATGTGAATAAAATATAATATGAATAAATTAATACAAGTTAAAAATAATATATTTAGAGACAATAAATAGAGAGAAATTAAATAATAAATTTAAAATTTTGAAAAATACATGGCAACCTCTTTAAAAAAAATTAAAGAATTTTTTTTTATTATATAAAATGTGGAGATAAAAGAATGAACCAAAGAAATCTGAAAATATTTTATTTATAAGAAAATGTAGTCCTGTATTTTGAAATCTTTTTGAAAGTAGAAAACTAATATATATATCATTGACCGGAAATATAAAGAGAAAACAATAAAAAGAAGTATATGATGCAAAGAAACATCTAACGAACACTTGACAGCATAATGCAAAGAACAAGAAAATCAAACTAGAGCCAAATTTGGAAAATATCTAACTGAAATCAATAACCAAAAGAATATCTAAATTGCTCCAAATGTCTTAAATATTTCATAAAAATTATCTAAAAGGGTATTTTAAATTTAATAAAAAATGACCAATCTTTGTTTTTGGCGATCTATAGAAAGAAGAAAGTTAAAGCCAGTTTGTGATTTGTCAAGCCATTTAGTTGTGATTATTTTGTTTTATATATTGCTATCGCAAGACAAGCTTTCGTAACTAAGTAACACATGTTGTTATAATTTTGAGCTGATGTATATGTATGTTGATGTCAAAACTATCATCTCATCTCATGTGTGTATGTTGTTACGACTTACAACACTTCATGTGTTAAAAAGTCTAGAACTTTGTCCGGTCCTATAGAAAGGAGATAGTTAAAGACCAAAGTTCTGAAAGTTATTCAAGTACCTTGAGCTCTGCTACTGTTAAACTTACTTAAAATGAAGAGATTAAATGATTTGATATATAAACACAAACACCTCAAATACTCAAACGAAATTCAGGTTGTAGTAATACTCATTCTTCTATAGTTTGAATCCATTTAATATGAATCAAAGTTTGTAAACTCCATTTTCCTAGTATGAACAACTAATACCTAATTTATATCAAACTACACATTGTTCATATGTTATATAAATTTTAGATTTATATAGTAATATTATAAAATATATGATTTTATCTTAGATTTTTTAAAATAATTTACTTACAATATATAAACAACTTTTAATATTAAAGAAACTAACATAAAAACAAAAGCTATAAATAAATAAACAAAACATAATCAACATATATATAATTTTTTTCTGTCTAATCATTATTTGAAGAAAAATTAAATTTTCTAAATTCTATTTTCAAAGAAACATTCTTACTAAAAGTGAAATGATATTGACAAATTCTTCTGATGATAAGTGTTTTTTTCAAATCACATCTTTAGAATTTAAATCTATAAAAATATATCCAATATGTGTTTCATATGAATAGATTAATATAGTATAAATAAATGAACATAGATTAAAATAATATAGTAAGAGACAATAAAAAGAAATAAAAATAATGAATTTAAAATTTTTAATATATATAAACAAATTTTGAAAAAAATGGTAACTTTTCAAAGTTTCTTTTGAGAGAAAACTCTATTTTATTATATAAAATGTGGAGATGAAAAAAAATGAACCAAAGAAATCAAGATTTACGAGAGTTATACATCTTTCAAGAGTTTTCAATGTAATGAAGCAAAATCTGAAATCTTTTATTTATCAAAATTAGTAGTAGTGTATTTTGAAAGTTATAAAAGAACGCTAAGAAAATGAAGAAGAAAAAAAAAAAATCTAAACACTTGGCAGCACAATACAAAAAAACAAGAAAATCAAACTAGAGTCGAATTCAGTAAAGATCTTACTGAAATCAATAACCAAAAGAACACCTAAATTGTTCCAAATGTCTTAAATAATTCATAAAAAAATATCCAAAAGGGTATCTCGAGTTTAACAACAACAGAAGAAAACGACCAATCTTTGTTTTTGGCGACTCTATAGAAAGGAGAAAGTTAAAGACCAAAGTTCTCAAAGTTGTTCAAAGATACCGGGCAGGCTCTGCGACTGCGAAGCAAACTTAAAATAAAGAGACTAAAAGATTTGATATATAAACACAAACGCCTCAAGTACCTTCTTCTTCTTCAGACTTCTTCTCCTGCTTTCTCTCTCTTTTTCTATATATATCTTTTCGGATCTCCAGCAAGAGCTTTGCCATCATTTCATTTGCTCTCAGCGCGGGGAAAGTGCGGCCTTACTGGTGTCTTCGATGGGCTTACCCTACAAAACGCACATTAACCAACACAAAAGATTAATACATGATTCCCAAATTCTGTTTCTTAATCTTATATCATGGAAATATCTGTTAACAAGTGTAGACACCGACAAAAATATAAAATTTTATGCAAATGGAATCATATATGGAATTTAGTAACGCCTAATACTACAACCTACCATGCAAAAATTGACATCAACGAGATAAAATGTCGAAATTTTACCTTATTGGGAGTGCACCCAAGAGAACACCACTGCAGTGAAGAGCAGCAATTGCACTTTCCGCCTGAGACATTAGAACAAAACTATGAGTTTCCATAGACAATCATAGTCCATAGATGAAGTGAACCAAATCAGGGTGAAACTAAAATGAAAGTTCGAATCTTGGATATGTAAACTTCATATTCAGGTTTATGCATCCAACTCCAGAGATTCAAAGAAGCTCAGAGACAATCTTTAAAAAGTATGAAACTTTATGAAATGCTAGTCTCGGTTTCTCTAAAATGCATTAAACGGCATACAATGCAAATCGCAGAATCTTAACTAGCAACTCAAACTATTCAATCACCAAAGCTAATGTTTAAAATGGGAACACGCTAACTGAAAAATTATGGAGAGAAGAATTACCATCGCAAACTCAACAAAAGCAATGCGGGTTTGGTGGTGATAGTCTCCAAGCCTCAGACGATGAACCTACAATAGATATAGAAAAATAATGATTGTAGAGCAGAAAGCACAAATACACATATAAAAGCGTAAACGATCCGTCACATTCCAAACCAAATCCTTACCTCTCCGCAAAGCATTTCAAAGAAGTTTTTCAAGTCAGTTTGACTAACCTGCAGATTTCAGAAACAAAGACATTTCAGAGAAGCATTTCAGAAGCAAGTTAGTTGATGCAATAGACCAATACTTGAGCAGTTTAACGGTTTCTCATATATAAATGGTAAATGGAAATTAAGTTACCCGCTTGTCAATGTTGGTACAGTAAACAGTCCTCACGCACATCTCACGCTCATCCTCAGACTGGAATAAAGAAATCAACATTATGATCAAGATTTTTTTATTCAACTGATTAAATAGAAGCCAAATTTAGCCATGATTATGCGAACTAACCCGCGGAAGGAAAGTAGGGTTAACAGGTGCAATAGCAGTTTTGGAAGGAAGCACTTTAAGAGGGTAGAAACCAAGCACTGTTCCCGTCATGCTCAAAGCAGCCCTAGCTCCCGCTGCAGAAAAATATCTTGATTAGTTAAGAAACAGTACTGCCAAAGAATCACAACTAGTAAAGAAAGGTTCGAGGAGAGAATTACCTTCATTGGTGAATTCAACGAAAGCGAAACGAAGGACAGAATTTGGATCACCGCATACACGGCAATCAACAACCTTTTCAATCCCAAAATGACATAAGACCATATGAGGAAACGAGTTATTGCAGATACAAAGATTCCAAACATAGCAAAGATCATTTTAAGTACCTGTCCACAATTAACAAAGACACCAGCGAGGTTCTCCTCGGTAACCTACACACGAGACAAAGCAAGAGAGGCAGTGGTTATAAACTGGATTCCTTTAGAAGAAAAAATGGTATCGAAAGCAAACAAATTCCCCTTTCTTACCTGTTGATCGATGTCGGAGACATAAACAGTTCTCTTGATTACATCTTCCTTCTGAGCCAAACTGGTTCTTTTGTTCATCCTTCTCTTCCCTTGGCCAAAGCTCCTTCTCTGTAGCCACAAGTAAAACGAGAGACACAAGAATTACAAAATTGATATCCAATCCACAGGACAATTTCGCACACATTTCTGTCAATGTTTCCACAGATATGATGTAGAGTTTCCAGTTAAACCCCCAAAACTTCAAAACTGATTTACCAAAAAGGAATTTTGCACAGGCAACCATTTTCTCGAAGTGTTACTGTATAAGCAAAAAGCAAACAGCAAACAACTATTGACTTAACAAACCACACTCAAAGTATAACTGCTTCTCAACCAATGATCAAGCCAATAGACTCGAAGAACACGTAAAGCTCGAAACTTTCCGTTATCTGTTTGCTGATTTTGTTCACATACAAAGCTTTCTCAATCAACAAACAAGGTACCAAATCATGATAAACAAAACACTCACAAAAGGTCAAAACTTTATATCACCGATTCTCTACATCTCACTGTCTCATCACAATCTAGGACATAACTCACAGAAACCAGACAGCAAATGAAGAACCAAAATTGTCTATCCAAACATGGCACAAAACAAAGAGATCAAAATTCAGCGAAAATGGAAGAGAATATAAACGTTACCCTTCGACCAAGATGATCGCTCCCATCTGCAAAGCTATTGGTAAACCCTACTCCATTTCTCAAAACCCCAGATTGACTTTCAGACAGTGAAGGAGGAACAAACTCCTTGGCCATCGGGTTGAGCTTGGAAAACGCATCAGAGAGGTTTTTGATCTCAGTATTGAGACAGCCTCCATTGTTTTCCTTCTCACCATCCTCCGATTTCGAGTCGTTACCATTCCCGTTAAACCCATTTGTGGTCTGACCCTTTTGGGGAGTCTCATTGGTCCGATCGTCGGAATCTGGAGTCGAATCGTTGGTCGGAGGAATCGATGAGTCAAGAGAGGAATCGGATTTAGGGCTCTGATCATCATCAGGACAGGACGGCTTCGTCTCGGCAGCTGAAGAAGCAGTGTTGTTGTTGTTGTCTAAATTCTGACCAGAAGAGTCCACTTTCACACCAGCATTCTCAGCGACAGCCATGATCGGACCAAAGAGGTGAATCTCCAAAAGATCAGAAACAAAGTTACTAACTTGTCGAACTAAAACCAAACTGAGAAAAATAAACAAAACAATTGAAAGAGAATTTGAGAAAAAGAAATGAAAAACAAAAAAAACTAAAAAACCCAAAGAGAGAAGAAGAGAGATTAATGAGTTGATACGAAACCTGAGGCTTATCTCGATCAATGGTATTCCATAAAATGGAGAGAACCCAACTTAAATCAATGAGAAGAAGAGCGACTGAAACAATGAAAAAGAAAAAAATGGATTTTTTAAGGGAAATATATTTTTTGAGAAAGAAATTAAAGGAGAAAACTTGGAAAATTCTTCAAGGGGGGATGATTAGGATAGAAGGAACATTAGAGACCCCTTTGGATATAATTATAAATTGAATATCTTACCATATACTTTTCTATTCTTACTCAAATTTAAGATGAACTAAGTTTTTTAAAGCATTCAGTACATGTAGGTGCATGTATTGTTAGTTTCTCCATGAATATTTTCTGTCTTTTACTTTATCATTATGAAGCTTCCTCCTTTTTTCGTTTGTAATTTTAACTTCATAGAATATATAAATACATGTATATGCCTGTATTTTTAATTTCTGCATTATTAGTGTTCTAATCAAGTAGTTGAACTACGATTGGTTAAAACCCTGGTGCGTTTGGCAAATAGTTTTTTTTCAATCAGTAATTTTTTTTAAAAATTACAGTTTTAAGAAGTCAAAAATTATGCAAGTACATTTTATTAGTTTAAAATTTTTTAAAGCCTTAAAACTCCTTCTAAAATATTTTAAAATCATTTTCATTATTTTTTTTGTTCATGTTATGGCAGTTAGTTTTAAACCCTACAAAACCTGGTTTTTTTTTTTTTTGAAGTCACACTCACAACAACAATATAATTTAAAAGTCTACAGCCTAAAATTTACACCACAAAGCTCTCTATCTTGATAAAAGAAAAAAAAACATATTTATGTATGATATTTGATATATCAAGAACGTCTAAAATTTGAATGACTTTAATCTTGTATCAGGTTTTATTGCATTGTAAAGTTTATCAACATCTTAAATTGTAACTGATGCAGCTGCCTAAAGTATATATTTGATCTAATGGTGATGTTATGAAGCAATCTCATTCTACAAATATGCTCTTTCGGATAAAACATATATCTAGACACTGTAAGGTAATTTACGACACTATAACAGTTTTTACTTGTACATTACAGTAAAAAAAGTTCATATTGAGTTATCTGATTTTCAAACTGTAAAGTATCTTAGTGTATACAAATATACAATAGTATATTCACATATAATTAATAAGTTTATTTTATCATTTTATTGGTATTTTAAACATTAATAAATTTTGATATCGGTAGTATTAATAAGTTTATCTGTTTTATTGGTCTGATGATAATAATCTGACTAATATTTAGTACTCCATTTTTATTATAATTATTTTGATTCGAAAATAGTATATACATTGATTTAAAACAGCATTTTTATCGTGCTATGACCAAGTATATTATTATTTACAATATAATAATCTTATAATCTAACAAGTGTATTTTGCAGTAAATTTATTGCATTTGGAAAAATAAAATTTACTTATTTATGTCATTGACGGATTCTATTTGCTTACTAACTTGATTTTAATAAGATTTTACCAACGAATACTTATGTTTCTTATGATCCTCACTCCGCACGTGTGATGACAAATTATATAGAACTTCTTAAAATATCATAATTGCAGAAGAAAAAAATAGTCTTACAGTTGTCATCACTCGTCACTAAAACTAAACTTGTAGATGCTGAAAACTCTCGTTCAATGTGAAAAGGAAAAAGTCATTAAATTATTTTGGTAAGTCGCGATAAGAATTAGTCTTTGGTAATTGTATCATTTTCACATTAATAGATAGTCAATGGTAAACTGTTTTGACTATTTGTTTGGTAGATTTTTTATTTTATTGTCGATTTTTTTTTCTTGTCGAATTTGTTTTGGTAGATTTAGTCAAACAAAGGCAAAATTTGGCAAATAGGTACAAAAACATAAACCAAGAGGTGCACAAAAAAAAGGGTACAAAAACAAAATATTTATTGCGTTTTCCTCGTTTTGTAAATTGTTTTGTTTTGTAGTGGTCCAGGTTGGGATTGCTTTTAGCCTTTTACAAATACAGAAACAAAAAAACTGTATGTTATATTTTATAAATATAACGAATATACAAATCTCTGTTTTCGCAAGTACACATATGTTTTTGTAGTTGGGCTTTATGTTTTTTCTTGGCAATTTTGTTAACAGTAATTTCTCAGGAAATAAAAATCTATGGCTTAGACTACATTCTCTTAATTCTTTTTTCTTTAATGATAATTACTAACCTGCATTGTTTATATGTGAATAAAATATGGAGCATTAAAAAATTAAAGTATAAATAACACCAAAACCCACCTACAAGGACTTTAATTTAGTTTTAAAAAGACTTCTGTTAATTTGACTTTAACACTCATTTACCAATTTGTGAAGTTAGATGGTGACATTAGAAGCCTACATTGATACTTTCGTAAACTCCAAATCAGCAAATTCTGGTACCGATTGTTTTTGATAACTGGGTTTGCAAGTGAATCTAGAATTAATTGTTGTCGACATTCCGATATAGTACGGTCTTATACTCTTCATGTGCCATTACAACTACTTTTGGTTAATGTATGGTATAAGATTGGTGATTAGATTCACCATATTAAAAAGTGTGACATGTGAAGTAAAATATTACAAAACAATAAATACAATTTAAAGTTTAGTCCTTTTTCTTTATAAGTTATTAGTATCACACAGGTGAAGCAGAGAGCAGAAACTCCGGCTGCTTTCTCTGCAAGAGAATTCCACAGAAGAGGCAGAATGGTTTCAAGGCAACTTTGCTAAAGAAAGATCCCGGAAGCGATTTGAGATCACTTGGGAAGGAAGGCAATGCAAATAATGACTCTGGAGGGAGCTCTAAAGTCACTCGATTGCAGCATTTACAGAGCCATAAAGGAGTTGGTGGACATACTTGCATTGAGACACAACACCTCTCAAGCTTGTGTCCTTGATCACACCTCTCTTTCTTCTTGTTTTGGTGCGAAGATTGGCAGAAAGCTTCTTCTGGTGAGTGGAAATGGACTGGCCCCGTGCAATAAGGACATTTCTCTTCCTCTAATGCAGTTACAGTGCTGTTACTTGATCTGTGATACATTAGAAACATAGCAGATATGAATTTGAAACATTCTAGTATCTTATAACCAAGGAAAGAAGCAGGTATGTGAGATAATCACCTTGTTAGACTAGATTTTACTTCTGTGGAGAGTGTTTTGAGCTGACTTGGGACAATATCATGATTTTTCTCAACCCACTGTTGCAACTGAGCTAATCCTGCTGGACGCCAATTCCAAGTGGAAGGCGAATCGGTACCTAGACATGACTCAGCTATTAGATAAGCCGAGAAACTGATACCAACCAGTCTTTCCCGGAGCTCTCTTTCGCTTTCCTCGAGCAGTTTGAGCCACAGATCAATCTCTTCTTCATTGTTCGTTCTCTCACCTTGCAGTTTTCTGTTAATCTCCTCCGTCTTGAGCTCTGATAACATCACACGTCTGGAGATTACGTTGAGAATGTGTAACAGCCTTGAAGGAACAGCAGAGAAGCGTTTGGAGATCTTTGGCACGAGATCTTCCATAGGGATATCAGCATGATAGCCAAGGTATGACACAGAGAGCCATTTGGTTATTACCAACTCAACAAACTCCGGCATTGATTCTTTGAACGCCAACATTGCAGCTATTATATCCCAGAGAACTAGAGGCTTATTACAATCTGAGAATTCTTTCAACGACCAGAGAAAATTAGACTCCCAGTAAGAGAATTCGTTCTTGGAGAATCCCAGAATAGCTTCGGTTATCGTCTCTGAAGATCCTTCTGACTCACCGGATTGTTGTGCGCCATTCCAGAGGAATTCTACAGCAGCCTTCTGCGACCTGTAAGCAAACAAGAACAAACAATCAAGTTTTGCAATGAACAAGACACAATCACGTTTCTTATTGACAATCACCTGGCTTGGTACATCGGATTCAAGAGTTCAACATTAAAGCTGCGGACCTGCAAATAATTCAACACAGGTCTTAGTTATCTAATTCTGAAAAATGTGATAGCTTACCGTTGCTGGAAGATCATACCAAAGCAACAGCAAGGTTTCCAGGGGACAATGCAACACCAAGACATGAGAGGAAATCATCAGGAAGCTGCAAATTTTTTACATTGTTTGTAAAGCTTAATTAGCGGAGGAGAGAAACAAAGCGGCAAGAATTGAAAACAAAACAAAGTGACGTACATCACTTGTGCTACTGAGACCAGGAGTGTTTTCAGGAATTGGTACTTCAGAGATGGTATTCTCAGATGAAATCCAGTTCCGGACATAATTATCCTGGAACAATTTTAAAGCAGTTAATGGAACTTATATAGCTGAAAGGCAAATACAGCTGATAGATAATAGTGTAGCTCATAGCTCAGTTTCTGGCTCAAAAGAAATCACTAATTTTTCATTTCTTTTTGTCTTACAGAGAAGAAATATTTTACCTGACTGCAACTGTACAAACAACGGCCATCATATGACCATGCTAAACCCGTAACCTACATTGACATATATATCAATAAATCGAACCATATATTGCATTTTCTAGAAGGTTTACAGCAAATGAATGAAGACTTACTACTTGGTCATGAGCATTAGTTGAAGCAACTTGTTCAAACTTTCTGGTAGATATTTCACACTTCCATACTTCGAGGGAACCAGATCCTTTGCCGATTGCCAAGTGCATTGCATTAGAATGTTTGTTTACAACAAATGAAAGCGTTGAAACAGGAACAAGATTCACCGGTACAACCTATAAAATGCCGGGATATGTCAAAACATAAAACTACTAAAAGGCAAGAAGTTATAGAGACAAAACGGAATATGAATCCAACTTTAGCTACAGAAAAACTACAAAAGGATCCCTTCTAGGATGCTCCCCTTTCACAATCAAAATCACGAAAGTTATACCCAATCTGTCCCTAATCAGAACTTCAGATATAACACAGAGAGAAGAAAATATAAAAAAATGTTACCTGTTTTAACAGAAAAAATGAAGATTTATAGACCTCAACAGATTTTTGCAAGTCTTCTTTGTTGCTCATCCAAATCTTTACACTACAAAAAGTGTCGAAAGAAAATGTTGAGAAAACTATGCAAATGAATAGACATTAAAATGGCTTTATTTCCAGAGTGAAACACTTGTCCATTCACTGATGGCGTACTTTGGTATTGTTTACAAATTACAAATTTCTTTTTATTGTGATATAACACTAACTTACCTACCATCGCAACTCCCAGTAACCAACACCACTTGCGGATTCGAAGAATCACTGCCAAAAATTCCCCAACTCATCGTTGAAACCCATGAGCTATGGGCCTGAATAATAGCAATAAGTTCCACGTTAGGAGATACATTGCCACGTTCAATGTGATAGCTTTCTGGTGCATGAACTTTCCATATGGAAACACAACCGGACTTTGAACCAATTGCCAAGAGGGAGAATCTCAACATATTCTCACAAGAAGAACCTTCTGATGAAAATCTTAGTAGAGATGACCAGGCGACGGAAAGACCGGATAATAATGCCTCACGAGAAACATACTTGTCTGGACTTATCTCTCGACTGAACTTTTTTGGAGCTTTAGGCAAAGAGTGACAATGGTGGGCATTGCTTGGCTCTTGATATACTTCAATCTCAAGTGCCTGGGAACATAATGGACAGTTTAGGTATGAGTACAATACGAAAATTTGATTGTTACTAAATGACACTTTGAGTGTGTCAAAAATTCTAAGAACTATGTGGTGTGAACAATCCATATAGATGATCCACGTGGAATTCAAAAGCATGAAAAGAGTCGAAATGCTTTAACTCATCAGCCTAACAATATAAATCCGCACACATGTTATGTTGAAAAGAATTCTGGACTGAGTAAGAAATATAATCAAGAAATTAACTTAACGAAATGACCTTAATTCCTTAATACTAATTCTAGCTAAAGTAAAGTATAAGATGAAAGTTTCAGGAACAGAGAGAATCTGAAACTTATTTCAGAAAAGACTACAAAGAGAGTAACAGATATAAGTCGGAGGAATAAAAACAAGTCAAAGCAATCAACAACAACAGAAAACAGAAAATAAGTTAGCGAAGAGATATGAGGCAGTACATTATTCACCGTTTGACTATTTTGCTTGGAACATGATGCTCCGTCTGTAATACTCTTTTTATGCACGTTGCTAGATGTAGTCACAGATGACGGTAAGTTAGCAAAGTGATCAAAGCGGAAAAACAAATAAATGCAAAAATTATTTCTCAAACCCAAGTAGCATGCCTTTGCCACAAAATTAAGAGTGAACAAAAAAATGTTCCTTACATGTTTTCTACGCTCGTCGTTCTTCTTCGCTTGCGTGCTTTCAGAACTGAAATCGGTTCATCCTCTTCATGGTCCTGTGATAAAAAAGAATAGAGATCACTGCAATGTTATAGTTTATTTGATCGAAGCGTTACGCATGACCAGTTAATAGATAAAAATCCTAATATATTATAGCAATTGCAGCAAATAACTGCTTTCCGTCAAGAAAGGATAATTGCAAATACGACTCCTTATCTAAATGTAAAAATGAGAGTAAGAATTACAAGCTATCTACGCATCGCATCTCACAGTTTGGGTGGGGGAGGGGGAGAAGAAGTAAATTCTACTTGATGATGATAAAAATTATGACTGAAACGTGGTTAGTTAAGAAGATACCTTAGATAATGACGTAGACGCATTGTTGGACTCTCCAAAGTTCATGCTCAATAAATTCTCATAAAGCAAATCAGACAAATCAACAATCTACGAAACAGAGAAAAGCATCTGTAACGCATAAGAAAGTTGCATAAAAGGCAAAAGTAAAAGTTAAGACTTATACCTCTACCCACTCAGCAGAGAAATCATAATACGGAGGTCGGTATAGCTTAACCCTTCCTTCTGCTGTGCAAACAGCCAGTAAGCACCTGAGCATATTTTATTCAATTCACTAAACTAGTGAAGCTTTGGACTAAACAAAATGTAACATTATGTGAAGCATAAATACCCATAGTTTGGAGACATTCCTATATCAGACCATGAGAGAGATCGAACACATGGATGTCTTTCCCTCTTTAAACTCGATGGCAAAAGTCCACCAATCAGCAAATCTGTAAACAACATCGTCATTGTTGATAACAAAGAAAGAAGAAGATCGAAAGCTGCCACATAAAGGTATAATTTTTTTTATCTGAATTTTCAGAAAAAATGTAAACTTTGTTGTTACTTAACAAACAAACCTTGAGAGGGAACAAGGCCAATCTGATAAGGCTCGGCGTTAGGGATTGAAATCAGTCCACGAGGTCCACTAGGGAATGCCGGATTCTGACAAATTTGAAAACCCGTCTCAATACAATTTAAACTAAAAAAATCAAACACTCATAGAAAAAAGCAGAAACTCACAAGGATGATAACGAGGTGACCAGCGGCGACGGCGATTAGATTTTCCGATGACCAAGCGACGGCGTTAGGATACGATGGCGAAGTAACCAGTGAAGCTTCTTGGAACCGCGACGCCATCGTTTTCTTTTTTCTTCTTCCACAGTAGAAGAAATCAAAAAGACTTCAACGAATCAAAGTAGCCATCTAATTACAGAAGACTTCAACTGAATTTTGGAGGGAAAAAAAGAAGGACACTTGCTTTGAGGAACAAACGAAGTTGACGATTTTTGATTCAGTACGGAAACCCTAGTTCGATTCGCACTGACGCAGATGAGAATCCTCAATTTTTTGTAACTTAAAAGTCAACGTGTTGTGTCTTTGTTATTGTCTGTGATTCTTAAAACGGTGTCGGTTAATTATGGGCTAAGCCTAATCAAAATTAAATTTGAGTATGGAGAACCGAGTTCGAACCGCAGTTAACGCCAAACCGCTCTTTAATAAATAATCTGTTTAATTGCGATAGGCCCAAATATGTAAAAACTTAAAAGTTGAAGGGTTTTTGAAGCCGCGCAGAACTATTCGCCGTCGCTGATGTCGGGAAACAGAAGAACTTGAAAGCAATCTTCCGCAACTCCTGTTCTTTTTTGTTTTGTCCGGTAAGTACGAATCTCGAAAACTTTAAAATATTCTGAATTTTATTTAATTCAGCAATAAGTTTAAATTTTCATTCAGCAATGGCAATACAATGAAGCACTCATATAAGTGAATTCAATTGGAATATATACATAACATAGAATCCCACATCGTGTTGTTATTGGCTTGGAGACGCATCGGGCTTATCTGTTTGTTTCTTGCTATTTACAGTGAAGAGTAATTGTGGAAAGAAACAATGGGAATCATAGAAAACGGTACAATCTCAGGTACCTTGCCAAGCAAGGAGGCATTTGTAGTTCATTTCCCTGGATACCCATCATCTATTCCCCGAGCCATCGAGACTCTCGGAGGAATCCAAGGAATTACAGAAGTAAATCTCGTAGCTTTTTCCTTGAAAGACTCCTACTTTATATCCTTATAGCTCTAACCAGTAACCAACACAATATTTCAGACTTCTTTGGTGCATTCTCTATATTTATGAGTTGGTTTTGGTTAGTAAGATGCTATTGTTAAAGTGCTGCACGATTTATTCAGTTTTTGAGTCTGTTTTTTTTTGTTTGGGTAGGCAAGAGGATCAGTTTCAAACAAGCTTGAGCTGCGTTTCCGTCCTGAAGATCCGTATGCACATCCTGCATTAGGAGAACAACGACCTTGCAGTGGTTTTTTGTTGAAAATTTCCAAGCAGGAGATCAAGAAACCTGAAAGTCAACCTGCAGTTCTTGCCACTAGTGATGTATCTTTGGAGGAAGCTGGTCCAGCTCTATGTGCAGATATTGTAACTCGTGTGTCGGAATCATTTCACTTCGATGGTAAGGGCGTAGCTCTCCTCTTGCGTATCTGCAATTTGTCTTCTAATACGACAACTGACTTGATGATATCTCACATGTATAGTGTTTCAAACTTTTCTCCTCTCGTCTTCCTTATTGTGTAGGCATGGCTGACTATCAGCATGTTATTCCTATACACGCGGATATTGCGCGGCAGAAAAAGAGAAAGTGGATGGAGGTGGATTCTCTTGAAGGTGATTCACTTGCCTTTATGTTCTTTTTGTCATTCCATTTCAAACTTTCTTGTGTGATCACCTAACTGATATATGATATGTGCAGGAAACAGTGATTTGATGGGCCTGGCTGATGAAGATGTAATGATGTTATTGCCTCAGTTCTTTGCACCTAAAGATATGCCAGACAACTTGGCGTAATATTTCTCTGCCTTTTTTCCATTTATTTCATTTTTTTTCCTTTCTTATTCGGTGGCATAGACTGTTCACTTAGTTTTGAATATATTACTTATAGTCGAAACATGAAGAAAGACTGTGATCGTAATGGCTTCAGTTATAGTGCCGATTTCATTTTCTTGTCTCGTTACAGGTTGAAACCTCCGGCAACATCTGGTCCTAAAAAGAAAGATGATGCGGCGACTCAGAACTTCTATGAGGTAAAATAAGGAAATGAAAACATCCAAGTTTTTAAATAAACTAAACACAGACTGTTGGGAACAAAAATGACTTTAACTACTCTAATCTTCATGGATAGTACAACCATTATTGTCTAGCTATAACGAATTGTCTTGTTGAGAGTCTTAATTTACTGTAATTGTGAGGTTTTTGGAACGTTCTTGATGGTTTGGCATTTCTTAACCAAACCTGCATTTGGATTTGTGGTGCTATGAGAAGTGGATTAATTAGCAAAAAATATATATGAATCCTGCAAATGCAGTAGGAGAAACGCTCGTTTCACTCTTATTAACCACCAAGAACATGGGACTTTTTCTGTTCATTTTTAGATTGCGCAGAGCCATGGCAACTTACTTATTGTTTCTTTTCAGCTTCTACTTCTCCATTTGCTAATTGATCCATCTCATGCTATTTCTTTTATAATGCAGATTGATATTGGCCCAGTATTTGCGATTGATTTTAGCGTCAATGATATCCTTTTTTTATTCTATAGTATTTCTTCCAATTCGTACTTGGACATTTTCTCATATTGATACGGCGATAGATAGAAAGAACTGTCTTTATTTGGTTCTGTCCTTAGCTATCATACAGATCCCAAAGAAACTAAACTGGGAAGAATTTGTTTCTCCAAGATCCTACCACTGGCAATGGCAGGTATCAGTGTCTGCATTGTTTGAAGAGCGGCCTATATGGACTAGAGATTCTGTTGTTCAACGGTTACTCGATAAAGGTCTTAAATGTACACATCATATGTTAAACCGGTGAGACAGCTTTTCAATATAAGTTTCTTAATTTGAGGTGTTTTTAGTACTACACTGATCAATTTGGTGTCTTTTATGTAGGTATCTACTCAGGGCTGCGTATTATTTCTCCAGCGGTCCGTTTCTTAGATTCTGGATTAGAAGAGGCTATGATCCACGGAATGATCCTGAGTCTCGTGTGTGAGTTCTATCTTAAAAAATGGTTTATATATTGACATTTGTTAGGTAAAATAGTGTGTAATGATTGAGTTTTACACATATCTCTATTGTGTTTCAGATATCAAAGAATGGAGTTCAGGGTTCCACCTGAATTACGAAGTTATTGTGATGCCAATGCAACTAACAAGTAAGTATTTTTTCTATTTTCTGTAATGGATCCATATCAATGACAATAATTCTGAATATTCTTTATAGCATTCCAAATGTTGCAGGATTTGTTAAAAACCGCTACCGAACCATGGGAATTATGAAGGAAAAAGTCGGATTAAATGTTTTTTTTGTTTTATTTGCTACAGAGCAAAGCCAAGCTGGAGCGACATTTGTGCTTTTAAGTTATTTCCGTTTAAATGCCAAACCTTTCTGCAATTGTTTGAACTTGACGACGACTACATCCAGCGAGAGATAAGAAAGCCCCCCAAGCAGACTACTTGTAGCGTGAGTTCTCAGCTTTGCTTTTGTTCGTAGATTCAATTCCCATGAATACGCATCTACATCAATATATAAACTTTGGCAAGTCCTGAATTTTTATGATCTGATTTTGTTTGCAGCATAAAACAGGATGGTTCTCAGAAGCCATGCTAGATACTTTGAGACTCCGTGTAGCTGTGAGGTTTGTGTCTGTGTTTCCTGAGCCAGGCTTTGAAGATGTATTTAAATCCATTCAAGAAGAGTTTGAGAGGTCGGAGAAAATACAAATCCAGAGAGAGACACTTAAACCATGTCTAGTAAAGCACCGGGAGGCACCTAAAGGTAAGATCATCAACAATTTTTGTGTTTTTATCCTTTTTAACGTTTTAGAAAGTATAGTGTTTCTTTACGAGCGTATCCCCTACTGTATTAGACCCTCATGTCTTCGTGTTTGTAGAAAACATTTTTTTTTTGAAGCTAATCAAAACTTTAATTGAAAACTCTTTGGCCTCATAAGCTAAATGGAATTGACCGGAAAACATTTACTGGTACACAAGTATATCATACAGAAATGTGTGTAACAAGAATTTCGAAATGAGGAAACAGTATCTGGATATATATATATATCTCTGTGTTAGGCTTATTGTCATTAACTCATTGAATATAATAAGACTGAAGAAACAACTACTGACACGTAGTTTAACTGCAGATTCAGAAGACAAAGAAAAGTGTAAAAGCTCAAACGAAGATGTTGATGTTATTCAGGATGGAGATGATGAAGACCTGGATGAAGAAGAGGAGGAAGAAGAACTCGATATGGTAATATACTGTAAAGAGAGTTTTTATTGCGTTATTTTAATCCGAGAGGATTTCACCTTTTTCTCTGTTCCTCTTCTTCCTTCATTTGCAGGAAGCAGGAGACGATGAGATATCTCTTAATTCTCATGGATGTATCCTTCAAAGTTCAGCCTTTTTGTTGAGTTTTCGGAAATATGACTCAGAGTTTAAAGCTCTGGTTTTGGTTCCAACACCCTTTTTGACTCGTTTTTTTTCCTATACGATTAAAAGATCTTGATACTGAGAACAGCTCAAGAACATATCTTCAAGGCTTGTTTGACAGTTTTCCAACAAGTGAGCCTGGTTTGTATGGTGACTTTGCTGTTAATGATGGGAGTGATGGAGAGTTTCAGATATACGAAGAAGAATCTGATGAGGGTTTGGATGAGGGTTTGTATTCCATTGATGATAATGATGACGAAGAAGAAGAAGAAGACGATGATGATGATGAGTGACGATGATGACTTGTTCAAATTTGGTGAAATCCATAAAGGCAAGAAAAAAATAGCTCTTCTTTATAGTGGTATGAAATTGAAAGAAACGCAATCTTTTGGAAGTTTATTACATGATTGATATTTTGTTGTTTCTTTTGGGAAGTTGCAGGTGAGGTAGGCTTTGTTCTAATGAATCTTCGTGCATAAATGACTTCACCAGGTTTGAGTACCATATACATTGCAACACAGAGAAATTAGTTTTAGGTTCTTACACCTCAATTTTTAATTCTAACAGAATAATTAATTGTTTCTTTTAACAAAAAAAAACTCATTGTAACCATTACACATTAAAATAATCTTGAAAGGCTCAATCAAATGTTGCCTGGCGTTTATGAAAGAGAACGAACACTCTTGTTTTGCGTCTTGCCTTTGAAAGGGGAATATTAGACTCATTATATAACTTAAAGGTTCTGCTGGTAAACAAATTGCTTAAGAGGGACCGAGAAATAAAAACGAAAAACTCGAGGGATCAAGCAAGGGTAATTCTGGTAATTTACATGCATAAAATAAACCCTAGATAAACTTGTCACGGCCGTCATATCCATCTCACTAATCTTCGGTTCCGAGTCTCATTCCAAGCCTCTCGAAGGTTCTTCCAAATCTTCTCCGGTGCTACTGATTCCTGGTACGAAGTCGTAAACATCTCTTTAGGGTTTACTCTGAATCTAAAGTGGCTGTGTTTGATTTCATTGACTGTACGGTTGAAGTTTTGTTCGATTGATTATATTATCTTTGAGCTTCCGTTTCGCTTCGTGGCTTTTGTCTTTCTTGTTTCCGAAGCTTTTTTTGTGAATTATGATAAGAAAGTGAAAAGCTTTGGACTTTAACTTTGAGTTGGAACTCTGAATTTAGTCTGTGTAGATTTCTACTATCTTGTAATATTGTTTTAATCCGTTGAATGTTCTTGACTTTCTTCATCACTCTTGATACAATTGAGGGGTCTTGTGTATGAAAGTTTGGATCTTTTTACTTGGCTCTTTCTTTCAATCGCAAGTTTCGGATTTGTATTGGTTGCCATGTTGTTCGTAGTGAACTATTAATTGGAGGGTTTCTTTCTCCTGCATACTTCAAATGTATTTGGTAGGTTCCATTCGGATGAATTGGCCTTGAAAGAGTTTATCTTGTGAATTGTAAAGTATAATTGAATTCTCAGGAGATTTCCGTTTAATGACGGTTTATATAGATCAATTTTCTTTTGAAAAAGTCAGCGATTGTACGTTTGAGACGGAATAATGTTTTGAGTAAGGAAGCTGAACAAGGTAGATGCGTGAGTCTATGTTACACGATGTCATGACACATGCTTTCTTTATGATAGATGGCAAGCGCTTGGAACATGAGCATTGCAATGGTTCATAGGGATATAGAGAGGGAATGGGAGATCAATGTGGAGTTGTTTCGTGTTGTTTTTTATATTATTATTGGAGATTCTTGCTCAGTTTGGGACGAGTTTAGGACCTCTCCAAATAATCATGGGAAGATCTGGAGAAAAAATAGATTTCAAATTTTATAATTGCTTTTGGAGCACATTGGAGCAAATAAGCATTTTGGAGCTTGTGGAGCACTGCTCTTACCAAGGATTGCTCTCACTTGGTTTGCTTCATATATTTTGGTCTACCCATCATCTTTTTCCATATGCTGATGCTATTTGGAAAGCTGTCTGAGTGGAGATTCTTTGTCTGTAGCAGTAAAATTTGCTCCTTTATTTATTTGATTCTTTTCATCTGTATCTGCAGTTACTCTTTACGTTGTTTGAACAACCTTTGCAAACAATGAGTGGTCGATTTTCTCGGTCCATCTATGTTGGTAACTTGCCGGGCGACATAAGGGAACATGAAATTGAAGATCTCTTTTACAAGGTCAGTTCTGTCTACCTTTTTGATTCAGTTAGTTTTGCATGACATCGCAACTTTTCTTACGAGGGGTTTTTTGAATGGGTTACTCAATTGCAGTATGGCCGCATAGTGGATATTGAATTGAAGGTTCCACCCCGTCCTCCATGTTATTGCTTTGTTGAGGTACGTTTCGTTTAAATTACATGGTCTTAACCAATTTAACAAGATATGTTTTCAGTTAACCAAGCTCTGTGTTGGATGTTTGTAGTTTGAGCATTCTCGGGATGCCAAAGATGCGATCGATGGTCGTGATGGCTATAACTTTGCCGGCTGTCGTCTGAGGGTAATCATATACTCGTTACTTCCTAAATAATTAGCTTCAGTATTGGTCTATACTTAACATGCCCTGATCAGCAGATGCCAAACTTTTCAGTCTGATTTACATTACCTTCTGAACTTTATAAATTTAGCTCGTTTTGTCTAACTAATATGAATGCAGGTTGAGCTTGCCCATGGTGGTCGAGGACAGTCTTCAGGTGATCGTCGTGGTGGATACGGTGGTGGTGGTGGCTATGGTGGTGGAGGTGGTGGCGGTGGTGGATCTGCCCGGTTTGGTGTCTCTCGACACTCTGAATTCAGAGGTTTGTGTATTTTTTTGTGAGAAAATTTGTATTGGTAACGTTTGGTTGAATCTTCATGAATTTTTTCTAATGTATTGGGTGGCTATTTGCAGTTATTGTACGTGGGCTTCCATCATCTGCCTCATGGCAAGATTTGAAGGTGTGATGATTCATAAACGTTTTTGCTGCAATATGTTGCTGTCTACTTTCTACTTCCTCCTTTTTCATATTGAAACCGTCATTTCAGGATCATATGCGGAAAGCCGGTGATGTGTGCTTTGCTGAGGTCAATCGTGACAGTGATGGTGCGTTAGTTTACACTACACTTTTCTGTTTGGGATATTATAGTTATGTCTTTTTTTCTCAAACATGACTTATCTTTAATAATATGATCAGGAACTTATGGTGTTGTTGACTACACCAATTATGATGACATGAAGTATGCTGTAAGTTTTTCCACTCTGTTCCTCTCTTTTACTGTATATGAAGCTATGAGTTGTATCGTTTCCGATGTTTAAATTTTTTTATTTTATTTTTTTTTTTCAGATAAGGAAACTTGATGATACCGAGTTCAGAAACCCCTGGGCCAGAGGCTATATTAGGGTATGGTTTCTCCTTGCAATCTCAATTGTCTACGTTTATATGTTTGCCCTCTTTGACTGTAATCCATAAAATGTGTTTTAATTTTTTATGTGCAGGTTAAGAAATATGAAAGCTCTCAGTCGAGAAGCCCAAGCAGGAGCAGGAGCCGAAGCCGAAGCCGCAGCCGAGGCCGTGGTCGCAGCTGTAGCCGCAGCCGTAGCCGCAGCATTAGCAGAAGCAGGAGCCCAAGAAAGGATCCGAGGTACGTTTTGTTTACACTGAAATTTGTATTTCTCTTAAAAATGGAGTATTGAGTTAATCAAATCTTATTGCAGTAAATCACCAAGACGATCCCTTTCCAGATCGATATCAAAATCTAGATCACCATCTCCTGACAGGAAGAAGAGTCCTCCGAGGTAAGTTCTCATCTAATGTTTCAAAACCATGACATTTCTAATCGTTCTTTACTTGTCTACTGATAAAGTTAAAATTCAATATACATTAGGGCAATGTCGAGATCGAGGTCCAGGTCCAGGTCCAGGTCTCTTTCAAAGTCTCCTCCCAAGGTATCCACATAAGTTGCATTTTAGAATACCTTTTGGTTGTTAACGCAAATAAAAAAGGCCAAACAGACCAATCTGAAACATGTTGAAAATGGTCTCCTCAGGTTCGGGAAGGCAGTGAGTGATTGCGGCAAAGATCGGATGAGAGAAATCGTTTAGTTTTTATTTTAAGCGCAGACTGGTCATGTATTTTGTTCACTACTAGTTTTGGATAATTTTTTTTTATATTTGCTGCTTTTGATCTTGAAAACATGTTATTTTACCGGTTCTTGAAGTGTCAAACTTAAACATTTTCACTATCTTCGAATTCCAGTTGAATCTCAGCAGCCAAATTTTTTTCTATTAGAATATTTTAGAGATCGACTCATGCGCCCTGAGTCCTTTTGAATATTTTGGCTATCACAAAAATATAAATATATAACAAATTGGCTTGAGATCATAACCAATCAATGGAAACTTCATATTCTAATACAATAAAAGCGTTAAATCCTCATGCATTTTGTTCTTTATACTTTTTTTTATTAAACGTGTAAAACAAGCAAAGTTTTGCGTCGTGCTTTTATTTACAATGCTATTTTTGAGTTTAAAAGCATTTTATTTTCAAGTCAAACTTAAAACATTTTCATTGTTCTTGAATTCCAGTCTACAACTTGTGGAAGTGCCATCTATTGGTCTTGGACTGAAAGGAATAATCAGCTTCATAATCAGAAGTTTAGACAACCTCAACTAATTGTTAGACCGCGAAAATCTAGATTGAAATCACGAAACAGAATCAATATAATAAAACAGTAGATTAAGGAAAGCGTATCAAAACGAGACCTTAAAAACGTTTTAGAAAACAAGACGAAACACGGAGT
>KE155102.1:49480-65268 GCA_000411075.1 Sisymbrium irio
AGAAAAAACGCCACTTACCCGCTGCCTGGAAAGTGAACAGGAGGCGCGGTCGACGATGAGAAATCTTCAGAAACAGATCCGTGAAATCTCCACGGCAGAGAAGGGAACCCCAGTCTCTTGACACGCAACGAAACCTTCCTACGGATTTCGCAGGCAATCTTGAAAGTATCTCAAGAATGATATCAGACGGAAGGTGACCAGAGTTTTCTCCTGGTGCTTTCGTTGATGTAATCGAAGTGGAGTCGCGTCGCTTCCGTTTCCTCATGTTGTACATTGCATGAGATGGTGGAGCCTTTAGTCCATCAAGAGTTCCAATATTCAGAGACATTTTTTGCTTTTGTTTTTGCTTTTTTTTTTTGTTTTACTATTTTTTCGGGAAATGATTGGTTTTGTACTACCACGGGAATGACCTTACCTGTATTTGCAATGTATATAAGCTAATAATCTGGTCAAAAGCACACTAAATCACACTCGTTTGGAAAGAAAGAAAGAGAAAGAAGAATATGATTATATGCCTTAAGGCTATAATTTTCTGTAATTTTACACATATATTCTTTAAAAAAAAGTCAGATTTTAAGTTTGTTTTGATATCTCCCGATCACATCTCATTTAATTTGCATTGGAGTGTTGTTTTGCTTGCATATATATATATATATCCTTATATTTAATAGACTATATATAAGTATACCAAAAGCTTCACAAAAAGTAAATTTTAATCTTTTCTAAAACAATTTTTTTAGTCAATTTTCAGATTTATAACCTTAAAAATCCTTATAACACAATTAAATAATATTTTTTTTCTCTTGGTATACAGAATATGTCTAATTTATTTAATTTTACGAAAATACAATTACTTTTCATGCTTTTTTCGTATTTGTATAATTGACTATGTATATTTTTTTGGGTAAAATGTTTAATAGTAAAGAAATAAAATTATAGAACTATAAAAATACTATTCAACAAACTTGGGATGAGAGTTAACAATGGAGTCTCACGGGGTTTCAGATTTCTTTTTTATCACTTGACTGGTCATAAAACAAAAAGATTTGCCAACACCCATCGATGCAACAACCAAGCTTGTCTTTATAAGCTTGCTTGTTATGTAGCGAGCTGGACTAGATATGTGGCTATTTTGTTTTTTCTTGTCTTTGCCTTAACATGATTTCTAAGGCAGTAAAAAAAAAAAATTGCCATCGCATACTTTGAATTTATAATTAGCTTTGAAAAAAATATGATTCATCTAATCACATAAAGAATGAAATCTTTCAAAAAATATTCTTTAAATGCGTATCTATTATAAAAATAATATTGAAACAGTGAATTATTTATTTCTTTGTTACATTGTTTTTATTTTTAATAATGTTTACATATATATACTATATATATAAGCGAATCTAGGTATTAGAATACAAAGATATATACGTGCAACATTTCGGCGTCCAGCGGCCTATACACCCTCTCTTGATCCATATCTACAGTAGATTGGTGCATTAATTGGAAAAGTTTGACAAATTTATCAATTGATTTTGCATCTCACTAAACTTTTTGTTCCAGTTTATCTGCAGTAACAGGGGAGTGGCTTAAGATGACGCCTGCCTGATTAATTTCTACCGGTTTGAAATATGTTCTTTAATTAATTAAAAACACAGCCTGATTAAGTTTCGAATGCACCTAATTTACCTCTATTATTTAAAGTCAAATTTTACTTATTTTACTCTCCTTTTAAACCAATTTTATTTTCAATATATTGTTTATTGACAAAATCTCACAATAAAGTTGAACTTCTCAAATCTGAAGTAAAAAAACTATAATTTACTCCTCTAGATATCCATTTTTTCTAGCTTAATAATACATTAACACATTGATGCATCCCCCAACATATATGGGAGAATGAGGTACTGAACATATAACCATTCTCTATGATAGACTTGGCTATTCGGATCTCGGGATTCGGGTCGGATATATTAGATTTCAGATACTTTGGATTTAGAAAATTAATACTGATCGGATTATTTATAAATCTCGGTTCGGATTCGGTTTAGTACTTGTCAGAAATCAGAAATTGAACCGATACCGATTCGCATATACTATTTTGTATCCAAATATATCTTATTGTATTAATATGAAACCAAATGTATCAACATAATCTGAAAACCGAACTAAACCATAACCAAACTAAAGTTATTTTGGTATTTCAGTTATTTTTTTAACTAAAATAACACATAATTTTAATTTTATAATTCTAATATTGGATATTTAAATTACTATAAGTCTAAATATAATTCATATTTTTTAAGCATAATTATATTTCGGATATTCGGATACCCATTCATATCTCGTTTTGGGTCGGGTTTGGATTCGGGTTTTCGGATTTATGAATTTAAAACCCATTCGGATATTTTGACAATTTGGGTTCGGATTTGGTTACCATTTTTTCGGATCGGATTCAGTTCGGATCCAGATATTTTTCCCAACCCTTCTCCATGACAATAAACCCATTTCTAATGTCAGGACTAGATTCTCCGTGGTGGTTGCTTTAACTAACATGCACAATAGCTTGAAAAAATTTCTTTATTATTATACCATACCCTAAACAACTAATATTGGATTTGTTTTAATCATTGCAAAACATGCAATAGGGTATCTTTGACGCACCACAAAAAAAATTTGGATGCCCTAGTGCGATAATGCCTCTCACCTCTAAATTGTCGGCATCCCTCACCACAATCAATGACCACACACAAATGTCTTCTTTATTCTTTTTTTGAAACACATACTTTCATTAATTAAAAGAGAGTTAAAGAGGACATTGATAGTTCAGCAAACCGCACAAACCATGTTTGGTTAGAGTATCAGCCTTTTTGTTTTCGGATGGAGGGATCCAAACAAATGATACAAAAGCAAAGCTAGAAGCTAGCTGAATCACGTCCGCCACTATTCCATAAGTGATCTCGGCTAATAAATTTCCTCAGGTGATTGCCTTGATGAGTTGTGTCGATTCTGAATGATCTGAAATTTATATCTTTGAACTTCAAAATTGCCTCGTGCAGAGCCAGAGCTTCCACGACTAGTGGAGAATTTACGAAGTAGACCTTACTGGAGAAAGATGTCGTTGGCTCTTGGAAGGTGATGGTCCACCCTAGTCTAGCGCCATCCGAATTAGGTTTCTAAGCTCTATCTGATCTGCAAATTGCATCTAATGAGATGAAATTCTTCTTTACAGAAGTAATAGACTTCGATTATTGTCGAAATATCCATTCTCGAGATGTAGTGATAGCTTTAACCAAAGTCTCCTTTCTATGAAATGCTTGCTGTTCAAAATCCGATTATTTTGTGCATTTCATAAACTCCAAATGTCTTATTAAACTATATTATTGTATCACGCTACCATATAATACATGTAAAGTACTTAGGTACTTATTAAATGCGGTATTTAGTGACTGGTCATTTAATTTTTGTATACATAGATGTTTTTCTTTATTTGTTTAAAAGTAAGTTTAATACATTAAGGTTAAATAAGGTATGGTAAATCACTATATAGCGCATATACCGTACTTTATAACAGATTTTTTTGCAACATGAAATGTCAAAACGTTAATAACCGGATCATAACAATTCAGAGAAGAGGAGAAGAAATCTTTTTTGGTGGTTCTCATATGATTCACCTAACCCCCTTTGCTAAATCAGTTCAGAAGAATTTGATGTAACTTCGTTTAAATTTAATCAAATTCCCTCAATTCTTTGTAACCTAGTGTTGTAAACAATTTTTTTTTGAATAATGTTTTTTCAAAAAATATGTTAAATTTCCAAAAAATATTGTGTGTACATATTACATGCTTCTTGAGTTGATCAATTTAAAAAAAAAAACAGATATTGAAACAATCTCAGACATCAAGCTTGCAAGCTAAACCAAGTAATCAGACTTCCTTCCAGTTTAACATCTTCCATTCTTGCGGTAGAGAGACGATTGCAGAAATTTTTTCGATGGATTTGAACAAAAGGGATGGCGGTGAAGGCATTTCACCATGTTTTCTCAAGTTCCTCTCTCTCCGACTCCATATGTTGCAGCTTGCAGGACATACCGAATGATAAACTTTCGATCGTAATCAAGTGGGGTGTTCTGAATATAGAGCAATATGTCATGCCAATTGGTGGTGAATTGGCTCTGCATAAAACCTTGAGTAAGACATTTTCAGACCTCTACTGCATAGGTACAGGTGAAGAACAGATGGTCCCTTGTTTCCAAAGAAAGAGAGCAGAGAATGCATTGTGGTTGAGTTGCTGGACTCCAAAAGCTGATTCGGTCACCCGTAGAGAGTTTATTTAGCCAATAGACCCAAAGCGAAGATGGAGTGGAGACAATTCTCCAAACTAATTTCAAAGCGCTGACTAGGTTCATGTCCTTCAGTTTTTGAATTCCTAGTCCCCCTTCCGTTATAGGCCGACAGACATCCTCCCAAGATACTTTGGCTTTCTTTGTGTTGAAGTCAGGACCCGAGCACAAGAAAGCAGAGAAGAGTTGTTCCCCAGTAGTTTAAAAGTAGCCATCCAAAAATTTGTGATGATTATCAGTACTGACACTATGAGCTGAAGCCGTCCAGCATAAGAAAGGAAGCAAGTAGTCCAAGAACTAGTTCTCTTCCTTATATGCTCTATCAAAATCTTGTAATCATTTGCATTCATGCGTTTAGTAAGCAGTGGAATCCCTAGGTAGCACACAGGAAGTTGTCCGCTTGCGAAAGGAAACTAAGCAAGAATCTTGTTTTGTTTGTTTCCGTAATCCCAGCCATATAAAAGTTTGATTTTTCTAGACTTATCTTCAACCCTGTTTCTGAAGCAAATTCATCGAATACTTTCAGTATCCTTTCAACTGAGTTCTTTATACCATCTGTAAAAACTATTAGGTCGTCAGAAAAGCACAAATGGGTAAGAGCCAGATGCTTGCATCGAGGATGATAACCAATGATCTTGCCTCTGGCTGCCACATTAAGTTTATGCGAGAGGTAATACATAGTAAGCACGAACAGGTAGGGAGAGAGAGAAAAACCTTGTCTCAGCCCCTTGGTGCTCTGAAAGTAGCCAGCCAACTCTCCATTCACCTGAACTGAGAATGAAGCCGAAGATATACACAGGTTGATCCAATGAATAAACATTTTTAGGGAAGTCAAGAGCATGGAGGGTGTTTAGAATGAAGGACCACTGCACACCGAGGAGACACATCAGGATTGTGATAATCCTTAACCAATTCTGGCAAGTAGGAGATTTTCCATGAGAAGTCTGTCCTTGAAAAAAGTTGACTGATTAGGTACAATGACTTTCGGCAGTAAACATTTAAGGCGATTAACGAGAATTTTTGATATCATCTTGTAGAGAACGTTGCAGCACGATATTTGCCTGTAATCTCAAACTTTTATGGCATCTTTCTTCTTGGGAATTAGAGAAAGTACTGTGGAGTTGATTCCTTTAGGAAGAAATCCCTTGAGGAAGAAAGATTGTATGGCTGTTGTAACATCAGCCCCGGCCACCTCCCAGGCTGATTTGAAGAATTCTACAGTGTAACCATCTGGTCCCGGTGACTTGTTTGCCGGCATTAAGAACATAACTCTCTTAATCTCCACTGATGTTACTTCTCTCTCAAGGAATGTTCTTTCAAGGTCACTACAACAGTATTGGATGTGTCTTTTAATCCCTTCTATAGTTTGGCCCGTGAAATCCAGAGGAGTATGATTTAGAAATTCTCTAAAAAAACTCTCTGCTTCCCTCTTAATATCATCCTGAGTAACTAGAATTTCTCCCTCAGCATTTTTCAAGTTCCCGAATTGTGTTTTGTGCTTATCTTGCTTTGCTAGCATTGTAATAATTAAGCTTTGTTGTTTTAATCTTCTATTTTTAACAAGTGCAGCTTTGATTTCTGTTTAAGATAATCTTCTTCCAGCTCAGAGAGTAACTTCCACCTCTCATAAGCCTTTCCCTCCTCTTCTATGCCTATCTCAGTCGGGTTGAGAAGTGTGGTTTGTTTCTTATTACAAAGCTCCTGGTAAGCCTCTCTTGTTTTAGTTGATAAACATCCCATTTTCTCCTTACCAAGATTTTTTAAAGGCTGTTTCAAGCACTTTAATTTTTTTGCTAATCGATACATTGCAGAGGTGGAGTGATGAAGCTACTTTGTCTCTTTCCATACCAAGTAAACTGTCAGGATAAATTCTGGCATACTTCCAGTAGCATTGACAAGCTTAAAAGGTTTCCGCTTAAACTCCATTTGCTTAAACTTGATTCTGCATCTTAAATGATCCGACACACCCCCTGTTTCAAACACACTATAGTGGGATGTGTTCTTATGCAACCAATTGTCATTTACCAAAACTCTGTCCAGATTTTTGCAGATTAATCCTTCCTTTCTCTTGTTACACCATGTGAATAAAGGGCCATGATATCTCATATCCGTCGGCATACATATACTAGTAACCTCCTGAAAATCCCGTAGTCCCTGAGAAGATGTTATAGAGTTTTCATAAACTGAGTGCTCCTCTTGCAGAAGAATTTCATTGAAATCCCCATCAGCATCCAAGCTTTTATTCGAATCATCTGACAATCATAATGATTCTTTATGTGTTCCCAAAGATTTCGTCTTTCCTCCACCGTATTTTGAGCATAAATGAAAGAGCAGAATAATTTTTCAGTTTCTCTGTCTCTTAGAACCGAGACAGTGATCATTTGATAAGACTTGAAAACGGGGGTTAGTCTCACTGTACTTCTCCAAAGCACCGAAATGCGACCACGTGGATTGTGCTCATAATTTATTAGAACTGTCCAACCTTGCAGGACAGGTTCAATATTTTTTTTGCTTTTATTTTCCTTTACTCTAGTCTCCAAAAGACAACCAAACTCCATTTCTTTCTTACTTATCCATTTGCGGATCACCGAGTGCTTTGTAGTCTTGTTCAGTCCGTGGATATTCCAGAAGAAACTCATTAATGCTTTTTGTCTTTGAGAACCTTTTTTACTCGCAGCAGTGTGACCAACTTGAGTTAGATTCTCCGAGACAAAATGATGATTTGACTTGGAAATTCTTGGCAGAAATTGTCTTAGGTGGGATGTTTCAAGCAGCTCTTCCTGACAGAGATGGCCTGGTGTTCCATCTTGACATTCTTTAGCTGAGTCTCCCTCACATCTTGAGTCTGATCAGGTTGAGGGTTTCTTTTTGTTACTTCTTCAACTATCTCCCCTTCCTCTTTCATATCAATCAATACTGTGAATTTTGAAGCTTGGCCAACTTCCTCTCATTCTGTAGTTTTTGATGGGCTTCGCCCTACTCTAGTTGGAGAGACAGCAGACCATCCCTCATCCATTAACCTTCCTCGTCAACATAAAAATTTTATGACTCAGTTGTTGCCTCTGAGTTTTTTATCTCTTTATCAACTAATCTTTCATCCTCTTCCGTCATTTGAATTGGTGACTTCTTTAAGCATTTCTCCATCAAATGACCCCACTTACTACAATATCCACATTTAGCTGGAAGCCACGAGTATTTGAACTCAACTACTGAGTCAACTCATTTCCTTGATTTGAGTCTGTAGGAGGTCGAAAATCCTTTGGATAAATCAGCCTCCACGAATATTTTTGTTTCATCAAATTGCTTGCATTGGAGGGTGTCTGGGTGCAATCTGTCTGGTTTTCCTACTGCACTGGCTATGAAATCTAGCCCCACCTCTAAAAATAGTTTTTTTGGGAACGTTTTTCATTGTTATCCACATGGGTATAGTGGTGATTTCTAGATGGTCTTCTTCTTCCTCCGGTGACCACTTTTAAACCACCATGGGTACATCAGCTATGTTCCACATTCCACGCTTTAGCACCCTAGATCGAATCGAGCTGTTCTGAATTCTGAACTTCATGCTTGTTTCGTCAACCTTGAAGACCTCAATGTTCTCAAATTTCTTTACCCATTGGTCATATCTTATTTATGATAAGATGAACCTTTGCTATATGTGGCGCTTTTGATAGGAATTTCCCCAAAACCATATCATCCCAGAGTGGGACAGAATCGTTGATGATGATTTCATCAGGTACTTCGACCGATTGACCACCATCAATATCTAAACATTAATGTCGCAAAAGTTTAGCTCATGTGGAGCCATAGTTTTCTTCACCCGGTTTTTCCACCTTGGTCTTGGTTCTTCTTGATGGACATATCTTATTCTCGCACAAACCGAGATTTTTATAAAATCTAGATCTTCAAAGATGACACACGAAAATACTGCAAAAATCTGCTTTTCTCTTGCCTTTTCACTTTTCTGTTTTTGCATAGATATACAAAAGGAACCAGGCTTGAACACAAAATCAACATGATCAGTGTTCAAAACATCGTCTTCATAGATGTCGTATATCGGATCACCATTGATCTCTCGATACATCTCATGGTACTCTTTCTCGATGAATGGACTTTCGTCCGGGATATGATAGAGGCTGTCAGTCCCTAGGACGGCTCCAGAATCGTTCCTTGATTGAGAAATCAAAGAACCACGCTCTGATACCAACTGATGAAGCGGAAGCTAGATAGATGCAGAGATTCTTTTTTAGTCTAAGAATACCTAAGAATCAAAGCTTTCTTGAACTCGTTGAGATATCTAAAGATCTAGCCGAAAACAAGGAATAGAGAATACTCTTCTCTCAAAAGCCAAAACTCTTTTATTAAAAATCAACAACTGCATAGAACAATAAGCCTAAACGGCTATTTATAATAAAAGCCAAAACCCCTAATCTTTATAGGAAAACTCTTAAAATATAAAAAATACAAATAAAAGGTAATTATCTAGGTATACAAATAAAAAATAAATATATTTGAATATATCTCAAATATCTCGCTGCATCAGGTCTCGCCGGCCAAGAAAGATTCGTCCGCTAATCTTCAGTAGGGTTTTCATTAGATTTACTCTTTCTGGATTCTTCTTGAAAGATTCTTCATAAACTTGATTATGCACAAACTCGAAATCTAAATCAAACTGATTACATTGAATTTGTACGTTTCTGATTTCCAAAAGAATCTTCTTTGAACACAAACTCAATATGCTCAATAACTATGTAATCATCTTCATAGATATCATAAACATGATCACTATAGATATCTCTATAAATCTGATCGGCATTTTCATATATATCATAGATGGAATCACCATAGATTTCTCTATAGATTTCATGGTTTTCTCTCTCGATAACAGAATTTTTTTCCTTGAAAGTATAGCGATTACCAATCAATATAACATATAGAATCGGTTTTCGATTAAAAAATTAAAGGACACAGTTCTAATACCAACTGATGAATTTAACATTCCTTCAAAAAAGAAAAGTCCAAACACGTAATGTTATTATCAATTAAGATACTTGGTGTGAGATCATATCAAATCAATAGAAGCTACAAACTTGCAACGTGTCAGCAGAGCAAATCGTCATACATTGTATTCTCTCGCTATATTCTTGTACTGCACACTAATATGAATGTACTAGTTTAATATTTTATTATTCAAAGACATGTAAAGGTGTAAACATTAGCGTTTATTTTTCTTGCGACAACTTTTGAGTCAAATTTTTACAGGGAATATCTAAGTGTTATCAAGTAACGTTTCTTCTTCGTCAATGTAATATCATTACAATCCTAAACCGGTTTGGCTGTATTGAAAGAATTATTTACTTTAATAATGCATAACTAACATAACAAAATTCACGAAGACACAAAGTGGCTTACTAATCAAAATAAAAGTTTGGAATAGCTAAAACATAGCTTACAACAACCATTGACTCTCATGAACAATTTTTTTCACAAGCGAGATGAAGTTTGCCAAAGTAAAGATAAAAATAGTTATTACAATAACAGAAAAATTGTTACACACAAGAAATGAGATAGGCGCAATGCTAAGGACTGTATAAAGTCCTATGAACTCCCAGACACATCCACAAGCCTTGTAGTTGTATCATTGGAAAAAAAGTAACCGAACCAGGAAGAACTGCGCCCAATTTACCTTTGAAATTTATCAGAGTTGACTCCCACATGAGATCCTTTACAATTAGCATATCCCCTTTGATGCATATCCCCTCAGGTAATACAAAACTCCATTGATGCATATCCCCTCAGGTAAAGGCCAATGGGGTATCGCACATCCAACCATTCTCCATGATAGCTCTCTCTTTCCTAAAGTCAAAACTTGATAACCGTTGGACACATGCAATACCTTGGATAGGTTGTCAATATATCGGATCATACCTAAAATAGTTATTTACCCTAGATCCCAACGTCAGTGTAAATTTGGGTAATGTTATGTACTATCCTGTGCTACAAATCATTGGATTATCATCTTTACTACATAGCAATCTGCGGACAGGATGAGAAATCCCATAATAAGCACTATCTTCAGTGGCGAAACTCTTGTGACAATCGGGAACTATTGAGTTCGAGTCTGGATTTAAAAGCTGAGGTATGAGAAGAAGATAAACTTACCGTTGAATTCGATGGTAAACAAAAGACAAGGACGAGCCAAAAACATTTTCATGTACAGTTGGGTCAAATCTCGCTGGTAGAGAATCGAAGCCCATTGCTTGGCAGACATTTTCTTGCGATGGATTTCGCCTCAAGAATATTGGGATTAAGAGATCAACTGGGATCGACTTCTGGGGGATGTTTTGGCTCTTCTTCACGGAGAGTACTTGCGTCTGCCGTTTTTCCATGGCGACACCAAATTCCCTGGAATCCCAGAATACACACTACGACAGAAAGCCATGAAATGGGGGTAATCAGACAAAACAAAATACTCACTCTACAAAAGAGATATCAGTTTAAGATATTGTCAAGTACGATTCTCACTAACATGATCCACCGGTAGTATGTACATCCTGAACTACACATTTTTTTTTCTTTTTTTGGCCATACAATTTTTTCATTTTTATATCGTAGCGTGTTATTAAAGATGACGGAAACTGTTATTTTTCGTGCCTTTATGGATTTAAAGAATTGTTTCTATAAATTTATATTTGGTTAAAATACCAGCTAAAATTTTCTAAACAAGACTGCTTTAAAAAAACTCGAGCTTGTTTTCTGCTTTTCCAATGTCTGGCGCTTTTCACTGGCACCGTGAGACGATTGTAAATTCGTGGTTATTTCTATTGAGTTTTTTTTTTTAAATGTGATTAATAGCTGCCAGGTTTGAAAGTTGTACATTTCAGTTTTAGTGGATCAATACTAAGATGGAGTTTAGAAGGTATCTTGAAGTTTCTGGTCAGAAGACGATGCCGCCTGCTTTTATTTCTTTTGGTTTCTGTTCTACTAATTGTTGGATGTAACTCCTGATAAAGTTTTAGTTTATGAATTATCGTGATTTTTCTTGTTTGGGTTCAGTTTTTCTTTTGGATAAAGATTTTAGTTAACGTTTTTTTTTCTCTTAGTAGATCCATAGTTTTTTTAGATGATAGTATGCTACAATATACAGCTAAGTAGCGTTTTATACATCCTAATATATTATCAAACAATTTTTAAAAAGATATGATAAGAGACAATATTAAGAGATTTGATATTTGATGTAATCATATTTTCAAATCATATTTAAATTGATTATTAAATAATTTTAAATAATAAAATATTGTTTAAATGTCAATATATGATTGGATAATCGATAATGACGAAGCAAGGTGGATTGCTCATGAGAAAAAAATAGTTTTTAGATAAACAACACTGAAAAGCATACAAGTACCAATACTGAAAAGATGATAAGAGTTGGTAGGTACAATTTCCAGAAAGAGTTGAACACCTACAAACGAAACATGAAACAATGATCCAATAACCGATCAGTCGGTAAGTACAACACAAAGAGATAGGACTATATTCATAGTCTTATGGAGCCCTCAGAACTTATATAAGTTTCACATCCTCCACATGGTTTATGTGGGTATAGATGTTTTGATCCCTAACAAGTCCCATCCCTTGGATTTCAACTCTTACGATGGTGTTACTCTCCACATTGAAATAGAAGATGCAGAAATGATCGTTAGATACAATGGGCGAGGACAGCACAATCTCACCATTACTAGTCATCCCAGCAATGCATATCCAGGCGTTTCCAACTACATTTCTCCAAAACGGCGGCAATATGAAGATCTGAGTCGACCATTTCTGTTCCACGGCATCATCTAGAACCCACAACTTAATACTTGTGGTTCTTCCATCAAAAACAGCTCTAGAATCAGTTGCAAGCGCACCTAATTTACCCTTGTAATTTATCAGAGTACAAAGCCAAATCTCCTCAACTTTGTCGGTAATAAACGTGAAGTTCTCAGACCCAAGATCAAATCTAGCTATCATATGATCATCTATATACCTATTTTTTCTAGCTTTGTAATACAAAACCCCATTAATCCATATCCCAACACATACAGGATAATGAAGTATGGAACAGCCAACCGTTCTCCATGACAACAGACCAGCTTCTAGTGTAAGAATCTGATGCTTCTTGGATTTAAATGACACGCACAACACCTTGAACTGTTTTTTGATAGGATCATACCCAAAGTAGGTTTTCACTTGAGTATCCTTCCTAGGTCTAGGTAAGGTTATGGACTGTCCTGTGCTAGGGTTACAAACCATCAAATTCCTACCCTTAGTACAGATGATTCCATGGACAGGGGGAGAAATCTGAAAGGAGAAATCTCCAGGCAAACTCATGTGATGATCTGCTGATAGAAGACACGAGAGAGTCTGAGGTGACGAGAAGAATTGCCAGTTACCGTTGATTTCGAAAGTGAACAAGAGACGCGGACGAGTTAAGGACTTGGACAGAAAACGTTCGGTGAATGCTGGAAGGCGGAGAATGGAAGCCCATTGCTTCGAAACGCAACGACACCTGGCTATGGATTTGGCAGTCAATCTCGAGAGAATGTCCATGGTGAGATCATCTGGAATCGCCGAAAAGGAGGGTGGTTTTTTGCGTCGGGAGAAAATTAAACCCATTGAAAAAGCTTTGGCTCTACTTTTCCTCAGAAATCAATTTTCTTTCGTTTGATAAAATAAGATTTCCCTCACAGTTTCTTTAGGGTGACAAACTGAGATTCTGTGGAGAGGGTTTAATTTGAGACAAAAGCAAAATAGGAATGCAATCTAAGGATATGTATTACCAGTTGAATTAATTGTGTATCTGGTGACCAGATTCTGGTCATATCAATCTTTAAATGTATTTAATAAAGTTGACCAAAACAAGTTAGAAAAAAGATTATGACAAAAAAATGGTCATAGATGACATAATTGATATGATTTGACCCGTGTTATAGTAAAATTAACATGCAAATGTATATCGTAAATATTATAACATATATATCTTAGATGAAAAAATATTGTAAAATGAAATAAAGTTATATTGACCAATATCGTGTTTTTACTGACAAAAATACAAAACCGACTTCAAAGTTTAAACAATCAAATTTAGACAAATTTTGGCAACAGTTTAAAGTTTAAACAACAAAAACTTATAAATTCTCGTATTCCCAAAATGTATTGAAACAGTAATGCAAACAAGAGCGTATACATACTTTACCAAAAAAAAAAAAAAAACAAGAGCGTATACATAGAGATAGATGTATCATCAAGGTAAATAGGAAACAAAGCAAACTAGCTCTTCAGAAATTTTCATGGTTTACAAAGCTTTGACCATTAACAGGTCTAATCCATTGGACTTTAATTGTTGTTGTAGAGTCCTTCTCCATATTGTAGTAGAATTTGAAAGAGGCTAAGAAAGAATGCAAGGATAAAATTAAAATGAAAACTCATGTTACTTCTCAAGAGTTTGAGATAAATTATCTTGGTGATGCAAGATATATTCTCGTCATTAAAATGGTTAGAGACAGAAAAGTGGGCAGTTAGATGATTTCACAAGAGAATTATCTTCTGGAAGTATTGGGAAAGGACATTCAACATGAATCAGATTGAACCAGTACCTACCCAATGATTGTTCGATCAGATTATATTCAATATTTTATAAATTACATTTTTAGTTGAACTTATTCTGACTATGTTAATATCAACTTTTAAAAATTTATTTTTTATTTAAATACAATAGAACTTCTATAAATTAATATTTAATAAATTAATAATTATTATAGAATTGATAAAAAAAAATTCTATTCTCAAATTGAGTCAATATAAAAATCAACAAAATTTAAGGAAATATTAAGATAAATCTCTAATTTTTGAATAAGAGGTAAAGAGAGAACTAATCTTCTTTCTTTCTTTCGGTTCAACATCATTGTCAAACCGAGATCTAAACCATTTTTCTTTTTCTTTATTTCGGCTGGGCATCAATCTAGGTTAAAAGGCATTGTTTCTATACATAAGTTTAATTTTTGAATATCATAAAAATTGAATCGCCTAAACATAGATTGTATATAGAGTAAAGATACTAAATTAATGAAATTATCAAAAGGGATAATCAAGGCTTTCTTTCTAGTCAAACAAGCCAAATACCATATCATCCTCGCTCTCTTCTTTGACCTCCTCCTAAAGATGATAAATCAAGAGAACAAAAATCAATCCAATTATTAGAAATGATTGATTATGACCACAGATTATTGTTTATAATCAATATTAATTAGCTTGATGATCATAACTGTAATCTGTGCGTATTGATTATGACCATAAATGTTAAACTGTGCGTATTGGTTAAAGAAACAAGCTGCATGTTATATGCCAACTTGAAATGAAAGAATATATTATATATGCTTTCGCAAGGAAACTAAACAAGCTGCTTGTTTGGACCAAAGTGCATCCCTAACATTTCTAGGTTAAAATACATAAACTACAACCAGATACAATTCAGAGATGGTGAGGAGAGGAGGATAAAATAACTTACGGTGATGTCGATTCCATCGCCGTGGAGGATAAGAGAGGCGTAAGTGCAGGCGAGCTCACCGGTGGCCATTTGTAGCTAAGTTGTTCGCAGGTTCTACAAACACATTATCATCATAATCAGTACAGGATATGACTTTCAGATGAAACAGAATAGAAAATATTGAGCAAAACGCAGAGAAGAGAGAGAGAATATCAGAGGCCAAAGCTGAGTTTCTTCTTGCTGAAACTGAAAATTAGGGCTTACGTTTACGATCTCTCTCTATTTATTTCGATACAGTTAGGGTTTACTCAACTGACACGCACTATTACTTTTAATTCGGCACGTTAATATCACGTGCGGCCCAAAGAAAATATGAGTCTTGAACTTCATGGCCCAGTTTTCTGATTATTTTGTTTGGTATTCGAATACCATTTGGAATCAATCCGATTTTTATAGATTTCCATCACAGAATAGAAAGCAGACCCAATAGTGTAGTAAAACCCAATAAAAAGCCCATTAGGAAATAACAAAACAAAAAGTGATGATTCATTGAAACAACGACAATGGCTTAAATAGCTTACAAAGAACTAACAGAAGCTAAAAATTCGGAAACAGACTCCATGATTCCACTAAACCCATGACTCTAGTCCTGGGTCTTCGGATAAACGGTTCGGTTCGGTTTGGTTTTTTCGGTTTTCGGGTATTTTCGGTTTAGAGATTTAGGAACCGTTCGGGTATTTACAAATTTCGGTTCGGTTTCGGTTCGGTTCTTTTGGTTTTCGGTTCGGTTCTGATAATTAAATTTAGAACCGATTAAGATCCGAAAAAATCATGATTCGATTTGGTTTCGGTTCGATTTCGGTTCTGTTAATACTTTTAAGGTAACTCGGATAAAAATATCAAATAATTCAGGTAAAATGTCGGATA
>KE155102.1:65394-79818 GCA_000411075.1 Sisymbrium irio
TCGATTTCGGTTCTGTTAATACTTTTAAGGTAACTCGGATAAAAATATCAAATAATTCAGGTAAAATGTCGGATAATTCAGATATTTTAGTTCTTTTCGGTTCTTTTTAGATATTTTGAATAAAAATATTTCGGATATTTTTAGATAATTTGGTTTTTCTGAAAATATTTGGTTATTTTAAATTTAAACATAACTAATATTTTTAGGTATATAAATTATATTTCGGGTATTCGGGTAACCATTCGGTTCTCGGTTCGGTTCCGGTAACTATAAGTTTTTTATTTAATATCCAATGAGTATTTCACTAATATTCGGTTCAGTTTCGATTCCGTTATTTCGGTTCGGTTTCGGTTGGTACTTCGGTTTCGGTTCAAACGCTCAGGAGCTACTCGGACATGTATCGATCGTAGAACAACCAATGACTTATTAAACAAAGACTAATTCAAACTTCAACGGCCAACAAAAGCTTGGTATGAAACCAGTCACAGGTGTTAGCAGAGTGACCATCAAAAGAACCAAAAACGTAAAACCAAATAATGTTTTCACTAACCTTTCTTTTAGATGTGGTTTGTTAATGAGTCTAAGATTCTAACCATACACATCATTTGATACAGGTACTCTTCTTCATCACAAAGCCTGATGTCTTCAAGAGCCCACATTCAAAAACCTATGTTATATTCGGTGAGGCTAAGATCGAGGATTTGAGCTCTCAGCTTCAAAAACAAGCCGCTCGACAGTTTAGGATGCCTGAAATTGGAGCCACGTCTCGAAGAGCAGAGGCATCAGTAGCTACAGTAGAAGCACAGGCGGAAGAAGATGAAGAGGAAGTTGATGAGACTGGTGTTGAGGCTCGTGACATTGACTTCGTTATGACTCAGGCTGGAGTTTCGCGTAGCAAAGCTGTGAAGGCACTCAAGGGTCACGATGGACACATTGTTAGTGCAATTATGGAACTTAGTACTTAATTAGAGAGAATGAATCTCTCTCTCTCTCTCTTGTTTTCTTCGCTTGCAGATTGTTTTGGATTACTTAGGTAAATCGTCAGATAATCGGATTACTGTCTTCTCGAGTATTTAATCACATCCGTTAATGCTCATTCTGCATAGTTTAGTTTCTTTTTCCCAACACTGAGTTAGAAGTACAAAATTTGAGAATTTTCTTAGAGATTAGAACATCATCTCCTGACAAGTAAAATTGTAAATTTGTAACTATACAAAAGAAAAATTATAATATTCCCAAGTAGAGAATAAGATCTTCATTGACGTAACAAATTATTGCTGTGTGATAAGGCAAATATTCCCGTATATTGTTGGTATCATTTCCAATATCACATGGCCATTCTCTTTATAAATTTGGGTGTTTTTTTTTAGCACTGGTGTAAATTGTAATAAGGTCGATGTCTTCAATAGAAGTTCTGCAATATGCTAAAGTTTCTGACTTTCAATTTTTTTAAAAAAATTAAAAACTACACATTATGAATAATTGTAAAATCCAATCCACGCAGTTTAATTTAATTTCGTTCCAGAAAGCCTTATTTATACACTAACAAAGCCATAAAACGATCGAAATTTCTTGTTTAAGGAAGTTCCAGTACTCAATCATTCCTTGAGGACATGTTCCCAGTCCGAGGTCGGGCTTTCGTAGCCTTCATCGTATGCAGATGGTTCAGTATCTACGCGCGTCTCTATCTGTGAAATTTCACCTACTTTCATCACTGACCAGAGAGACTCAAAAATTTGTGTCTTGTTCATTGGCTGTTCATCGTCTGAGTCTGAATATGGATCCATGTCCAAGCTATTGAGAGATTTCTGAACTTGCTCCGCTTCCCGGCGTTTTAGTATATGGAATCTGTCCATCACATCACTCATATGGCTGCTTCTTCCAATACTAGCCACCTCCGGAGCTCCGGGATTGTCCTCCTGGTCATCCAATCTTGTCTCTAAGCAGTTCTGAGACTTGAGTTTGCGATCAGTTTCCCGCTGCTTCAGAATCTGAAACCTGTCTATAACACCAGCATCTGGATCGGGGCAGTTCTGAGACTTGAGTTTGCGCTTCGTTTCCAGATGCTTCAGAATCTGAAACCGGTCTATCACATCATTATGTTTTTCCTCTGTTGTAGATGCATGGGGTTCCTGCTGTATCGTGCCCGGTATCTGAGCATCAGACTTGAAGTTTCCATGATTTTCCTGTTCTAAACCGCAGGTAAAGCTTCTGGACATTAGTGATAGTACTGCATCCACGGGATCAGAGTTGAATTTAGAGGTTTGTGGTGCGTCATGACTCATTGTTGGTGCATCGTTCCCACAATCGTGTCCGTGTTTGATGAGTGATCCAGTCGTCTCCTGATCTACATTGTTTATGATGGAAACCGATTCGTGGGGGTTAAGAAAAGGTTCCTGCATAAAGGTAGAAGCATCTGCAGTCTCTGACAACAGCAAAAGATGAACTGTTAAAACACATAATTCTGAAGGGTATTCGCAAGATGATGTGCAGGGTAAGCATTTCTAATACTATATTTAAACCGTGACTTGACTAAACCACCTGGTAGCCAATGTTTAAACATTCAGAACCAAAATCCACACATAATAATCCATAAAAAAAAAAAACTATCGCATGCCATTCTTAAAGAAAGATTCAAAACTGATCGTCTACAGATGAATTACTTGAATTCGAAAAAGACACGAGAGCAACACGATTATAATCCCCTCTACCAACATATTTTAGTGTTTAACTGCCTGTGGTTTATCTTTTATACGATTGAGGATGACAGTAGCATCTATGACAGGATTGCGGAGATAATGCTCTTGCAGTGCAGCTCTAGTCACTAATACTATCAGACAAGTTAATTTGAAAGTTACCAACCTCTATTCTGCAATTTGAGATTACCAATCTCGTTCTTGATCCGATGGTACCGAGACATGCAAGTTGTGGAACACAAGGCAGCTTCAGTTTCGAGCCAGAGATTCTTGTACAAAAGAGTTTGTGGGTGGTTTTCTTCACCATCAGGAAAGTTGGAAGCAAGTATGTTCTTAATACTCTGCAAAATTTAGAATCAGTAAATAAAAGTCTGCAAATATGGAAAATATACTATGTACGTGTAGATACCTGGGTCATCTCATTCTTATCCTTATCCATCTCATTTGTATCCTCATCCATGTCCGGTGCCTTGACGTTAAACCCTTGACTGTCTTTAGCAACTACATTTGAGACCTGAAAAGGGTACCGTTAAGTAACTAATAGCAAAAACGAACAAGCAATGTGTTTCATGTGAACACTCTAGTAATCACAAGTGACGCTCATAAGAAACAAATCAATAGCTCATGCAAATAATTACTTTTTAGCTTCTAGGATCGAGCTGCATCACATACCTCATTTAGGTCAACCACGTTTGGACGGGAAACAAGCATAGCTTGAGTTGAAATTGATGATTCACCAGCTACTGTCTTGTTACTAGTGATTTTCTTTAAGCACTTGGTGAGATTCTCCACTACTTTATCAAGGTTCTCAAGCTGCTCCGGCTTAAGCAAGCTCCCATTGTTGAAGCATTCATAGACAAGCACTTCTGACATATTAAGCATGGCATTAACCACGGAAGAGACTCTTGGAGAAGAAGCCGGGAATGGGAAATCTCCTTGATTGCCTGTTGAGACATCATCTACATTCGATCTACTACTCCCTTTGATGCCCAGATCTGTAAACAATGTGGTCTTCTTATCTGTATTCATCATATCAAACATTTGTTCTTGAAGCTTACATGTCTTGTCACCGTCATGAACATCTTCACTAGGTTGATTAGCACTACCTTCCGAAGGGTTTTTAGACTTGACAGCTGATTTAGCAGCAGCATTCTCGATATCCGCTTTCATTTTACCACATGACTCACTTCCCACAGAAAACATAGTAGGAGCCGACGGTCCCTCAGAGGATACCATAAAGTGGTTCCAGGATCTATGCCCATCGCAATTTAAATCCTCAATTGCATTCTTCGAGGAGCTTTCAGAAATACCCTTGTCACTGTCAGAGACCAAAGTATCTGGTCTCTGATAAAGGGAGGAGACACCACTACCTTTTTCTTTTTCTTTAAACAGTGAACCCGAGGACTTTACATTGAATTGTAGCGGGTGGGAAGATCGGGGACTCCCAGAACCTGTCGACTCATTGGGAAGATCTGGATTCTCGGACACATACCGGACATGACCAAGTTCAAGCAATGTGTCGAAGCTCACCGGTTCAACAGAAGAACCGCGCAAGCTGGATTGAATAACCACAGGCGGCGCATCAGTAGAAACAACATCACGGAAAGATCTCCCAGTCTGACTTCCATCAAAGAGAGCTTGTGTTTCCAAGCTTGGCACCGGTAAAGACGGAACACGTGTGCAAGGGTCCACAGGAGGACCACAGACAGCAGCATTCATACTCTCAGGTCTACCATAGCCAAGACGGAATATTCCCGAACGGTTATCATCAAAAGCAAAAAGATCAGAAGGCTCCACAGGATGACCAGAGACAGCATTCGTACTCTCAGGTCTACCATAGACATTAGGAAAGTGTCCCGGACGGCTCTCATCGAAAGGATAAACAGCAGGAGGAGGGATAGGTTTATAGAAAGGTTCCTGAGAGTTTTTGATTAGCATGTCTGCTAAAGAAGACACTGTAGCTGAGGTAGTTGAGTTATATGGCCCCCACTCGACGCGTTGCCTCTCTGAGAAAAACTCAGAGGGATTGGGGGGAACTGGCACAAAATAAGATGATGGTTCCGGGTATATATATCCACTCGGGGAATACATGTCTTCACCCCTGGGACCGAAATTTCCTGCAATTACACAACTATCAGAGCCAATGATCCAATACGCAGTAAACTCATGCGTTTTGATCATTATCAATATCATAAGCTAACATGTACTGAAGCAAACCCAAACATGACGAAAGCTGATCTAACTGTTAATAAGAGATAAATATCAAAGTAGACCTAATCCACAGTTCGAAACCATCACAGTGCTATTAAACAGTTAAACCTCATAATTTGGTATCAAAAGGGGGTTAGATTATATACCTGTTCGACTGTTGTCAGCGTAAAACGATGATGGAGGCGTATGAGAGCGAGAATGATCAACATACGATGGGTTATTCGACCAATCAGGGGGCGATCGGTGATAAAGGCCATGAGAAATCATCGGATCAACCCCTCTTTGGGTTTGATCATAGGACTCAACAGGATGGGTTGTTGGAGACGGCGGAGCAGAAGCTAAAGGAATCGGAGACGGAGAAGAAAGCCAAAACGGGTACGGGAGTCCTGAGAAACCGCCGCCGTAGCCAAATCCCTCTGCCATCGTTTTTTCTCTCCTCCCAAACAGAGGAAGCGACTGATGAAAAAGGAAAAAAAAAAAAGTGTTTCTGCAGCTAACTGCTGAGGATTGCTTTAAGTATTGAAATTATAAGCTTCTTAATGGGCCGTTTAATGGTCCCGGCCTTATAGTCTTTTGATGTCACTGTGTAATTATCTAACTTATTTTTATTATGATCGCAAATTAACTGAAACGTATTATTATAAATACCGTATTAATCTAACTAATTATAATCACAAATTAATTGAAAATATAGGTAAATACCAGAACGAGATAAACATCAAAATTTAGACACTTATCATCCCGATATATTTTTTCTTATATTTCTATACTATAGAATAATATTTCTCTTTTTTGTGCAAACTGATTTTAACATTTCAACATTTCAACTATTCCCCTTTTTTATAATAAAAGTTAAAGAGTTTATCTGAAATTATTTTCTTAACCAAACCAACAAGTTTTTGTAGCGCATACTACTACATGTAGAATGATTGATAAATACGAAACGAGCATGCTATTTAACTATGTGCCTCTTGTATTTGAGCATTCACAATTCACATCTTCACTTCTCCGGTCACTCAGATAAACAAAACTGTAAGCCAATATTTTTCCACATACATAAAACGCATAAAATAGGAGTAGCATACATAACCAGTTAACCACAAACAACAACCCCAAACAGTTTAAGTTGTGAACGACAAAGTTTTTACCCCCATCACACACGTACGTTTTTTCTCAAGAACAACATTAAGCACACATCCAAACTAACTAAACATCGAAGTATCTGTGAAGTTCCACAGATACATGGCAGAGTGGCCTTACGGCTCCGAACGTTACTTTTTATAGACGTTGAGAAAGATACTTGGCTAAAGCATCAACGGGCTTGGCAGAGTCATTCTTTCCCAACTCCCGGGACCGGATTTTTATGCGTGCAAGATAATCAGCGGCGATCCAAGCAAAGCTCAGCATCACCGCATGACCAGAAGACGACTCATCCGGAACCTGCAGCTGTATAGTCTTCTTCACCCACTCTGTGTGGTAAGTGACATGATACCAAGCTGAAGCCTTTTTCTCATACATGACATTCATTTCCTCTTCGCTGAGATTTTCGTGGTCCGGTTTTGTTTCCTCGAATACTTTTCTGAACTCTTTCTTCAGAGAATTATAAGAATGCTTCAGTCTTTCTTTCAGTTCGCCTTGTTTATTACTTGTGTATTTAGGCATGGACCAGATGTGACCCGTCACAATCTCTTCCTCTTTCTCCACCTTGTATTGTCCGAGAAGACCAATGAGCTTCCCGTCGTATAAACATTTGTGACCCCATGCCTCAGGAATGAAATCTTCAAATCCTGGTATGTCAAGATCAGTGTCATAAGGGATCTCACTTGGATCTGATTTCTTTTCAGAGGAAGCTTCTGCATCTTCATCGTAAACATCTTTTACCCGTCTGTAAAGCCGACCCAAGATTTTTTTCGACTTGTAAGTCTGGTAGTCTGCCTTTCCCATGAAATCTGGGTAGAGTTTTGGTCTCAGGTGGAAGGGCATTGACACAATTTTCCCTGTCTTTGGGAAATCGACTGCTGTAGCAGCTAGTTCTGCCAGTAGCAAACATTCCTCGTCCATAGCTCCATACTCACTTCTATCAGCATGAACGACGTGTGCATTGCAGATTGTACCCAAATGCTCATTCGCCATGTTTCTTACAAAGAAATCTATTATATGCTGTAACAAAAGAGAGCGATTACCCAAGACTTGTTTTGCAAAGCGCATAGAAAAAAAATTAAACAACAGAAATCTTAACTAGGTTGGAAGATGCTAGCATCATGAAACTATCACACAATTGAAATAAAAATAACTTAAAGTCACAGTAGGAATGATGAAGAGTCATATCAAAACCAATGATATATGACAAAATTTTGTTCTGTCATTATCTTAGCTCCTGCAGCATGAACATGTATGTTATTAATAACCTCTATCATGCAATCTATAGACACTGAAACAAGCATCGAAAATAAGTGTCTGCGCTCTTGAGTTCACTCAGATGTACTCAAGAGAGTTATACTGGACTCAGAATCTAAGTTAGCCCATAAGAATAGTGGGGAGTAGATACTGACCTGGTGGTTGACAGGACGGGACAAAGTTTTATCCTCTGCTGCATTATATTGCATTGCGGGCCAGCTTTTTCTGCTGGGAGGGATGAGTTTCTGATCCCAAGACACAAAGTACAGGTCACCATCAAGGTCACTGCCAGAAGCTTCGTTTGGATGGGGTCTATCGCCTTTCTGAGGGAAAAGTATACAGTCATACATGTCATGCAGACCCAGTCTATCAACAGCTTCTAGAATCCTTACATCCCCTGGGTGAAGACAAGGATTCTTAGCAACGGCAACATAACCTTTAACTACTTGCAGATCTGTCTTCGTCTCCTTAAAACGAGACCCATGTTTGGAGAAACAATTTTCTATAGATGGTTTAGAGACTTGGATAAAGCATTGGCCTTGTTCAAGTATCCCTTCTTCGTCTAGGCAACCCATTAGCCACCTTCCTGAAGTAACGAAAATACGAGATTTTTCTCTGAGACCCCAGAGTTGTGCAATTCTGACGGAAGACAACATTCCTCGCAGATGTGGCTCAGTTTTCGGTTTGAAACCTGCACTTAGCATGATAGCTGCAGAGTTTCCTTGTTCAGCACATGATGCTGTAAGAACTTCAAATGCGACATCTGTATCATCAAGGATGCGATTTAGTTTACAGAGCATGGATTCCTGCATATCCCAGAATATTTCATCCGGAACGCCTAGTACAGAAAGGAGGGTAATTATCTGCCGGTTTAAGAAACCAGGTTGAAACCTGGTCCAGGAACAGATCTCCAAGATTGTATGCTTAGAATGGAACTTGTTCATACTGTTTCGAAGAGCTAATCGGATCCCATCACCTTTTGATGGCCAACGAGCAACAACTCCTTTGAAACCTGCGTAACGGATCTGATAAGCACAAGGGCTATAGTGCTCATCCAAGTTAAGCTTCTTGGTTACCTCGGTAGCGAGTTCAGGAGTGATTATACCAATTCCATCAGAGAATGTATACCCATTTCTCTCAATTTCTGTAAGCTCGGTGTCAACCTCGTCAGGCATGACATCTATAGTGGCGTATGTGGATGAGAAGCACAAGCCCATCCTCGCAGCACATTTTGCCACATTCTTGTCTTTGAACTTCCCCATCCATGTCTTTATATCTGACACTCTTGTTTTCCCGTCTTCAGCAAAAAACCATGCAGAGCGGTCTCTCAGTTGATTGGCCGAGAATGCTAGAAAACTGTATTTTCTACCACATAGTTTAAACCCATCTGTTAATATGGTCTTTACTCTTTTAAAAACGTGGGTCTTCTGGGAAAAAGAGCTTGATGTAAGATCCTTCACAATCGGAGCAACAAAGTAAGAAAGAACATTTGCATTTATTGTCTGCATGCCTTCGTCCATGAAAGTGACGCGCAAAAATCTTTCAGACACAGCTTTGTATTTCCTGAGTACCCTGTTGGAGAGCTCAACTTCTGGGGGTAGGCAATAAGCTCTGGTTGGAGTGATCACTAGCCTTCTGATCTCAGAGATATCATCTGACTGTACATGACTACCTAAAAGCTTTGGATTTTTCTGAATCCATTCCTGAACAAGCTTCAACCTCTTGTAAGCATCAAAGACAGGTCGTTTGTAGGTACACAGATGCTTGAGAGAAGCTATATTGACATCCTCACGTTGGTCTCTGAGAAGATCAAAGAAACGCTTAGTCAACTGAAACTGGTTAAAAATCCCCCTGTGCAGCACCGAATTAACAAGGAACATGATCTCAAAGGAGATTCCTTCTTTGTGATGAATGCAGAAAAAATGATCTGAAACAGGTTCTCCAAAACAGGGCTCATCACGAATCCTGGGACGCCACATCACAATTTCATGTTTCACCATCCGCGTCTTTAGATAATCTAAGGCCGTTTTCAATTTATTTTCATGCCGAGGAGATATGATCACTCGATACGAAAGGCAACGACCAATTGCCCCAGCTTGGGTAAAATCAGTGGTACGGATCCAAGGGTCATCATCATCCAAGAGATCGACAGGCACAGTTTCATATATATCATCATCAGCTGTTCTGTACCAGACACGGGGTGACGAAGCCAGATGCAAAAGAAGCACAAAGGCATCCAAATCTTTGTACTGCCGGACTGTTTGTATGTCTCTCACCAATAACTCCAACTTATAATCACAGTTTATCACAGCATGCATCTTTGTGTCCTTCAAAGAGAAGGCAGTGCTCTTTGTGAAGCAAAATTTGCAAGTGTTGTCAAAAGGGTCGACGAGGAAATCAACACCTTCAGCTCTCCAAGAAACAAGAAACTCACCCCGGGAAACCAAGGTCCCAATCTCAACCGAAACACCAGTCAACTTATATGGTGTGGTCGTTCTTCTTCTTTGGTTAAGGCTATATGGATTCGTAGGCCCCAAGCTGACTTTCAACGGCTGACCATGGAGGATGAGCTTGGATTGCCCCGCAGCATCCATTGCACGAGCTGCTGATTCAGGGACCGCGAAATGGACAAAAGCATGAGGCTCCACTCTCTTGTAACCATCAAATCTGGGGATATTTGAAGTGTCTGTGATCTCATATTTAGGATAAGACCCGGGAGGAGTCCAAGAAGACTTTAATCTGCATCGCCAAATGAGTCCTACTTCGTCTTCAAGGTAATCTGTAAGTTCTTTAGCAGTAGTCGATTCCCCAAATCCACCAATGCTTACTTGTGTCACAACCGATTTCTTCANCTTCTGGGGGTAGGCAATAAGCTCTGGTTGGAGTGATCACTAGCCTTCTGATCTCAGAGATATCATCTGACTGTACATGACTACCTAAAAGCTTTGGATTTTTCTGAATCCATTCCTGAACAAGCTTCAACCTCTTGTAAGCATCAAAGACAGGTCGTTTGTAGGTACACAGATGCTTGAGAGAAGCTATATTGACATCCTCACGTTGGTCTCTGAGAAGATCAAAGAAACGCTTAGTCAACTGAAACTGGTTAAAAATCCCCCTGTGCAGCACCGAATTAACAAGGAACATGATCTCAAAGGAGATTCCTTCTTTGTGATGAATGCAGAAAAAATGATCTGAAACAGGTTCTCCAAAACAGGGCTCATCACGAATCCTGGGACGCCACATCACAATTTCATGTTTCACCATCCGCGTCTTTAGATAATCTAAGGCCGTTTTCAATTTATTTTCATGCCGAGGAGATATGATCACTCGATACGAAAGGCAACGACCAATTGCCCCAGCTTGGGTAAAATCAGTGGTACGGATCCAAGGGTCATCATCATCCAAGAGATCGACAGGCACAGTTTCATATATATCATCATCAGCTGTTCTGTACCAGACACGGGGTGACGAAGCCAGATGCAAAAGAAGCACAAAGGCATCCAAATCTTTGTACTGCCGGACTGTTTGTATGTCTCTCACCAATAACTCCAACTTATAATCACAGTTTATCACAGCATGCATCTTTGTGTCCTTCAAAGAGAAGGCAGTGCTCTTTGTGAAGCAAAATTTGCAAGTGTTGTCAAAAGGGTCGACGAGGAAATCAACACCTTCAGCTCTCCAAGAAACAAGAAACTCACCCCGGGAAACCAAGGTCCCAATCTCAACCGAAACACCAGTCAACTTATATGGTGTGGTCGTTCTTCTTCTTTGGTTAAGGCTATATGGATTCGTAGGCCCCAAGCTGACTTTCAACGGCTGACCATGGAGGATGAGCTTGGATTGCCCCGCAGCATCCATTGCACGAGCTGCTGATTCAGGGACCGCGAAATGGACAAAAGCATGAGGCTCCACTCTCTTGTAACCATCAAATCTGGGGATATTTGAAGTGTCTGTGATCTCATATTTAGGATAAGACCCGGGAGGAGTCCAAGAAGACTTTAATCTGCATCGCCAAATGAGTCCTACTTCGTCTTCAAGGTAATCTGTAAGTTCTTTAGCAGTAGTCGATTCCCCAAATCCACCAATGCTTACTTGTGTCACAACCGATTTCTTCAAGTTTTCCTCTGACCCCATTTTCCTGAAATAAGTAAAACAGTCGAGTCACACCAAAATGACAAAATCTAGGCAAAACTTCCAACAAATAAACCATGAAAGCAAGACCAGAGCATAAGCAGAATTCATGCAGAAGACACTAGAATTATGCATCGACAAGCAAACAGATGAGATCATCATAGGAAACTGAAGAATAAAAACAGACTGAATCAATGATACAATGATACAAAGACGTTACTAATGATATCAATGTAGAAAAATCAGCAAGTCCATGACATTAAACTGAGTTTAATCTTAAATGTATTTTTCATTCATTGCCTCCAGTACATGTTTAAAATCATGGGAATGAAAACTCAAATATATCAATGGCATGTAAACGCAAACACTTCAAACTCAAATATATGTCAACTTTTTAATCGAAAACTGAAGCAACAAAACACTGTGAGGATTGAAGAAATGAAGAAGCTAAATCCTGATTTTCAAGAGAGAGAGAGAGAGAGGCGAAAAGAGATAATAATTAGCAAAACCCAGAAGCTAAATAAGCATAGAAAACAAAGATCTATGCGAGAGAGAGTGTGTGTGAGACAAATTGAAAAAAGAGTGTGTGAGAGAAATTGAAAGAGAAAGATAAGCAAACGAAGATAAGCGAGAGAGAGAGAGGTGCCTGAGAGAGAGTGTGATTGAGAGAAGAGAAGGGAGATTCAAACTCCTTTCATGGGGGATTGTTGAACTTTCGAGAGAGAGAGAGAGAGAGTCCAAGAACGAAGAAGAACGAAGGAGACTTAGGATCAATTGCTACAAATACAATGAGCTTCCTTCCAATGACCTTCCGTACATAAGGAGAATTTTGTTCCTATTGTGTTTTCCTATTTTTTTATTATTTTTTTTAAGTCACTTAACTAGAAGAAAATTCGATTTTAGTCCCTCTTATTTGTTTATCATGTTATTCACCTGTTATCCATTATAAAACGAATTTGGTTTTTTAAACGATAATTCTCAAAAATGTTAGTGAACTGAGTTGAATTTTTGGAAATGTTTACGGTCATACTAAATGACAAAAATGTTTATAAAGTTTTAGATTATCCCAATTTTACCCATTTATCTTTACGTTCTCGAACTTCACCTCGACATCGCTGTCTTTACATCGACCTGTCGCCGGAAACATCAAATCAAACATCTCATCGGCCAAAAAATCCATAATCAACTCGTAATCCCTCATCGATTATCGAGCATGTCACCGAAAACATCGAATCAAACATCTAGGTTTGTTTTTTATTCTTAATTTCAAATCCTTGTGTTCGATTTGTTTTTAATCTGGGTATTAGTTTTCTCCATTTCAGGTGTAAAATGGATGAATTTTTTCTATAACCAATCAAAATCCCGACTCTGAAGTTCAACATAGGGAAGTTTTCCATATAGTTTCAGAAGGTTTTCCCAAATGTAGATTGATTGATAATAAATGGGCCAAAAATGGGTCATTAACGTGTAAATCTTAAGATAGATCATAAACGGGTCTTTAATGTGTTTACTTTAAAAATAGAATGCATTAATAAATAGTTGTTTTTTGCACTTTTTTACTTTTCAATATGTTTTTAGGTAAGCTTTTCATATAAGTCAGGAAGGCTTTCCCCAAAATACGGCTGTTTAATGTATGAAGCGACATATAACTCATAAACGACCCTTTAATAGGTTTAATATAACAGAATGTCTTACCAAAAATAGTATAATAAAAAAGCGTTAGACATTTAGGAAGATTTTGGAAAGTATTCCTGAATGGTTACATTTTGAAGAGTTAATACATTTCGAAAAGTTGGTACACATTATCCCAGAAACCTAATATAAACTATTTTGAGATAATAAGATGATGTTGGTAGAAGACCAAATCCAAAGAAACAAAGTGAAATAATCTATTTTGAATGAATGAATCTAAATTCGGAAAGGCCTTTCTGAAACATATAAAAAGATTCCTAAAACATAAGTTGAAGTGTCATTCATGAAATTTCAATCTTTCTCCGTGTTTCTTGCTTCCTCTTCAGCCACATCACGATGGAGTCTTAGCCTGACTAAAAGCTTCTACAGACATGATTTATATAGTGATCATCCTCATTCAAATATCATAAAATTTTGTCAGTATACTTGAACAAATCCATTAATTGATGAAACAAGACTTAAACACATTCAATTACCTTGAATCCACTTTTAACTCTCCGATTTCTTCAATGTCACGGTAACGACGTTCATTAGACGAACCGTCGAATCTTTTTCCTCATTTTCTGTTACCAGCTCCGTCAGTTATTAGAACTTTTGTCCATTTCATAGCAATGTCCACCACCATATCCTATTGTTGAAATCAAACAAACAAATTACGATTTCTCAATCGTATGGAGCAACTAGACGAAATCGATTTGTCGTTTTGTTTACCTTAGTAACGGTGGACGCCTAAGTGGAGGTTGACGAAAGGTATGTTTATCAATTTCTTCTTGGATCTGATCGAATCTAGAAGGTGGATCGGACTCCAGCGGCTTCCATGATTCCTGTTCGACGAGACGTCTGGATCTTTTTGATTGAAATGTAACCTGTTTAGAAAAAGCTCGAGACAGTAGTTTCGTCCGTGAGTTTTTTCCGGTGAAAAACATGCGCCTGGATCCGAACCATAGCCTGAATCCGAAGAAAAGTAATGCTAGTTCGTCTGTGACCTCTCACTAGGGCTTGTAGTAACACAACTCCTTTTAGGACCTTGAATGCTTTTCGTGCCTTGGATTGCAAGTCAACAAAATCAAATTCAGGTTCGTCTATATATAAAATGATATGACGATTTTAACATAACTATACCTCAATTTGGTTTGAAATTATAAGAATAATATTTACATTTTCAAGTTTGCATGGTGACTATTTCCTAAAGCTAAGTGACCAGACAATCGTGCACAAAAAAATAAGTGACCAGACAAACTGCAAATGATATAAAAGTATAGAGGCTAGAATAGAACTATAGAAGTATCGATTTTAC
>KE155105.1:971-21212 GCA_000411075.1 Sisymbrium irio
GTTCACACTTGGTTTCTGCATCCTCGGAGTATTTTTGTGCTCTTCAGTATCATTTCAGAATGGATCTTCGGGTTTTAAATTAGATTGTCGGTTCTATCAGTCCTTGGATGGAGCTTTGACCCCAACAGTTAGCCTTTCCAGCTCGTTATTTTCTAGTGTGGCGATGATGAGGTTTTGGTATCATGTTTTATCCGAGACTGATAGAAAGAAAAATATATAGGTCCCGCTTGGTCCCATCTGATTTCATGGGAATCTGTGTCACATTCTATGTATTAGAAGTTCTTAGTTTCTTCATTTCATCACATCTCCATATCTTCCAAGTATTGAAAGTTTTTGCTCTGACATCTCTCTACTTTCTCTCTCTAGTTCTTTTTTTTTTTTCTTTAGCAAAATCGTCCTTCTTTTTAGCTATGGCTAGTCTGTTTCGAAATGTTCCCCGTACTTGATACAATCATGAAAAGCGTAAACCATGGCACATGATGCATGGATGGGGCTAGATCATGAGGAGACTAATCCACTCGGAAAATGGAGGTTGGAGCTTTGATTAACCAACTAAACAGCTATGAGGAGCATCTTGAGCATTTTAGAACACCCATAGACCGTGCTGGAATAGAAGTTTATGAAAGCAAATGCATTTCTCAGCTTTGGCATCTACCTTACCCGGCTATACTCACTCGGAAGCTGAGGAACCAATCTGAAGATCATGACTTCAACTATGGATTATAAATGAGTGAACAAGTGATGCATCAAGTGCTTTTTCCCTTCCTTTGGTTTTGTCCCACATAATTTTCCAAAGAAGGTTTTTAATGAGGCTTATGCAACACTTCCGATTCTCACTCGTTAGTCCAACCATCAAAAATGAAGCACCTCATTTGTATCAATCCAATTGGAAAAGTTTATTGGCCCTTCTTGAAGCCTTATCCATCTCTTTGCAAGCCCAAAAGACAGCCAAATAAAGTCAGACGGATTTTTGGAGTCAAAGAGTCATCTTGAAACACTTAAAGAGTTTAGTCAACAAAATAACTTTTAATTTTTTAGTCAAGTCTTCTACTATTTTCTATGTCTTTAATTTTTAATATTTTCTACAAAAAAAAATTGTACTATATTTAGACACCATTTTTGTGCCTAAGAAATAATAACCTTTTTCCTTGATCAAATTTGATTTTCTTTGAGATTGATTTCTCTGTTGTTCTTTGTTGAACAATATGTTGTCTGGTGTGTCACATCCATTCAACACCCCCTAAAACCAGCGTCTTAGTGCGTCATATCCAAGGTTTTTAAGTTGGAATACCAGGATACTTAGCTCCGTGAAGATTTCAAATTCTTCTCGGTTCATATCCAATTCGAAAACTCATAATTCAAGTGCAGTTTCATTGGGAAGATTGTGTCAAGTGGTATCAGAGCACATTTGAAACGGGTTTAATTATTTTTCTTTTCATCGTCTTATCTTATCATTTCTAAAAATTCTGAAACATATTTCTCTCTATATATCTTGAATCAGTCCACTCTCTTACCCTCTAGAATATTAAAAGAAAAAAAAAACGATTAAGAAAAAAATAAAAATAAAAAGAAAGAAAGAAAGTTTGATCTTAAACCAATTCAAATTGGTTAAGGGGAGTAGAATATTAATCATGTTGGCTGAAGAGAAATTCAGCCTTAGGGTGGTTAAAGTGGATTCGAAAAGAAAAAAAAATATTATCTTTCTATCTTTTTCTTTTGGGTGTTTTTGGTTTGTGACTTATTGGATTTGACTGGGTTGTTTTCTTAGAACACTTGAGAGAATCATTGAGTAAAACACTTGTAAGAAAAAAAAACAATTGTGAGAGAAACACTTGTTAGAAATTTCTGCTAATTTTGTTTGCTAATTTTGCAGAAAATACCAAAAAAAAACACCTTGGAGGAAGCTGTTATTTCTAATTTGTTTGCTAGTTTTTCAGGTTAAGATATTTGGTCGTATAAAGGAATCTAGCCAGAAACAGATCTCACATCAAGGATTTTTATATTCTTCTACAAAAGTGTTTTTGAAAGAGAAACAACAATCTCTTAGAAATAAACAACAAAAGATTTCTAACAATTTCGGTCTCTTTCAGAAAGAAGCACGACCAAAGAGACCACATGAGAGGCTGAGGAGAAGCAGAGATCAAATAAAACCAACCAGAGAAGTAGATCATGATGATAACATTGGTGTTCAAAACAGTCTTCAAAACCGATCCATCATTCAGTACTGGAGCTGATCAACCATTCTTCCTCAGTACAAAATCCAAAAGTATTTTTAAAATTTCTATTTTGGAGAATATTGCTGATCCTTCTTGTTTATGCCAAGAAAGGGAATCAATTTCAAAAAAATGCTACAGCCAGGACGTCAATGATCTTGTATACATGTCTATGGTGTTTGATGAAGAAGCTGAGAGCATCACTGAAGAGAAGGAGGAATTCTCAGATGCTTTGCCAATCTTTGATGAATTTGAAGATAAGCTGTTTGAGAGCTTGACCTTACAGGATAAGTGTGATATTTCTTCTTTTGACAATATGATTTTGTCCTTGAAAATACACATTCATGTGATGAAATAATTAGCTTTGAACCGGAGCAGCCGAGTTGTATTGATTTTCTTTCACAGATTCAAGAAGAAAGCTTTGCAGAAAAAACACAAAGGAGATTGCCATTGATTGATTTAGAGCCAACAAGCTATGAACCAGCATCTGTACTGAAGTCATTTCTTTATGACTACCAAGAGCACTGTAAGGAAACTAGTTCTCTTAATTCAAAGCCTGATTTGTTTGTGTTGTTTTCTGCTCAAGAATAAAAACGTTTTGGCTTAGAAAAAGTGAAAGAATTTAGTGTTTCTGGATTTTTTTTGTGATAAATTGATCCAACCCTTGAAAAGACTTAATCATGAGAAAGTCTGTATGCCAAAATTTATTTTGATTGATGAATTTTGTGGCTTTAATATCTCTTTAGGAGATTCTTTGAGTGGGTAAGGTTTTGAGTTGCTTGAAGCTAAGACATAGTTTTCATTTGCTGAAAATTTTCCTAAGTTTAAAACTTCGTTTCAAAAATATTTTGGGTTTGACAAATTAAAGGATTTTGGCAGTGGAAATCATTTGTTTGACATTGGAATTCAATCTTTTCAGATGTTTAAGCTTGAGAAGTTCTTTATGCAAAACAGTTTTTGGGTTGAAAAAGAGTGTGATTATCAACTCGAATTGAAATCCTTTGGAGAAAACTATGAAATATTTAGCTGTAAGGATTTTTGGTTTCTAAAACTTGGTGGTAAAAGTTCTAAATTGAAAGAAAAAGCTTTTGTTAACCACTTCTCTATGCTGAAACAAAATTTCAAATTTTCTGAAAAACCCAAAATTTAGATCAACTCAATAGATTTGTGCATCTGAATGTTCCTTAAATGAGTTTTGGTTTAGAAAATTGCGTGAGCTGCTTATGACTTGTAGAATCTTGATGTTTGAAAATGCTGAAAGGGTTTCTAAGCTGACATCATTCAAACTGTTTGTTTTTAACCCTTTGATTGTTCAGCTTTCGCAAAAACATTATGTGTTAATGTGAGTCCTGATGCATTGTTTGGCTATGAAAATGCTTTAGTAGATGATCCCATGAATTTTTATCTTTCTTTAGACGTCCTTACTTCAGGGGAATTGCTTGTCTATTTGTCTTGCACACTTGATTGGGTTTTTATAGTGTTTTCCAAAGGATAGATTCAATATGTAGCACCCGTCTCATCCACTCTCGAGAAGGCCGTGTGACATAACCTAACTCCTCTCTCAAGCAACTCAAATAACTAATCAATACTCCATTTTATTAACATCATTGATAAATCTACAACTCCAATAACCAAAATAATATTATAAAATAATTATTTAATAAAAATACAGAAAACCATAAATTATTCCCAAAAGCCTCTTGATCGATCTGAAGGACCATCTACTGGTCAAGCTCACCTGGAATATAAAAAGGAGGGAGTGAGCAGCTGAGGAGTCACTCAGTGAGTTTGGGATGCTACACCACGCAAAACGCAGTTTTGGTCATAGCACTCTAAACACGGAACAAAGACTAAATATGAACAAGCACGGCACCTAAGCACCCAAAAAGCAATCAGCTTTCCCTACGTGATGAATTAGTGATCGTCCACACCCTCCATGAGGATTCACCAAGATGGAATAGTATCCAAATGCACCGCCCGAAGACGCTTTATAGATCTTAAGACACCGGACAATTGATCGACTCAGCTTGTCTGCACCCCCACACACAAGGCGGCGATAGTACAGAAGTTTGTCTCCATACCCCCGCCTCTAGCGTCTATATGCTCATGTACTTATATAATATATATTAATATATATGTATGCATATAAATATATATAACAGCCAATTATCAGTTTTTAACATGCACAATCAATTGGGTTGAATCATCTATATCCCTTAAGCCAATTTACAAACAAAACTACCTAAACTCGATTAGAGAAACCAAATCAAATTTAGTATTAAATTTCATATAAGAAATTCTAGACAAAAGTACGGCTCTTACGGAATAGCCCTCACATTTGCCAAATCCAACTATATGTGACTTCTGAACTTTATATGCTCAAATGGATGTTAAATCTGGAATCAGCACGAAAAGACGAGTGAAACAGAGTTCGAATGACAAAAAAAGATTCCAAAGTCAAAGTCAACAGTCAAAGTCAATAGTCAACCCAGTCTAAATCGGTTAACCCAGATCCGACCCAAACCGGACCGACCAACTTAACCAAACCCTAAAGACTACCGGACCAAAATAAACTAAACCGATTCCAACAAAAAAGAAAGAGGTAGAAGACGTCAAACTTACTAAAAGACTCGAAAGAATTTTCTGGAAGCTTGCCGGAAACTCGCTAGAATTTTCTGGAGAAATTCGTCCGAAAAATTCATCAGTGGCTGGTCGTCGGATAATTCAACAACAATCGGGCATTGGGTAAAACACTACTTTGTCTTGATGGAGAAAAAGAGAAGGGATCGAGCTATTTATATAGGCGAGAAAGAGAGAGGTGAAAATTGGAGAGTTCAAGTGTGAGAAGAAATTAAAAAGAAGGTTTTAGGCTTTAATTTATTTTTTGGCTTAAAATGGATTAAATGAAGAAAATTTCAAATGGGTTGGAAATGGAATTTTGGGTCATTACAGAATAGGTCAAAAATGATTCTTCTAAGGCATGGATGATTCAGGGCTTTGTTAAGGAACACAAGAGAGCAAGCATAGGATGTCCACAACAGTATTATCATTTTGGAAATCAGATCTGGAAACTCATTAAGAAAAACGTCTTATTTAATCCAAAGAAGCTTCTTTCCAAAATTTCTCTTTCTAAGGTTTATAAGTTTATTCATTTGTTCCTTAGTTTCTTTGTTTCTAACTCTTTTCCTTTTGATGTAGGAGATTCGGATTTGAGGACAAATCATTTTTAAGAGGGAGGGTATGATACAATCATTAAAAGAAGAACCATGGCACATAATGTATGGATAGGGCTAAATCATGAGGAGATTAATCCACTCTGGAAAATGGAGGTTGGGAATTTGATTAACCAACTAAACAGCTATGAGGAGCATCTAGACCATGTCAGAACACCCATAGACCATGCAAGAATAGGAGTTTATCAAAGCAATGCATCCCTCGACTTTGACATCTATCTTTTCCCGGCTATCCTCATTCGGAAGCTGAGTAACCAATCTGAAGATCATGACTTCAACTCTGGAGTGTCAATGAGTGAACAAGTGATGCATCAAGTGCTCTTTTTCCGTTGCTTTGGTTTTGTCCCACAGGATTTTCCAAAAAACGTTTTTAATGAGGCTTGTGCAATACTTTCGATTTCTCACTCGTTAGTCCAACCGTAAAAAATGAAGCATCAAATTTGTGTCAGTCCAATTGGACAAGTTTCTTGGCCCTTCTTGAAGCTTTATCCATCTATTTTCAAGCCCAAGAGACAGCCCAATAAAGCCAGACGGATTTTTGGAGTCAAAGAATCATCTTGGAACAGTTGAAGAGTTTGGTCAACAAAATAGCTTTTATTTTTTAGTCAAATCTTCTATTATTTTCTATGCTTTTAATTTTTGCTATTTCTGAAAAATATTGTACTCTATTTAGACACAATTTTTGTGCCTAAGTAATAATAACATTTTTCCTTGATCAAATTTTATTTTCTTTTGGATTGATTTATCTTTTGTTCTTTGTTGAACAATTTGTTGTCTGGTGTGTCACATCCATTCAACACCTACTAAAACCAGCATCTTGGTGTATCATATCTAAGGTTGTCTAAGGGTTTGGAATACCAGGAGACTTCTGCATCTTGTGACGGTCCAATTCGATCCACTTAGCTCCATGAAGAGTTCAAATCCTTCACAGTTCATAACCAATTCGGAAACTCGCAATTCAAGTGCAATTTCCTCTTTAAGATTGTGTCAGGACTCCTGGTGCATCCTTTGATGTCCATAAAAATAATATTGGTACTCCGGATACTGAGGAATATGGAGAATTCCGTCTTCCCGCAGACTATGATCCACAAAAGGATCAGGCCTGGGTAGACAATGGAGTAGAGATTATGGCGATCAGTTCATGTTCTCCATGGAAAGTGGCGATCACTCCCCTCCAGAAAATGGCGAGCATGCTCCTCTTGTTGAGGATCTTCCTCTCCTAGAAAATGGCGACCGCACTTCCTGTGGCGAAAGAAATGGCGATCACCCTTCTTTTGGGAGAGAAGAAGTCCCCTTCTGGGGGAGAGGATTAGTCCGGCCCTGGTGACGACCATGACGCTTCTCTGAGTGGCTGAGATCAACGCTTTCCTTTTAATGGGGTTGAATCTCCTGACGGATGGTTTCCTCGAATAGAATGTGAAGACTATTTTCTGGTCGATGAGGAAGGACTATCATCAAGGATGAGCCATTGTCTCCGGGTTAATATGTTTCATATTATGGTTACAAGCCCCGTCAGGGTAGGGCAGCTACAAATGCGTGTTGTGCCGATAGGATTAGGAAGGAGGAAATCATTGGTGTTGATTCGACATGCACTGAGGAATCGCTCTGGGATGTGAGGAGGAGATGTTTTCTATCTTCGGACGTTGAGTTCCTGGTCCCCGGGGAGGGGGACTTGATTTCAGACTGTCCGTCAGGCTATTTTTCTTTGCATGAAGTTTACTTCTACAAGGCGTTTCTCTGGTTCTCCATCCTGGAAGTGATCTTGGAGTACTTGGAAGATCATCTTATTGCTCCTTCCCATCTGGTTCCTCAGGCTTATCGTCACTTTCTTGGTGCTGTGGTCCATAGTATGGAGAATGGGATCACTCTTTCGTTGCCTTATCTAAAAACGATTTCCAAATTTGGCAAGGTTGCCAATTCTCTTCGCAAATCCTTTCAGATCGGCCGATACGGTCGGCTTTTTCCACCAGATGGACTAGTAATATAATGGGTTGGGAGGACAGGTTCTTCTACGTTATGATTTACCAATCATCAGTTGGTGATTTCGCCAGGGAGATCAATTCCCAATGGGTAAACAGCAGTAATGCTCTTACGAATATCGTGCATACTTATGCTTGTGTTTTAAGATCGAATGGGTTCTGATATTGTGTGCTTCTATTTTTTTTCAGGTGCTTTTCCCGAAGTTCAATGGCCTACGGACTCTTCGTCTATCAGTGCAATATTTGCAAGGAGGAAGCTAGATTGGAAAGATCCTTGACTCTTTCGGAGTTTGAACTTCTCATGTTTCTCCCTTAATATATAGTATATATATTAAAAGAGAAACAGTTATATGTCATTTTCACATTTTTCCAACTTTTTTTGTTATTCATTTATTTATATTTATTATCTTTATTGCTAAACACAATTAAACTTTTCTAAAAAAATAAATATAATTATCTACTAAATCCAAACATTTCCTACTTATTTGGTTAAAATAAAATTTTATATATTATAATAATCATAATACAAATTGTTAATTATTAATAACTTTTAAGATCAATTTTTTTAAGCTTTGTATTTGTAAAATAAATAAAAATGGAATTACGAAATTTATATTACTTTTATTAAAAAGAATATAACATATTTTATATTTATCGTATATAACTAGCCCAAAATTATATAAGTAAAAATATTTAAACATAAATGAAAGTTATTAATTTATCGATAAAAATACATAAAAATATATATATTAAAATAAAGAGAAAATTATGAAATTTCTCAATAATGAAAGATTATGATATTATATACTCATTAATATGAAAAAAATGTTAAAAATGAAAAATTATTGTAAAAATTGTCTAAATATTTTTGTATGGACTAAGTTTATATTGGCTCACTTGGATTATTTATGTAATGGGCTTAATATTCTAGAGGTGGTTCATAGTACTTTCTTAAATGAACATATATGTTTTATTTTACTTAATGGAACTAGAGATTACCCCGCGCTTGTACAATTTTATTTGTTTCAATTATTTCTTGTTTTATGAGTTTATTTTATACACTATTATTTTTTTATTGGTTATCTTCTTTTTTTAGATAAATGATTAATGTTTTGCTAATATTTTTTATATCAATTTATATTTGCATGTTTTTGGATTAATGTTTGTTACTTGTTATGAAAATTATTTAATGTTTCCGTTTTCTAATACTCAAAAAGTGTTGAAAATTAAATATTTTTATATAGATAAATGGAATATTGTCGACCTTTCAAAAACTGATGTGTATAAGAATAATTTTTGATGATTTTTAAATATAGAATTAAAGGTTCTGGTATGTACGCCTATTTAGTTGCATGTTTATAATGAACTCTATTTTTTATTGTGAATTTTGGAGATTCATTTCATATATTTATATGACAACATCTTTTAAGGCAATATTATTTTTTTGGTTTGAAGAGTAATAATTAAATACATTTTTAAAAATAGTTTGCCATTCAAATTTATTAAAATAACCTGATAGTTTTGTTTTTTGGTATTTTGCAAAAACTTAACTCATCTGCCTTGTTTTTTTCATAAATTATGAAGTAAATGTAACTTCTGATATTTGAAATCTGTACCTGTATACACTGCAACCCTGTTCATAAATTTAAATCATTAAACGTATTTGAAATTATTATTTAAATTATTATCTTTTAGTATCAATGGTGGATACGATAAGTAAACTTTTATAAACCGTAATCAGGCTAAAAAAATTCAAAGGTCATCTACTGTAAATTACAGTTTGATCTTTTACTTCTATATTATCTGGACGCTAAAAGTAGACATAACTTTACTTTACTTTACTGTAGTTTATTTTTTAAGATTAATTAATTTTTTATAAGTTGATATTTTTTTAGTGGAGTTTTCTTAGGTAGAAACAAAGTTTAACGGGTCTTTTGAATGTGTGGGAGTTTATGTAGTTATTAATTTAATCATCTTGATTATATATTGTGTTATAGTTGTGGTGTTTTTTTCTTAGTGTGGTATTAGCTTTCGATTAATGTTTTGTTTTAAATACTCTGTAAATAATATAATTACTTTTTTCTCTTGGAAGTAACGGTTGTATATTTGTGTTTTGTCTCTTTGCTCTATTAATGGGATAACTTACAACATCAATATCTATTCTAATACACATTATTAAATGAATTAATTTATTAACTTTTATTTTATTTGTATTTGTGCTTAATATCTTCCTATCATTATTTTCTTTTTGGGTGTCTTATGTGTTATGACTCATTATGATTTATAGGGTTTTATTCAGGTCCATTCCATCGTCGACTATTTTTTTTTTTAAATGTCTGTTGTTGCTATATATTATTTAAATACATTTTGTGTTTGGTATTCTTTATTATCGCTTTTATTATCACCTTTATTCGTTACAAATTTTATGAAAACCAATTTTATCAAAACCAAGTTCTCCTTACTATACTGACTATTGGTAAGTATACCTTTCAAATGAAAATTCTGTTTATTTTATTTGGAAATAATATCATATCTCATACAGATCTGGGTCATCTATTGTAATCTTCCATTGAAGATGTGAATTTGGGTGTGAGACGACAATCCATTCAGCCATTGACATAGTATAGGATCGTTGATGTCGTCTTTGACATCTTTTGAATACTCTATTTTTTTGTAGCTCCTTTCTGAATATACAAATCTTTGTTGCGTATTTGTAATATGTAAATCAACCTTTGTAATTTGCAATTCCTTCTTTAAGTGTGGCTTTTGAAACCTCCTGAGTACATGAACTGCATATCGGCCACTTCGGTTAACTCCTTCAGTTCCTTGAGTGCTGTCTTCACTGCATTCTTCACGTCTTCTCACCACTCTTATCTCAGATTCTGAAGTTTCTGAATCTTCTCTATCCAGAACTTCCTGCACCGTAATACATTATGTAACCAATCACCAGACTGACGATATGTAAATAGAGACAAAAAGAGAAGGAGAGCGTACTGGGAAAGAAATTGAATGGAGGATTTGACATATAGAAAAACTTCATTTTCTCTCCAGTCCCCAAGCGCTTGAATGGGCACCATTCTGGATCACTGATATGTTCAGGAATTTGGAGACATGCGTTGGGTGTTCCAACTCAACCATTTCGCCACTGAAACTCTCCTAGCATACTTTCAGGATTATCATCATCTTCTCCTATTCTTTTTACTCCTACCGTTGAACCACCACCAGATAAACCTTTCAATCCCTGCAGATACAAAAAGAGACTGATACGTGAAACCCACAAAAATTATATTAGTACTCAAGAACATGAAAATGATAACGATAGATACACACACCCTAACCAATTCTTTGCGTGCTTCTTGTATCTCATTGCTTTGGCTAATTCCTCTAACTCACAACGCTCCTCCTCCAGTGTGTCATTCATTACTTTTTTCAGCTCTCAATTATTCTCACTTATTACTTCCTTCAGCTCTTCATATATGATCCGTTCCATCCGAATTTCCCTCTGCAGACTCGAGAGCAGAACATCATGTTTTATGAAGGAGGGAACAACATTGACGAAAACAACAACAACAACAACAACAATGGTGGATTTGAAAATAGGGTTCTCTAAGAAGCATTACAAAGAAGCTGCAGTACAACCTCATTTCCATTTTTACAACGGCCCAAATAAATCATGAAAAGTCTCAATCAAGTAAAAAAAAATATTCTTAAACAAATCGACTATACCAAATCTGCAACCGAATGCATAGATGATAAATCAATAAAGACAAAAAAAAAAATCATTTACCATACTTTCACAATCCAAGATGCGGACTTGGTGACATCAAAATACATCCATGATAAAGAAACATAAGTAACTAACCATCTTCACAGTCACTACACTAGAATCACATCGACAATCTTAAATCATCTTCTGCGATTACTTGTATCATGTGAAAAATCTTCCTAATAACCATCATACTCATGATTAAGGGGGAAGATGGAAATCAGGCCAAAAAACAGAGAAAAAAGTGGAGAAAAGATTTAAGATGAAATAGACGGAAACTGAAATGGAAGAGATCGATCCGTTTTTGAGAAATATCTAAACCCAAATTTGAGAACAAAGATAGGTTGTATATGGGTGAGATGAACTTCTGGAATTAAGTTTTGTTTGATATTAAAATTTGGGAGGAATAGAACGGATTAAGAGAGGCTAGGATAGAACAGTTTGGAGAAACTCTCTCAGGCACTTCTCTCTAGAAGGTTGTTGTCTCAAAACAGGGAGCTTAGAGTAGTCAACATCCCACCTAACTAAACTACCAAAAAAGGAAAGTTGACTCTAAAAACCTACCTCGGGTCTCGCAAATACCAGGGTCCCACCCCCGACTCGGGTCGGAGGGTCCTGTCAAACCAACGGTAAGTTTCCTCCTCCCTCACAGAAAACCACCCTTAAGGGCTACAACTGCCTCCCTCGATCTTCTTCCCACACTGCTTTTTCGCCTGTACCACCTCCCCATTCCCAATGGCTCTATCCAAGTTCACCCTGTATATCTTGGAACAAAGGAAGTCTTTGTCAAAGCACAATGCTCCCACTCCACTATCTGAACCGTTTCTACTCCGCCTTTGTATTCAAAGCTCCATAGTGCATCGTCTAACATTTGAAGAAAAAGGGAAAGGAGTTGCTACATCTCCAACTGCACCAACGATATTAAGAATCAGGGCACCACAACACGACACATCTACTTTGGTAGAAAAGAATGTGCTTACCCTTATTGGTCGCCTCACGAACCCGAAGTATCAGAGGATGTGAGCTCTTCTGCCTCATCTAACAAAGAGATGGTGTGTCAAAAGTAGAGCTATATCTTCAGATCTAAGAAAAAACTGCTTTCAGATCCGCTTCAAAACCGCAAAGGATATGTGTAAAGTCCTCGACAACAGGCCCTACCACTTTGCAAGATGGAAGCTCATAGTCCAAAAATGGGAACCAGTCATTTCACCTTCCTTCCCATCCAAGATTCCTTTCTGGATAAATGTCAGAAGTATACTACTCCATTACTGGCATGAAGATCTGCTAACAAAAATTGGAAGAGAACTCTACGAACTGAATGAAGTTCATCTCTCTCTAGCAGAAGCTAAACTCCAGGTTACTGTTGATGACCTCAAACCGATAGTCAAAGAAACACTCTTAGAGTTCCTGAGAGGGGAAGAATACATTTTAAATCTGAAATATGAGAAACTAGAAGGGATTTTTTCCCTCTGCTCCTTTTTCTCACATGGTGGTTTTGACTGCCCATCAAGGAAGGATGGAAATCATCGAGCAACACCATCCCCAATACTTGACACAAGGCCCACGGAACACCACCGATATCGAGAGAACTACAGCCAAAGGAAGGACAGACATGCAAGGGCCTATGGCACTAGACCATCTTTCCGCTGACAAACCCACCAGCCCATACAAAAAATGATGATAAGAACATCTCGCCTCAACTAAAAACCACCCCACACAGCTACCAAAGATCTACCTATCCACCGGACTCGCACCCATATTGAAGAACTCCTGCTAATCACAGAGTGAAAAACCATGACCTCTGAAATAGCCTCAAAAGGGAACGAAGCTCCAACTCACCAACATGGCCAACTACAAGATATGAATAGAGAGAAACGGAGACTCAACCTTGCCACAAGAAGGAGACAACACCAACCCAACAAGCTACCAACTATCCAGTGATCAATCTCAATGACGATCATAATCTCAATACTCAAGATCAGGAGATAAGCCTAATCATAGAACAAATCTTGGAGGAGCTTACAGACGTCACTCTTCAATAAATAAACTGTGGGACCCTATTAAAAGTGTAGCAAGACAACAAAGAGTTATGGACAGTCAATCAAGATGATTAATGCTAGAAACAGCTAATTATCTAGCTGCAACAAACAGGGCTGTGGTTTTGCAAAAATTGAGTCAAGGAGAAGATGATTGAACACAAAATACAATCCCGGACACTGAAATGAATAGAGAAATCTTGCCAATCCCCGAGAGTGAACCCGCAAAGAAAAGAGTTGTCAGACAAATTCAGATCTCACCGCTGATTTGCAAGTGCTACATTAGACCTTCCCCACATAAAAGAATATCATACAGTCCTGCCATGGGAGCTCCCTCATCAAGCAACAATTCATCTCAGCAACGACAAGCTGGAATAGGATCCTCCCCAAGCCAATCAGCGCCTAGAAGAACACCAACACAGGAACCAATTAAAAGTGATGCGGATTTTTTGGCCTCCTCAAAAGCTTCTTCATTAAACATGGTGGCTTGGAACTGTTGCGGTTTGGGAAACCCCACAACAGTTCGGCGTATTTGGGAGCTTTACCGAGCCTTTAAACCGGATATAATGTTTCTCATGGAGACAAAGAACCCCGATGATGTAGTTCTGAAGAATTTAAACCCTCTGGGATATACAAATCACATTCTAGTCTCACCACACAGTCCAGGAGGTGGTGGCCTAGCTTTACTATGGAAAGATAACCTGGACCTGCATATCATCATCACAAACAAAAATCACATCGAGGCAATGATAAGATTCAAAGGCAAGGCTTTCATAACCTCCTTTATCTACGGAGAACCAGAACAACAAAACAGAAGGCATCTATGGAGAGATATCACCTCAGAAACTCAAGGAAGAGATATGTTGTGGCTCCTAATTGGGGACTTCAATGATATAACTGGAAACTCTGAGAAGACATGTGGTACAATCAGAGCCGAGGGAACTTTTGGAGAGTTTTGATCCTTTATTGCCACAAATGATCTCTTCGACATACGACATGCTGGGAATTATCTCTCTTGGTGGGGCATCCGTGAAGACCAAACTGTACACTGCAGATTGGATAAAACTCTAGCAAACAACACTTGGGTGGAATTATTCCCAGATTGGTCACTGCAACTATTTGAGATTTGATGGCTCTGATCATATACCACTCCTCACTTGTTTTGACACAAAGGAAAGAAAAAAGGGCATTTTCAGATACGACAGGCAATTGGGACAAAATCAAGAAATAACAGAGCTCGTTGTGCACATGGACAACCAACCCACGGGAAAGTGTGGAGGAAAGACTTACACGATGTCTACGAGCGATCTCAGATTGGAATCGAAAGCACCACCAGAACAACCTTCAAGAGATTACAAAACTGCAAACAGCATTGGAAGAATCATGAGTGTTAGATTTCCTCCGCCAGGTCTGATACACTCCATTTATGCAAAACTTAAAGAGGCCTACAACAAAGAGGAAGCATACTGGCGACAACGAAGCCGCACTCTCTGGTTGACTCTGGGAGACAGGAACTCCAAGTATTTCCATTCCAACACAAAAAGGAGAAACACAATTAACAACTTCTCGGTCATAGAAAACGATGCTGGAACCCCGGTATACGAAGAGGAAGAGATCGTCAAAGTTATCAACGAGTACTACCAAGGAATCTATCTATCTACATCACCAGAATGTGCAGATATAGTGAACCAAACGATTAAACAAAAGATTCCAGAGAGTGTTAATGAACAATTAATTAAAGTACCAGTTGTTGAGGAGGTCTAACAAGCAGTGTTCTCCATTCATCATGACAAGGCACCGGGCCCTGATGGTTTCCATGTAAGCTTTTTTCAAACAAACTGAAAAATATTAGGAGCTAAAGTAGTGGAGGAAGTAACCGGTATCTTCCTATCGGGTTGTCTACCAGCAAGTCTAAATACCATCTATGTTCGACTGATCTCCAAGAAAAAGAGACCGACCACAGTGGGAGACTATAGATCAATCGCCCTGTGTAATGTATATTACAAGATCATCTCAAAAGTTTTGTGGTCATTTAAAACATCAACTCCCATCAATCATTTCAGAGAATCAGTCTGCTTTTGTGGCCTCTCGGGCAATCTCAGATAATGTACTGATCACTCACGAAACTCTACACTATCTAAAGATGTCTAAAGCAAAGCAACAAAGTATTGCTCCATGGCAGTCAAGACGGACATGAGTAAAGCATATGACCGACCTGAATGGAGTTTTATTGCTTCTATCCTAGAGAGACTCGGATTCCACCAACAGTTCACCAAACTATTAATCCAGTGCATCTCTATGGTATCCTACAAGTTTGTAATCAATGGCAGTGCACAAGTAAATGTTATTTCCCAACGGGGTATACGACAAGGTGACCCCCTCTCACCATATATCTTCACTATTTGTGGTGAAGTTCTATCGGGGCTATGTCGTAATGCGCAAGAAAGAGGGTCCCTCGTGGGGATAAGAGTGTCCATGAATAGTCCTAGAATCAACCACCTATTTTTTGCAGATGACACTATGTTCTTCTGTAGAAGGACTACTTAAGCTTGCATGACACTTACCTCTATCCTCCGAAAATATGAGCTCACCTCTGGCCAGACCAATAATGCAACAAAATCTTCCATCACTTTCTCTCGCTTAATGCCTGCAGAGATAAGAGAAATAGTTAAAAGTGAGCTCGGAATACCATTAGAAGGCAAACAAGGGAAGTATCTTGGACTCCCCGAGCACTTTGGTAGGAGGAAAAGGGACCTGTTTACAACTATAGTAGATAGAATCAAAGTGAAAGGAACGAGTTGGTCCTCAAGACTACTATCCAAAGCTGGGAAACTAACCATGATTAAAACGGTCTTGGCAGCCATTACGCCAATAGGACCACCAACTCAGGATTCACAATTCCTTAAAGTCTCTGCTCTAACTATGGAGGATGGAAACTGGAATGCTGACCTGATCTGGGAACTGCTCCCAGTGTATGCACACCTCATCATGTGCCTCCAGACCAGTACTAGAGGAGCACAAGATATGATCTCGTAGCTACCAACAAAACACAGATTCTATTCCACAAAGACAGGATATAATGCCGCAATAATGAGCTTAAGCAGCAGAACCCAACCACAGCCAGCCGCGGCGTCGGCATTCTAGTGGAACAATGATATTTGGAATGGGACTTACCCCCCCAAAGATGATTTTTTTTTTTCGCAGACGGCTCAAAATACACTACCTACGGGTGAGAACCTTCTATCTAGAGGCTTACTGGAGTTAGCCTCTTGTCTCCACTGTGGTGATTTAGAAACCGTGGAACATCTCCTAATCCAATGTGAGAGAGCCAAAAGTATCTGGGAGAAGGCTCCCTTTACTAAAAGATTCGACCCGGTAACCGTGGTTTCTTTCACATCGATCATACCAACTACCAAAAGATAGACTGAGCTACCAACAACAGGAATCATCACCACACCCATCTTTCCATGGATTGCTTGGTTTGTTTGGAAAGACCGAAATAATAAAGTCTTTGAAAATTGATCATCATCAAGTTCGGAGGTTGTTACCATAGTACTCACAGAAGCAAAGGAATGGGAAGCTGCTCAGGTGAAAGACAAAATCGAGAACCAAACGAAGAAAGGACATATCATCTCCAAGCCAATCTTACCACAGACTACGATCTGCAACACAGGTGCTGACTGGGATCTATTGACCAAAAACGCAGGTGCTGACTGGGGACGAGGCTGTGAAGGATTTTACTAATTCTAAGGCATTTAAAGTCAATATTTACCCAATCAGATTTTAATGGTATATTTTTAATTTAACAGTCTTTACAGCCAACTTTAATTATTTTACTCTTCTTTCTCAGCTTGTTTTTTTAAAAGCCCACAATTGTGATTTTAATGTCTGTAATCCACGTTAAAAAAATCCAAATTTTTGTTTTCTCCAAATTAATTAAAGACCCAGTCATTGATATATTTTCTAGAAAATATCTAAGTTAGTTAAAGACTTTGTCATATTATCTAACTTTTTTTTACATACATCTTTCAATGAATTAACAATTATTTTTTATTCTCTTAAATTCATTAATCAGTATAATTAATCTTTTCAGACACATATTTTTAGGTTTTCTAACAAAAAAAGTAAAAAAAGAAAAAGATTAATATTACAAATAATAAAGTAACATTCACAGTTTAAAAAATAAAATTTAGTTCAAAATAATAATAATAATATAATTTAATCATATGTATTTAATTCTAACATAATATATATATATATATAAAATATCAATATATGAAATAATAATCGTTTTATAAAATTTTATACTAATAAGACTTTAATATATTTGATTTTATAAAACAATAATAACAATCACAGTTTTTAAAGCCAAATCAGATTTTAAAATATTTTAATTAAAAGTCACAGTTTTATAAGTCAAAGTCTTTATAGTCAACAATGTACAGCCACAGCCTAAAACCATAGTCCTTACCAATGAAGACAGAGAAGAGGGATACCATCCCTTTTATATAAAGGAGAACAAAGATTGATTGTATTAGATGGCTGAGATGAATTTTCGGGATTAGGTTTTGTTTGATATTAAAATTCAGGAGGAACATAACAGATTGGGAGAGGCGGGTGATAACAAGAAATGAATCAATTACTTGTTCACTACTCTAGATCTCAATCAACCTTATCATTGTAGTGGAAAATGTATAATCCATACTTAGAGGCTTAAACTACACTAGCAATGCAATTTTAAACTTAATTCAAGTGTAATCATGCAAGATAAACAACACTAGTAACCTAACAAGAAATTAAAAAGAGAAACAATTTCAAATTTTAATAAGACCAAGAGAATAAGCAAAAACAGAGTAAAAAGCTAAAACAGAGGAAATTGATCAATTAAAAATAACATTAGACCCATGAGTTTAGGTCAATGATGTAGAAATGATCAATCAATGATTAGGGAATGTTCAAAAAAGACAATTAAAATCAGTCCTGAGCTAAAGGATTCAATTTGTAGACAAATTCATTATCATGAACTAATCATATGCTAACCAAGTTCTAACCATCAACTATCATTGGATCAAAACAAAGCTAACATGCATAAAAACAATCCTTTATTACTAATTAAACACCATAACATCAATTCTCATTGGTTAGCATGCAAAACTCTCTAATGATTTGGTTCAGGAATTTCATCAAACACTTGTGGTGCAAATAAAATCCTAAATTCTAGAAATAAAGATTTTGGTTTTATTCTAGAATAAAGACTAATCAAAAGAGAAGGAAATGAATAAACAAGCATGAACAACCCCTAATCACTTATTAATCATCTCTAATCTACCTCACCCATGAATGTAATAAGAGAACTACTCACTAATCTTGTTGAAAACACAAAACCCCAGGTTGGATAGATGCATATTCAAGAGATCAGAGAAATTAAACACAAGAAGAAGATTGATTAACAAAGATAAAAGAATAAACTTGTTCTATATTAAAGCAAATACCCAAGGGGTTTTAGGTTTAGCCACAAGGTAAAAGATAATCTCTAAAGATTAGGGTTAAGCCTATTTATAAAAAATCCTAAAACTGAACCGGGTCGACCCAGACACACCTGGATCAACCAAAACATAAAAGGTCGTTCCAACACAAACCGCTGTGGCGAACCGCTGCTACACCTCCACCACTTCTTTTTCATGGTTTTGCTCATTTGATCATCTTCTTTGCCTCAAAACATCTTTTTAGCAACTCCAACACATGAAAAGGACAAATGCAGACACCCTAAAAATGCCTAAATGCAATGGAAAGAGTTAAAAAGATGAATAAAATGATTCATAAAACCATTGAAAACCAAAGACCATCAACGAGGAGGCAAGAATGAAAATCTTTTTGTGATGACATGTACGATTTTTATAGGACAAAATGGAAACTTAATTGTGATCTGATTGTCATGCTTATGCTTATGTGTATACTTTAAGAGAAAAAGTTTATATAAAAGAGATTAAAAGTTAGAAATACTTCATACTAATAAATTAATTTAATTATTTATTGTTATTTAAATATAGAAACATTTTTAAACTCAATTTAATACTTGAACTTTTAAGTTATCTACTATATATTAAAGGAGAAGCATTTCAGGGACATTTTTCTGAGGTGTCAGCTTCTCATTTTTTCTCAGCATTTTTTGTTTTCTATTTATTTTTATCTACTATTCTAATTACCAAACACTATTAAACTTTCTTTAAAAAAATTATGAATATCTATTAAATATCTAAATATATCCTATTTATTTTGTTAAAATCAAATATTATATAATATGTAAAATTTAAAATAATCATACCATAAAAAATTGTTAATTATTAATAATCTTTAAGATTACTGTTTTTTAGTTTTTAGTTGTAAAATAAATAAAAACAAAATTGTAAAATAGGTATTAATTTTTTTTAAAAAAATAGATATTTAATAGATATTCGTATATGTGATTTACGCATATGAAAACCCTAAAATTAAATAAGAAAAATGAAATTTAAATGATATATATTGTATCCTATATATTAAATGAAAAACAATTAGGGGATTTTTTGGTGAGTTGTCAATTTCTAATTTTTTCTAACAATTTAATTTTTTATTAATTTAAATTCTTTATCCATATAACCAAACAGTAATAAACACTATTTTAAAATATATTAAATTTACAATTTATTCACTCATTTTAAAATAGCATAAAGAGAATCAATTGTTCACTCCATTTATAAAATTAACATAAATTAATCTAATATATTTCAAAAAAATAATTAGAGAATATTTTTCTGACGTGTTAGGTCTTTAACTTTTTAGTTATTTTAATTTATTACTTATCTCTGTTGCTAAAAGTAATTAATACTTAATCATAAATATTTTAAAAATTTAAATGATTTTAAAACATTTAATACAAAATTATGAAGATTTTATATTCAATCATTTAAATCTAAATTATTAATATTAATTTGGTTAAAAACAATTTATCATAAAATTAATTATTAATAAAAA
>KE155105.1:46221-60642 GCA_000411075.1 Sisymbrium irio
CGGTTATCTTCTAATCTCTATTATAGAGAAATAGATAAAGGTGGGAAAAAATATTTTTATTTCTAAATGTTATCTATACTAATGAAAATATAGAAAGGAGTTATTTGAGGCTCTAGAGAGTATCTACGTAAACACTTCCCTTTCAATCTATGCCACGTCAGCTGCGGAGGTAAAAATTAGAAGAAAATTGGGAAAAAATTCTGTCGCGTTCCAAAAAAACTCGGTGCCTCTTCCTTTCCTCCTGACACTTTGAGTTTCAGTTTTATGCTCTTCTCCACTTCCAAACATTCTCTCATTCTTAATTCAACCCAGAAAGTAACTATAGATGGATTCAATTTCATTACTTTCATTTCAGTTCTAAATATCAATTCAAATCGTGAGAGCCCTGGCGGATCCTAGGTACAATACTGCTCTAATTCAGTTCTTTATCATTGATTTATGGGATTCTTGGATCTACGTCTAACCCATAGTTTTTTCTTGTGTTTTGTAGCTGTCGATTCAATCTCTGAAGCCAACGATGAGTTTGTGGGAACTTGATTGCTCAAACTTTGGAAAAGATTGGCCCTGATAGCGTCATCTACATTGAAACATCTTCCTTAGCAGAAACGTCTGTTATAGTTGCGGAAGGATTGAAGGTTAGTGTTTCACACTTTATTTGGCTGTTTAAAAGCTTCGCATTGGCAGTTTCACTCTTTACCGTCTTTGAAATGATCAAACCATTGAGTTTCTGCGCTTCATGAGGAAACCGGGAGAAATCCATACTGGTATTCGAAAAAGCTAAAATCCTTGTGACGGATCAGAAAATCACTACAGCAAAAATAATTTGTTCCTTATAATCGAAGAAGATAGCAATACTAAAGTGCTCGAGATACTGGTGGTGCCTAAGAAGCAAGGTTTCATCAATGTTGCAGCTGTAAAGTGTCCTGGGATGTTAGATGGAAAAAAGGCTTAGCTACATGACATTTCACTCATGCCAAGCTTTTCTTAAACATTTGTACTTTTCATGTTGATTTTTTACAGGACAATTCTCAGTTGTTAACATGACAGATGATATAAAACAGGAGCTGATTACCTTTCCAGAGGCATGACTCTCATGGGTGTAACTTTAGATGCTACGCGTCCCTAGGGGAGTAATTAGTACAGCTCATTCAACAACTATACTCGCTGACCCTTAAACTAAACTACAAATTCAGGCGAGAATTGCTCAGACGACGAATGATCTAGCTGAGAAAGACAATTCATACATGTCAAGAAAAATCGCAGAGAGAATTGCTAAGCTCACAGGAGGTGTGACTGTAATAAAGGTATAGTACCAGGTGGTGATGCTACGTATATCCATCTTCTATACGAGATCCTGAGAATGAAGAAGAATCTAATGGAAAATTCATACAAACAAAGAGGTGCAGATATTGTAGCAACGGTATAAAACTTAATGGCCAAAATAAAACCTGTTTCTTTAGCCTTTCTGGTTTCGTGAAAAAATTATATTTAAAAGTTGAAACCTTTGTGTTTTTTTTGTAGGCGCTCACAGCACCTGCAATGGCCATAACAACAAATGCCGGGTTTTATGGATCAGTTATGGACCTTGTGGTTGAGAAAACAAGAGAACTGGAGTGAAAAATTAGTCGCCAAATTGAGAAATTGAAGTAAGGATGTCTTCCCATGTGGCAGCTTCTTGATCAGAATGCTGAACTTATTTGGTAAGAAAGGATATGAAGGACAACACTTTCTGAAAAAATTTAATGATTTTTTGTAGTGATCTGATACATTTAGAACAATAGTCTCGTGCAGATGTGATATGCTACAAGATCATTGATGTAATGAATGACTCTTTGAGATTAATGAAGCTAAACATCCAACGGTTAAAAGTAGTGTTTGTTCTCTTACAGTACCTTTAAATTGATGTTCTCGAGTCCTTTGTTAGGTAATGGTGTGAAAATTTCTTTTCCAGAGAACTTATTATATGGCAATGTGGCGTGGAATTCAAGTTGCGGTGAAAAAAAAATCAAAGATTAAGTTTTAAGTGATTATGATCAGGTGTAAATGAAAATTAAATCTACCCTAATTGTGTAATAAGGTTTGAGATTGCAATCCTTTATATTGGTTGTGCTGTATAGGTGAAGATTACATGATGAGCTTGCATAGCTTTGAGACTTGAGAATTTTAAAATGTTCAGTTTCTTTGTGCTATATATAACACAAAGTAATCCAGTGATGTTTGCGATTGTATATGCCAAGGTATTGACTTTTGTTGATATAATTCGAAAATTTATCCTTCAGTTTCTCGACACAAGTCTCATTTTTATATTGTATATTCATCGGAAATTTTTTTGGTAATTTCTCAAAAGCAAAGGACAATAAAAAAACCAGCTACTGCTGTTATATACGCCTTCTATATTGCAAGGTGTGAGATATACATGTCTTCTTTGTAATCTATAAATTTTATATTAAATTTTCAGGTTGTTCTTACACGTTTCAAATACTTTTAGGACATTTAAATGAGGTAATTGTCCATGTTTTCCAAATTTTGTGGTTTTATCAATCATACATCATACATATTTTTTTATACCATCACCACCTTCTAAACCTCAAAGCCATAGTAGATAGAGCGTTTACATCAGCCTTACGGTGAGAGATATACTCAGGGCAATGAAAGTGCTAATTTTTCAGTTTCAAGGAAAATTAGGAAATATATATAAAGTTTTATTTTGGTAATCATATTAAATCATTTATATAAAGTTATATGACTGAAAGCTCTATTTCTTCCAAAATTATACTGGACGTAAAGTTGCAGATGGGTAAAAATAAAATTATGGCCATATAATTGATCACTACTCTGTCCTGGATAGAGAGCACATAAAACTATTCAAAGGAAAACGACTTAAAAGAACCTCTTACTATGTTAAACGACTCAAGCATCAGTTATTTTTTAAACCATCGCCTATATATAGTAAGGTTCACATTTTTTACTACTTTTATACTAAAAATCCCTGTGCTCTCAACATGGATTGGTTGACTCTTTGTTTTCCTTACATTTCTTTGCATTAACAAGTTTGGGCTGTAGAAGCTTCTCGATTCAAATCAAACTGCAAACAAGTGCTAGCTAGCTATATATCAACGAGGTATTTCATCTTTTCCATTCTCATTGATTTGTTAATGTGATTTCTTTGATTTGAACAATTGAGTCGGATATGTGTTGTATCCAAATTGAAACAAAACACGAAAAAGGTAAATTTAGAAGGAATTTTGAAGAACCAAAATGTCCTTCACTCTTTTACACATCACCAGAGCTCTATAGAATTTACGCATGGTATATATCCATATAGTAGAAAGTTACAATGTCTATGGTCCAATATATAACGTAAAGGCATGGAGAAATTGAAAATCAAGCCATACGAAGAAAGCACCAAGGAAAAGGTTAACAAGTAAGGAGAGAAGAAAAGAGATGGCTCAATCAAAAGACTAGCAAAAGAACAGAAATATGACTTCATCAGTTTATTGAAAATATATTTGGTTTAATTTCCAGTATTGCTAGAAGCACAGAAGCAACTAAAGGTCAATACTAAGTAACTAACTCTGACTTTGCACTCAATGCCAGATTGCGACCAACCATTTTCTCGAGTTAAGAGTGATGAAATGGCCAAGAGTGCATGTCTATTAGAGCAACTCCAGCGCTAATAGTGCTGAAATGTTTTTTTATTAATATTTTAATACAATTTATTTTTATAGTCAATTTGCTTTTTTTAAATATTTAGATATTATGTTTTTGCTTTCTCATACCTTTTTTAAAAAAATTATTTTTATTAGTGAATATTTTTTGAAAATACTCTGATTGAACTGCTTTTAGACATAAGCACAAAGATATATATATATATATATATATATATTTCCTGTTTAATATTTGTGACATTTAGACCATCTCTATCGAGTGGAGAGATCAAGAAGAAGTTCAGCACTATAAAATATTATTTTTATAGGATTATAGTTATATAATAAAATTTTACTTTTAAAATTTTTAAAACCTTACAATAACCCACATGTTAATACTGTCTTATATTATTTTCCAAATCTCTCAAAGAAAAAAAAGGTATGTGTCTTTCTCATTATCTCTCTCTTTTTAGTTATTTTAAATTTTTTTTAATTGTGTAGAGACCGACATTCATCCCATGAATGGAGATGCCCTTAGTTTTACCAACATATAATCTTATTGGATATCAAAAGTTATAAATTGAAAGAGTGGGTGTTTTACAATTATCTTATGAGAAAAATATTTGTGGTGTGCTCAAAATATCATACATACATGAAAATATGGTAGAGAGTAATCTTATATTAATTTCTAATAATTTAAATAGCAAAATATTTTAAATTTTTTTAATTATTATTCTCTTATCTACAAAATAACATTATTTCAAAAATGTGGCAGAAAAATATGCATAATATATAAAATAAATCTCTAGAATCCACAATAAAAAAAACAAAGATTGTGATAATCTTTTAAAGTACATACCATAAAATTAATTTTTACATTTAAAAATTATCAGAAAAATAATCTTAAACAAATCATTTTTTTGTAAGTCCATAATAGTATATCTATGTATATGGTATGAATAATCATCTAATTTTGAAACATCTTAAATATTAAATAACATATGTGATTATAAATCCAAAAAAATATACAAGTAAATATATATAACATCCTGGTCGAAAAAATTAAAATAAAATAAAATCCAGTTTCTATTACATACTAAACAATTTTTGAACACAATTTAGAATTACATTGCAAGAAAATTATTATTTGCCTCAACTCTAGCAACAAGATTCTATTTTCATAAATCCATATTATTAGAAGATTTTCAAAAACATAAATATAAGTTGCTAGATGCCATTTTTTCTTTTAGTAATTATATTGTTTTTTTCTTTCTAAAGAGGCAGACATGTCATTATTTCAAATAATTTAAAGATATATATTCCTTTTGTTAATAATTTCTACTTAAAAAATAGAAATTTTAGTTTGGTATCTAAAAACATAATTACAAAAATTTATTGAAATAGTAAACAATTTCTTTTTTAAAAGGAAATATATAGTGACAAAGAAGAAAGAAAAGAATTAATATTTAAAACAAAATAAATGAACAATAAATAATTAAAATAAAAATAAAATAAGATACATAATCCGCGCATAATCCGCGCATAACGCGGAATAATCTCTAGTTATAGTAATTAGAAATAATAATGGATTAAAGATGCTGTTAAAATTATTATTATTGATAGATAGGCCGAACACGGAAAAATAAATGAGAGCTACAAAAATAAAATTTAAGCCCATATGCAAATAGGCCGAGATCAGTAGTAGAAGTTTTATCATTCCCACGTGTCTTCTATTAAAAGCTTCACACACACACGTGTCATCCATATAGTAAACGCTTACCGTACCACCACCGCCGACAACTCTCCGGCGAAGTGAATAACGCATTAAGATTGATGAGTGGTTTCTGGGTTTGACTCAAATCATGAACGAAGAAACTAATCGATACCCAAAATGGAAACGGAGAGAGCTTCTTCTTATACTCTTCTACGCCGTCGCTTTCTACGGTTATGCTCTACGTATATCGCTTCGTCTCTCTCACGGTAAACAAAAACTCCAACTTCTCACAAATATTGAATCTTTAAGTCTTAAAGTCTCAGTCTTGTGATAAAAGTTTGAATCTTTTAGATCATTACTCCAAGCTCCACGGTTTAGCTTCAGGCTGGCTCATTCCTAGTCGACGCAATGTAATGCTTTGATTCGATTTTTATTCAAAGTATCTCTCTTTTTATCACTTTGAAAGTTTACATTTTTGGTTTTGGTTTTTAGGATGTTTCTGATGCTCAATGGAGGAATTTCCGTGGGAATTTGCCAATTCTCAGCTTTGTTTTTACGGTTTTCACTGTGGTTGCGAATGCGTTTAGGTCCTTTTTCAAGTTGAAAGCTAAAGGAATGGCGATCTTGTGGCTTTCCTTGTCACTTGTATACTTAACTTACTTACATGGAGCTTGGTATGTAACTGATTCCATCTCTCTCTTTTTGGCTTTGTTTGTTTATCTAAGTTTACTAATTTATGTGTTTTCTTTCCAGTGTCATGTACATTCTCTTTATTGCAACTGCTAATTTCCTTCTTGTTAAGGTATGCTTCCTCTTGGATTTATCCTCTTAACATTTGGTTTATTGATAGTTTGGATTGTAAGAATTTATAGAATGGTGTATGCTCGTATTTGCCTAATTCTGGTGGTGTATGATATCATAGCTCACTAGATTAACGCTAATGCAGGCTTTTGCACGGAGAAAGTACTTTCCTTTCATGCTTTGGACTTTCAACATATTTTTCCTCTTGTGTAATCGTATTTATGAAGGATATTCGTTCTCCATTTTCGGGTGAGTCATGTACATCTCATCTTTGACATATGAATGGAGTTATTGTACATCTATCTAAAGCTTTGGTTATTACTCTCTTTTATCCAAGGCGACAGTTTAAATTTCTGGACAACTTTCGGGGCACGTTCAGATGGCATATATGCTTTAACTTCGGTATTTGTTTTATCCTGTTACCATTTACTGCAATCTTTTCTATTTCAAGTCATACAATGGTATCTTGAGAAAACACAATTTCACTCCATCATACCTTTCTGCAGTTGTTCTGCGCATGATAAGTTTTGGATATGATTATCACTGGGGTCAACTGGATTCTCATTTTGATCAGGAGGTGAGTTTCCTTTCATGATGAAGAACAGATAATGTTGATAGGAAGACATAGTCTCTCGTTTATTTTGAAATAGGTGTTCAGAAAAAGTTAGCTTTAAAATTATCATGACCATCTGTTCTACAGGCATATGCGCTAATTAAGTTCTCTAATTTTCTGTCTTTTAAATTTGCGCGTCCATAGTGTTTCCGTGAGCAACTATCTAAAGCTTATGGTGTATCCATCTCTTAATTTCTTTATTTGGTTACTGCAGAAGCATGTAACACGCTGTTCCTTGTGTAAGTTGGGGAAGACTTGCTACGTAGTTCGACAGGTTGACTTCATCATCATCCGTTCACTTCTATCATTAATGTTCTTTTGCTATTGCATTACTAATCTCTAACGTGGTATAATTTGTTAGGAGAAAGGTCTAGCAAGTGACAGCAGCTGCAGTTTTGCTCTTTACCTTTGTTATTTGGTTTACGCCCCCTTGTATATTGCTGGACCAATCATAAGCTTCAATGCATTTGCTTCTCAGGTATGTGATTTTTTTATGCCTTAATTTCTGCAGTCTTTATATGTCTTTGTTAGTCTTTAAAACACTTTCTTTTTTTCATACTTGGTACTATCTTTGTGAGCTCTCACGACAAGGCGGTATTTTTACAGCTAGATGTGCCACAGAATACTCATTCTGTGAAAGATGTTGCGCGATTTGGATTGCGTTGGTTATTCAGCTTCTTGCTGATGGAACTTATGACACAATTTTTCTATTACAATTCCTTTGTGATCAGGTGAAACTATTTCATAACTAGCGTGATAATTAGACACTTCTGTTATTGCTTTTCTTATTTTAGTTTTACAACCTGCGACCTTCTTTGCATTTGTGACAGTGGTCTGTGGAGAGAACTATCTCCTGTGGAAATATTTATCGTTGGATACGGAGTAAGATATTTTCATTGTTATGTTTTTGTTTAGCAACGCAAGCTACTTTTTTACTAGACAATCTAATTATAGATAATGAGGCTCTTGGTACTTTTATCTATTTGCGCAAGACTGACCGTAGTGCTATTTGTGTTGCTACAGGTGCTAAACTTCATGTGGCTTAAGTTCCTTCTTTTATGGAGATATTTCCGCTTCTGGTCTCTGGTATGCCTCTTTAAAGCTTAAGGCCCCGCGGTCTAGAATTCTAAGATCGTTTCGTGGAATAAAATTTCTAATAGTTGTAGGGTATTTACGCTTAGTCCTTTTGACTAATGACGCTTGTCTCTATAAATTTTCAAATCGTCAGATTCGTCACTGAGACCATAGCTGCAAGCTAGATATTCTAAGGAGTATCGCAGGATTAGAAAATTAGTAATAATGAGGAACGTTGTTTAGAAAATTAGTAATAATGAGGAACGTTGTGGTTTTTTGGATCAAAATACGGTTCTGATATGTAATATACTGTTAACGATTTTCCTTAGGTGAATGGCATTGAAACTGTTGAGAATATGCCGAATTGTATTAACAATTGCTACAGCCTGGAGACGTTCTGGAAAACCTGGCATGCCTCGTATAATAGGTGGCTTATCAGGTGAGAATGGATATTCCTAAACTCCTGGTTTCAACTTAAATCGTCAGCTACATCATATTAATTTAATGACATCTCGTAGATGACAAGTTAACAATTTCCATTTAGGTATATGTATATTCCTCTGGGTGGATCACGAAGAAAGCTGCTGAATGTGTGGGTTGTATTTACATTTGTTGCCGTGTGGCATGATTTAGAATGGTAATCCGTCTCCATCAGATGATTCTTTTGGGTTGTATGAAGTATTTGTTCCAACTTCTCATGTGGTTGGTTGTTTCATTTGCAATCAGGAAGCTTCTTTCGTGGGCGTGGTTAACATGTTTATTCTTCATGCCAGAAATGTTACTGAAATCAGCATCCAATGCATTTAAGGTCAGTTAAACAATAGTTGTTTCATTTACACCAAAGAACTGAAGCATCACGAGTTCCAAGTCTTTAGGATGCGATAATTATTGGATATTATTATGCTTAGAGACTAAGCACTGTGTCTGACTGGCAAGTACTATGTTTTGGACCGCGTCCACTCTCTTGGGAGCCTCTTTCCATATGTCCAAAGACAGCTTAGACCTCCATGGCTTCCTTTGATGTTCGAGTTCTTGTTCATGGAAACTGTAGTTAACATGATAAGTATTGTTGTAGGTTAAGAGTACCTTTGGAGAAATTCTCCTTCGAGAACTCAAGGCGTTTTCTGGTGCCGTCACAATCACATGCCTCATGGTACATAGCTTTTGCTGATTACCCTTGCCTTATTTTTGCAGTTGCCTTCATTCAAATGCGTACATTGATGCTGAGAAATAAGACTTGATTTTCACAATTGCAGATCGCAAATCTTGCTGGCTATGTCATTGGACCATCAGGTATAAACTGGTTGGTCTCCAGCTTTCTTAGTAGAGAAGGTATGAAACTTTAACGGTTTTCAATCCTCATTTATGTTCTTTGTGTTACGATCTGATTCAATAATGTACATTCATTTGATATCACAGGATTACCTGTTCTAGGCGGCGTGTTCTTCAGCTTTTACCTGGGTACAAAGGTAGTTCATGCAATTTTATATTTCTTCTCCGTTTCCTAGAGCTTGATTTGTTGTTTGAATGCTCCTTACTTTCGTTCTTTTATTGCAGCTGATGTTTCACATCCAGGATTTGAGAAGTGGGGTACATAGCCCGAGGTAGCCGAGGCAACTACTTGCAATTTCCTTATTATTTAGTCACATTTTTGCGTCAATTTTTGGTTGGGGAAACTTGCCTTCCTTGCAGAAAGATGCAATATGAAAACTTTTTATTTGCAAAGACTTTTGATTGATTTTCAGCAGTATTCTCTGGATGACCTCAGCAGTTGACGAAACCGCATCGAATACTTTCGAAAGGTATCTGGTATATACATCAAAACCCTTTATTACTGTCGTGCGTACATGATTCATCAAAACAGTTTGATGGATTCTGAATGATCTTGTGCTGCCTCTGGCTGAATATTCGGTATGGGACCTATGAATTCGATTGCCCTAGTCCATCCTGGTATTGTCTCCATTCCGTAGGTTACACAATCAACGTCGTTATCATCACCACATCTATTTCCTCCTTCATCTTGATTCTGCAAGAAGCAAGCAGAATTATCCACAGGGAGGAAACTTGCTTATCGCTGATGGCTGCAACATCCGGGAAGTGTGGCAGTTATTCAGTGGATTTCAGCCATGAAAGGAGATATATCGTCTCTGTTATGCCCTTACTCTTCACATTTATCGATGACAAGTAAACACATCTCGGCTTCTGCATGTGCATCCAATAGATATAGCAAGTGTTACCAGATTGGGTGTACATAGATGCTTGTATCTCATGCTATCACGCGCTATTCTTTGTAACCTGAAGTCTCGACTTATAGGCACCTACGTGACGACAAGACGACAACAAAGTGTTTAAGCGTTGAAAACACCAGGTCTCTTTGAGGCATTTCGTAGGCGAATCAGGACAGGTGCAAACAACATAATCCATGTAAATGATTTGCGAGAAGTCCTTGAAGGCAAAGAAAGTGAAGATGTAAGGAACAAAGTGGTAGAAGAGATAAGGAAACAGAGCATGGCCGCTGATAATGGATTTCCGTTAATGGGTTTAGGTGCCATGGAAGAGATAGAAACTGATTGAAAAAGACCATTGTCCCTTCACAACCCAACAAGAATAGGTTGAGTGAAAATAATGGAGGATTAAGACACAACTCTGCTTTTCAATCATGTGGCTCTTAACAGAAATCTCAGTTTTACACGTAAGTGGTGATAGCGGAAATGTCAAACAGATAATATGATTGTCACAGGAAGATAAACGAATAATTTGCAGAAGTAACCAAATTATATTATTACCAATGAGGGCAAAAAAGGTGGTAGCCTCCTAAGAATCTGATCCTACTTTTCTGTAAAATATTTTAACAATACTTTTAGTTTATAGGCTACAGAATTGTATAAGAGTATGAAAGGAATAGAGTTTTGGTCAGCTCGGAAATAATTGCAATCTGTCTGCAACATTCTGCGATCTGATCTATGAATAATCAAATTATATTTTTACTTTTGCAAGATCTTGATTTGGAATCTTTTGTCAAATGCAACTAACCATCGTGTTAAATCTTAGTCACGTAATTTAATGTTATCTCTGAAATAATAAAATAAAAACGTACGATAATAATTGCTCTCTCTCCTCTTAAGTCACTCTCATCCCTATATACGTTTCCATAAAGACCAAGGTTTATGATCAAGTTCTGAAACACCTTTGTGTCTCCATTGAAATGAAGAAGCTTCTATGGAGTCTGACTCTGTTTGGTCTCCTCCTCTTAATTCTCCCAGTAAATGGGATTATGGAGTTTGATGAGATGGAGTGGTTGACAGATTTCAATGGAACTAAGGTGTTTCAAACTGAAAGTGATGTTTATTCTGAAGCAAAGTTTCCAATGGTAGGACTCACTCTCATTCAATCCGCTGCTGCTAAAGGAGCAGGTAAACATCTGACTAATACTTTGATAATATATGTTTCTTGCTACACACTTTTTCAAATACTAATTCATTATATCATTTGATTTTCTTGCAGTGTGTCTCGATGGAAGTCTTCCTGGATATCATTTGCATCGAGGGTATGGTTCAGGAGCTAGGAATTGGCTGGTTCAATTAGAGGTTTGTTGCATCATATAATTAAAGATCGTCTCTATGCTAATAGATATTAACAGTAGTAGTCGTATATGATCGCGTTTTATGTTTTTACAGGGAGGTGGATGGTGTGATACCGTTAGAAATTGTGTATACCGCAAAACAACTCGTCGTGGATCATCTAAGTATATGGAGAAAAATATACCTTTTACAGGAATTTTAAGTGACCAAGCCGCTGAAAATCCAGGTTAGTATCTAATAAATCAATCTGTATTATGTTTATCTCCTTGTGTGGTTGTTAATGCAAATGTGTTATGCAGACTTTTATAACTGGAATAGAGTAAAAGTTAGGTACTGTGATGGTGGATCTTTCAGTGGAGACAGTGAAAATAAGGTTAGCTTACCTTAAAACCTGACTTAAAATTTTACAACAGTTTGTATAATATTGATTTTTATATCTGTTTTGTTACATATTAGGCTGCAAAACTTCAGTTTAGAGGAAAGCGAATATGGTTAGCAGCTATGGAAGAGTTGATGGCAAAGGGAATGCATCAAGCCAAACAGGTAATCATTATTTCACGTTGTTGTTTTCGTATATGCAAATGTTGCGTAATTTTGACATTATGTGACGTTAGGCTCTGCTCTCTGGATGTTCTGCTGGAGGTCTTGCCGCGATATTACGCTGTGATGATTTTGGAAATATGTTTTCTCCTTACACTAGAGTGAAATGTCTGAGTGATGCTGGCTTTTTCCTCGACGCGTAAGTCATTTGCTAGTATTGACTAGCTTCATTCATTAACAAACAAGTCTTTACTTTGCTCTATTGACTTTTTGTAAATGTAATGAAGCATCGATGTGTCTGGAGGTCGATCTATTAGGCGTTTATATGCCGGTGTAGTAAAGTTACAGGTAAGAACACAAACGTTTGCTGTGTTTTACACTTTTTTTTTCGATAATAGTAAACAAAAATTGTGTAATGTTTCAACAGAATCTTGAAACAAAGCTTCCTAAAGAATGTTTAAACCGTCTTAATCCAACTTCGGTATTTCTTCTCATCTTATATCTTCTAGCTATCTTTCTAGTAAAACCAAGTTAGCTAGATCTCATCAGGAAGTGTACTCAATGCTTTCAATATTTGCAGTGTTTTTTCCCACAAAACCTAATAAACGAAATCAAGACTCCATTGTTTATTCTAAATGCTGCATATGATTCATGGCAGGTTAGTTTTGTTGCCTTTGTTCTCTACTTTATCTTTATCTACAAAAGGCAAAATGTGTTTTTAATATATTGTATTTGTGCAGATCCAGGAGAGTTTAGCTCCTAAATCTGCAGATCCAAGTGGAAAGTGGCATGATTGTAGACTTAACTACGCCAAGTGCGACACATCTCAGATCCAGTTCCTACAAGGTGACAACATGAACTAGTAGTAAATGTTCTTGATTTTGAATAACCAACTGAGTTAATATTTTTTCTTATCTTGGTTTTGTATGTGTTTGCAGGTTTCAGGAATCGTATGGTGAATTTAATCAAAGGTTTCGCAAAGCCAAGTAAGAACGGAGTGTTTCTTAACTCTTGCTTTGCTCATTGCCAAACAGAGAGGCATGATACATGGTATTCCAAAAACTCTCCTGCGGTTCGGAACAAGGTAGGCAAATACTATTGGTCTTTTTACTATTGTTCATAATTCGTGAATCACAATTTGCTTTGGTCTTTCGATTCCTGACCCTTTGAAAAGCTACAGTCATTTTGGAAAACATACAAAATAACACTTTTACCTATCATACAAAAACAAAAAGGAGCTACACTATTCTTGTTTTTGACAAAAAAAATGAAAAGATAAAAAAGCTATCATCGTTGTTGTTGACAAAAGAAAAAAAGAAGCCATCATTCTTATTTGAATTTTTGCTTTGATCAAATATAGCACTTGTTCACTGATTGAGATAAATATTTCTATACTTGATAGCTAAATTATTTTAGAGAATTGAATATTTTGGTCACAAAACGCAAAAATGATTTAATCATGTTATTTTTGTGGTGCTAGTGTGATAATAATTTTTATGATTGATACATTATTAATGTTTGTTGTATATACAAAAACAGGGGATCGCAGTAGCTGTGGGGGATTGGTATTTCGAAAGAGGAGGAGCAAAACTCATAGACTGTGCTTATCCTTGCGACAAGACTTGCCACAATTTGGTCTTTAGAGGATAATAACATAGTTCTTTTTTTTCTTTGGCATTAAAATGCATATTTTTTTCAGACAAACATTGAATCAATAAAACCCATTTGATATCTTCTCCCTACTTTTCTGTGACTGCCTAGAAACCTCATATCCTTACTTTATTCACTTGAATTATCTATCTACTATTAGTCATGTCCATATAAGTGTATTATTTAAACTTGAATAATCCTTAAATAGTGAAAAACTCTATAATCTTTGAATAATTTCTGGGCCTAGTCCATAATCTTTTCGTATTATTGGATCAGTGATCATTGTAAAAGATGATTAGTCTCTTTCTTGTGTGGTGTTCGAACTCGAAACTTCTGAAACTACTTTTTGGATGACCAGCTAGTACGCGAGTTAATTCATCGATGTCAAATTCTACTTTATAATTCATCGATGTCAAATTCTACAAAAGGATTGGCTTTTCACTTTTTTTGTGACTTGGATTTAATTTTTTTTTTTTTTGTCAACAATTACAAGAAAATTAGAACGAATCAGAATGGTTCCTTAATCCAACTCGGTGGTACCGAATCAGCGTGAAATATTTCTGAAGTGAGAACTCTAACAATGCGTGCCAACTTGTCCGTCTTTATGTTTTTTGCACATGGAATTAACCTGATGACAAATGGGTTGAAAAACTCATTCCATATATAAAATTCATCTATGTGTGTCGTGAAAGCCGGCCAATCTCTCGGGGTAGATAGAATCTTCACCAAGTCCGAACAATCTGTAGCAAAAATTACCTTTTGAAGTTGCAGAGCTTTCATACATTCCATCGCCCAAAGTAA
>KE155109.1:3510-16514 GCA_000411075.1 Sisymbrium irio
ACATACATTTTAATAAGACATATGATAGAAATACATAATGACATTATATGTAATGGCATCAAATGTAATTAGTCTAATGAATTAAGACTTTTTATGTATGTAATCTCAAAATCATTCTCCTCTTGACACCTAAATAATGGTATTTTGGTTAATCACACATGAGGATAAAATTTTTTATTCAAATGTCTTCTGGATAAAATATAGGGGATTTCAATTTATATAGATTGGAATATCTATTATTTTTGTAATGATAACAATATTTTTTCCAAATTATATATTTCCCAATTCTATACTTAAATTTTAAGATGTAGTTAGGTAGTATAATTCTCTAGACATCTATCTATAAGATTTCGAAATGAAGTATGCCTATCATAAACTCTAAACTGAAAATTTCCACCTTAATTGATATTTGATGGTTTTAATTTCCTTATTTCTCTATATTTTAATTTATATAGCCGGTAATATCTATTTTTTTGGTAAATGATAACAAAAAATATTCCAAAGTTACTTTTTCTATTTTATAATTAAAATTTAAGATGTAAATAGGGAGTAATTTCTCTAGGTATACGTCAAACAAAGTTCACAACGAAAACTTCGTCGGGAGACTTCCAAATTTATCATTAGCATATTTTTTTTGTTTTTAGGGTCTCAACTGTAATTTCACTATCATTTGGGTTTAGTTTGACTTAACATTAAAAAAAAATTTAGTAGAGTACAAACATTACTTCTTTTGATGGTTTTGAAGTATTTTTTTATCTTTCTTTTGTAATTTCTTTCCTAAAACTTAAATCAAAATTCTTGAAATGAGAAAGAACATTTATTGAAAATTAAAAGTTATAATTTTCAATATGATTTTTCAATTTTATAGAATACGAAATTTGAAAAAACTATTATATATCATTTTAAATATTTTAAGCAAAAATCCTAATTTTTATAAATATACTCAAATTTTAATTATTTTTACATTATATTTGAATAAGAAATAAAAGTACAAAACAAATAAAATATTTCATATTTTAAATCATTTTTCTTTAATTTATTATTGATAAATCACTGGTAAAAAATTTTAAAATCAAATTCAACGAGATTTCTTAAAATCCAAGAAATTTATAATGCGAATTTCAGTTGCGTGTTTTTCTATAATAAAAATATTTATTAGTTAAATAAATCAACAAATTTTATAATTTGAATTTTGTAAAGGTCTACCTAATTCAGGGGTAAACTCGTAAAACCAACATAAAAACAAACCCTACCCTAATCTTCTTTCTTCCGCCGTAACACAAAAACCAGTTGATTGAAACCTCAGGTTTCGCACAACCCGCTTTCTAGGTTTCGAATTGGGAATCTAGATTTCTGGGGGAACCTTTAGTCATGCCGAGGCGTAGTGGAAAAAAAAATGGTTTTGATGACGGAGAAGCCGAAGATAAGGAAAATCATGTAGCCATTAGAGATGGCTCCGACGAAGACGAAGACGAAGCTAATGAAGATCTTAGCTTGAAGATATTAGAGAAAGCGTTGTCAAGGCGTGAGTTAGATGTTTCAAAGGACACAAGTATGTCGGATCTCTCCGGTTCTGGTGTAGTAAGTACTGTCAGAAAGAAGACAAAGAAAAGGAATCTTGAAGATACCCACGAAATTGTCAGTATGATCGATTTTCTTCACTCTCTCTCATTACACTTTTGCTCTGTTAAGCTTTAAAGTAGTTGTCTTTAACTTGCAAATTGTTAGTTCTTTAGGAAAGTTTGATGCTTTTGTGTTTAATGCTTCTCGATTTTTCCTATATCAGCCCATTGTTTTGAAAGAGCAAGATGAGGAGAACATGGTGGAGAAAGTACTAAAAGGTGAAGATAACGATGTTGATGAGGTTGAGAAATCTGCTGAACAACCAAAACCTGGAGAAACATCTAACAATCTGGTTTTGAGAAAGCTTCTTGTGAGTTGAAATGACTGCTCTTTTATCTTGTGAATCAGAACCTGTAGACTTGTCTCTGTGATGACCATTGTTGGGGTCTTGTGTTATCAGCGTGGAGCGAGGTATTTTGACCCTCCTGATGCTGGTTTGGATACTTGCTATAGTTGTGGGGAGCAAGGTCATGTAACTATTAATTGTCCAACTCCGACAAGGCGTAAGAAGCCTTGCTTTATATGTGGGAGTTTGGAACATGGTGCAAAGCAGTGTACAAAGGTGCGTTCTTGAGCTTAATGGTTGACTTTTTTATGTAGCTGCCTCGCCTTTTTCCAGTAAACTCTTATAAGGCTTATCTATATACTCGTAGATGGTTTCGAGTGTAGTTATGTGGTCACCATGGAAGATTTTAGGACGACTAGTCAAGTTATTCCGTAGGGTTGTTGAGTACCATTTTCCCTTTGTTTCTTCAGGGACACGATTGTTATATTTGCAAAAAAAGTGGCCACCGAGCGAAAGAATGTCCGGATAAGTACAAAAGCGGGTCTAAAACAGCTGTGTGTTTAAGATGTGGAGACTTGGGACATGACATGATTTTGTGCAAGTATGAGTACTCTCAGGAAAATTTGAAGGTAACTTTGTTTTTTCCCTGATACTCGGTACTCTTGCTCATAATTTCTTTCTTTTTTTCCTCTTCACACCTTATGTTGGTTTAATATATCGTAGATCAGACAAATGATAATGCTATCTTGCCCTTTTTACATTGACCAGGATATACAATGTTATGTCTGTAAACGCTTTGGCCATCTATGCTGTGTTGAACCTGGTAACTCACCGTCATGGGCTGTGTCTTGCTACAGATGTGGTCAACAGGGTCACATTGGATTGGTAAGTTGTTGAGATTCGTATTTTCAAAAACTAACACCGTTGATTGAGTTTGCGCCTTTAAACGGAAATGGTTTATTCTCATCTTCGTTAAAGTAATGAGGCTGAGTTAATTATCTGACTCAAAATATTTCTCTATAGGCATGTGGTAGATACTATGAGGAAAGCACGGAAAAAGATTCTGCCAGTTCATGCTTTAGGTGTGGGGAAGAAGGGCATTTCTCACGTGAATGCCCGAACTCCTCCAGCATAAGCACTTCACATGGCAGAGACTCGCCGAGTTTGTGCTACAGATGTAATGGAGCTGGACATTTTGCTCGTGAGTGCCCAAATTTCTCCCAGGTAAAGGATCTATCTCTCACTCTCTCTCCATTTGGGTGCTTTAAGCTTTTCTTCACTTCTTTTCTTTCTCTGTTATGTTACGTTACTCAGCGTTCCCTTTTTTTTATTCTACATGTAGGTTTCTAAGAGGAACCGTGAGTCATCTACACCATCACGCAAATCTCACAAGAAATTCAAAGAAACGCCGGAATACATTTCTACACCCCATGAATCCAACGGCAAGAAAACAAAGAAGAAGAAGAAGAATAAAGAAAACTCAGAACACGATTCTACCCCTCATGAATCCAACGGGAAGAAAACAAAGAAGGAGAATAGTAAAGAAAACTCGGAACACTATTCTACTCCCCATGAGTCCAACGGGAAGATGAAGAATAAGAAGAAAGCACATAGAGGGGAAGAGCACCATTTTACACCACAGAAACCAAACAAGAGAGGCGGTTGGATCACAGAGGATCCGGAAGAAGATTCTTTCCAAAGAGGAAAGATAAGGAGGCCGAGGTCTCCCCTTACACCATCGGGTCATAACCACAATAGGTCTCCCATTACACCATCGGGTGATAACCACTATAGGTCTCCCATTACACCATCGGGTATTAACCACCATAGGTCGGCAACTACATATACGGGTGGTCTTAACCATAGATCATCAACATTCTACTCCGGTGGGAGTTTCCCAGGTTCTCAGTTGACCACATCATATGGTAGAAGCCATAGAAATTCATCATTTGAGTCTAGTGGGCATCACTCGAGTCATCCACCTTCGAGGTGGCAGCCTTATTATCCTCCTTCCCGTCATCATCAGCATAATCAGAATCAAAGATATGCACCTGCACCCGCAAGGTATGGTTCGGTTGACCACCATTACGACGAGTTTCAAGGGAACCATGGTCGGTGGTAGTATCAGTTGATTAAGTCGGAGACGATCTAGTCCGACTTCTATAATGCTTGATGGAGTTTGTTGGGATCAAAAGGTTAGCTTAGTTTCCCAAGGTCTCTTGTATTTGATTCAAGGTTTGAGGTCAGTATTATGTTTTGTTCTCTCTTACATATAGTAATTTATTCAGTCCTTATTTCTTTTCCTCAAGTCAACTCAGATTTTTCTTTGTTATATCTGTTTTTTTTTTAATTTAACGTTTAAAGATAATTTTGTATTTTGTTATCAATCAATGATTTCATTTATAAAATTGATTATTTTCTGAATCAACAAGTTGAGATTAGGTGATTAAAAACAATGGAAAAGTAATAAAACAATCTCCAAAGTTAAGAAACACATCATCAATATGAAAATTGCATTGTTGTTGAAATTTTATATTTTATTACTAATCAACAAAAAATAGGTTAGTTGCATTCTAAAATTAACGTAAAAAACCAGAAAATATAAGTTAATGAATACAATAATCATAGAAATTATGTAAGGGTATTAGTTTCTATTTCTTACGTCAAAATACATAATTTAATATAAAGTTGCATTTTATTTCAACTTTACTCTACTTTTTTATTCTAAAATAGAATAATAAACAAAAAAATAGAATAATCATACTTTTCTCTATATTTAGAGTTATCATGTTATTATATTATAGAATTAGAAATAGAATGGAATTATAGCAAATTTATTCTAAAATATATTTTTACTAGAATAGGAAATAGAGTGGGATTGAATTCGTAGATGATATAAACTTTTTGATAATCATTTTTTAAGAGCAATAATCTCTTCTTTTTTCAAACCAATGTTGTAGAATGTTTTTAAATTTGTATACTCCGAAAACAGAATGAATATAAGTGAATTATAGCGATAAGATGGGAAAGAGAGTAACATTTATGATTATGTCATATACCATTTCTTTCATATCAAATATAATAGATAGTTTTGGAAGACAAGATAGATTAAGATGAAATTTACCAAAATTACTTGGCATAAATCATTGTAACTATGTCACACTAATCTGGATAATCATGGAGACGAAGAGATTATCACATACATTTTACCAAACAGTGTAGAAAAACATGTAAGGAAAAAAAGGAGGCTGCGAGACTAATCTTTCTCACCACAGATGATGCAGTGCTGGAAGATTCTCTTGCTCCGGTTTTTACACTAGTGGATAATATATCTCTAAAAGTAAGTCATGCTTTGGAAAATGTCAGCAGAATATTTTAGGAGAAACAAATAAGCCAAATACATGATAGTTGCATATGAGAGTCACAAATCTGGTTCAAAGTTGCTTTTGTAGAAAAATAAACTTTGTAGTTGTCCATGTCATGTCTCCTAAGCAGAATGTCATCACTTGCCTATGGTGCAAATGCGACATGAGTCGAATCCTGTCAAGGACGCCTCTGAATTTTTTGTTTCAGCAACCAAAAAATGCCATTAATTGTTATGAACATCCACATAACAATTTTTCATAACGACCAATCTTAAAGATATGAATACCCGTCTTTCCTAAGAAATCCAAGAGATAACCCACATATAACCAATCATCATGCCAAAATAATGCAGTGTTACCATCATGAACCTCAAAACGAAGAAATGAGGTAGTAAGAATATAAAATTTGAGAAGTTTTATCTAAAAAAGAGACATTAGTATCACAAGTATCCCAAAAAGAGGAATTGCATGTTAGATGATGATGCATCTATATCACCCATAAAGAGCCCGAGGAAGCAAATAATCACCATATTAAACTAACAATATAGCGTTCTGACGAATCTTTTAACTAACAAATATCTAACACCTTCTCATTATGAAGAGTGAAAATTTTTGTCTTGTGAAGCTGATTTAGGGAGTTACACCAAAATAATGCATTACAAAGAATTTTGAATGTTTCCATGCAGCATTTGGGTAAACAAAACACAGAACACCAAAATTCAGTTATGCTAGAGATTTGGAGACGATATTAGTTCCCCTTTTGTTATTTTGTTTCTGGATAATTCTGAATTAAAAGTTCATATGTTTAGTTAAGTGTATTTGGATTGATAACCACCAATAGTTTATTTTTCTGTTAAAATTATGAATCATATTTAAAAACAAATTTGTAGTTCATTGTAATGTTCTATGGGTTTGTAGAAATGGTTAAATTTAATTATTTATAGTTTTGAAAAAAAAAAGTTCGTAAACGAGTTAAACAAGCTTTGTACAATGTTTTTTTTTCTTATACTATCTAAAATAGACTCTAAATAGACTTTAACTTGAACAGGCTCCAATGAAAATTATTTAAATGAGATATACATAAACGGTCCATACAAACCAGTTTTAATATCCCTAGTGCAATCTTTTTTCTTGTTTGGCTTCATGCCATAAGATGGGAATGTGATAATCCTCTTCCTCATCCCAAAGCAAGATAATGTCTATGGAATGAAGGATTACAAGCCAAGAGTCTGCTATTATAGTATAAGGTAGTTTCCAAGATTTTGCCAATTTGTTGAAGACTTTTGTTTCTGAGATGGTTGAGCTAAACCAGTTTGCATTTGTTAAGGATCCTTGAATGTTGGAGAATGTTCTTCTTGCAATAGAACTAGTAATTGCTTTATTATATTAATTGTCTCTATTTTCATTGTGGACGGTCTAAGTAAATGAGAATTAAAAAAAGTTCTGGTTAATCTGAATTTAATATTAACATATTGACATTAATATAATATGACAATTACTTGTTCTTTTTATAAAAGCTGAATGTTCTTTTTGTAATAGAACTAGTAATTGCATTATTATATTAATTGTCTTTATTTTCATTGTGGACGGGTTTAAGTAAATGAGAATTAAAAAAAGTTCTGGTTGAAATCTGAATTTGATATTGACATATTGACATTAATATAATATGACAATTACTTGTTCTTTTCATAAAAACTGTTGGTGTAAGTTGTATGTGCATTTGAAAAAAAGTAAAAACATTAGTGTAATATTACAATTACTTTTGATTGATGTTGGTGTTACTCTCCATATACTGGAGCAAAAAACATTTATAATTTTATAATTGCTAATCACTAATGCTGCAACCTTAAAAATAATAGTATTAAAAACTATACATTGTGATGTTTTGGAGAACTGTTAAGAGAAAATTATTTTTCTTATTCATATATTTTTAGTTCTTTCTTGAAAAAAAAAATTTATATGTTACTATATACAAACCATATATACATATATACATACATATATATATTTATATAATATCCAAAATTAGATAAACTTACTGAAAATAAAATGAATAGAACTAAATAAATTATAAAAATATCGAAGAAACATAAAACTAAGTTACTAATAATTGTTTTGTTCCTAAAATTTGCATTCAACTATATTTCTTTTGTTATATATTACATTGGCCAAATTCAAATTAGGAATTAGAAATATTATTCGATGTAGAATCCAATTTACTGATTCTTCCTAAAGAAACTATATTTGGAATTACCAACCTACAACGATTGTAAATACATCGTCATACAAAAAAAACCGACTTTAAACTATCTTCTTCCATGGTGATTGTTACGACTAGAACACAACCAACATTATACACTGTAAACATAAAGATTCTAAAAAAAAATGAAAACCCATCAGAAACGACCACCATGTGTTAGAAAAATTAATCATCACACTGAACTAAAAGTTCTGATATGGAGATAAAAGACCGATGACACAAATAAAATTCACCACTCTAACACCGATGATAAGAATCATCATCCCCCATAAAAAGAAGATAAAATGGTTTAGAAACTGATCATTAATCTATATTTCCAAAACAAGAGATAAAGATCATTTGAACATGTTTTCAGTGGTTGAAAATAACCTGATGAGGATTGAAGAAACACATAGATAGTGAACCAACATGAAGCACTACAAACCCCTTTTTGATCACATGACAAAAGAGAACATGCATGCATTGAAGGACATACATACATATACACATATATCACAGTGGCAGACCCAAAACTTTTTTTACTAGGTTCAAAATATAAATAATTTTTAAATATAGATGTAAAACGTTTTACAATAATGTTTATAATTAAAAAAAATATATCCTACAAAATCATCCTATGCTCCTTCGTATCTTGAAATTATATCATTATAGCTTCATTGGCCATAGTCTCGAAAACAACTATCTTGACAAAACAAACTAAACAGTCATTTAAAAATTGATCTCTAATCCGATTGCGTCGATCTGTCTTCACGATCTTCATTGCTAAAAAGCATCTCTCAAAGGATGTGACATATATTTCTGAGTTTCCACCAACATATAAGCAGGTTCTCCAAGACTCGTCAACTGAGTAACATCTTTCATCATTTTGAATATTATCAATGTAGATATCTAATTTTCGCTCAAAAGATATGTACTCTTCATTGAGTAAAATCATCTGGATAAAATTAGATAACCTCATCAAGTTTGACTGGTCAAACTCAGATAACGAGTTAATGGGAGATAAGGAAGCACACATAAGCAATTCAATGTTAACCTCATTAAAGCGATCACTGAACTCCTGAAGCTGCATATCCAAGACAACATATAAGCAATTGACCATGTAGTGATGCATTTTTGATACTCTTGATTTTCTTATGGGTCTCCTGGAGTCAACAAAATCTTCCTCTGTGTCAACATTTTCTATATTATATTTCTCACAAAAAGAAGAAACTTTATCCATGAAAGAATTTTATCCATCATCCATAAACTTCTGAAGTTATCTCTTTGTTGATTTCACCAATGACATTGCATCCAAAATGTCTTGATCTCTTCTTTGTAGTGTCACAAGCAAGTTTTCTATAAGTCTTAAAACGTGTATCATCATTTGCAGATAAATTAAAAAATCAAAGCTGTGGAAGTACTTGACGTCTTTTCAAGTCTTATATGCATTCATTCTAAATGTACTCAAACACCTCCACAATAGAAGAAAACAACTAAGTCAAACACAATAAATTTTTATAGTCTTTGAAGAGAAACCACTTGATTCAACCCTGTTCCAATACTAATTTCGCTATTATTAATTCCTTCCTCAATATTTTTCTATAATTCTCTTGAATCATGTCTTTCCTTTTACATGAAGTTCCCATCACATTCAACAACAGATAAATCATATCAAAAGAATCTCCAACATCAAAATGTTTTTTGCAACCGATACAACAACAAGTTGAAGTTGGTGAGTAAAGCAATTGACATGATATGCTGATGAGGTTTCCTTCAAAATTAATTACTTTAGACCATTGAACTAACCCTTCATATTACTTGCTCCATCGTAGTCTTGTCCTCTCACATTTTTAATAGTCAGCTCAAATTTTGCAAACAAAGAATCAAAAGCAGTTTTCAAATATGTTGAACATGTATCACTCACATGTGTAATACTCATGAATCTTTCTTTGACCATCCCACTTTATCAAAAACAAAAAAAAAAACACTACGGCCATTTGTTCTTTATCAGAAACAGCAGCCGACTCATCCACCAATAAACAAAAAACATCATGACCAATTTCTTTAACAATAGATTTGACTAGCTATTCGGCAAAAAAAATTCACTATATCTTCCTGAATATTTGGAGACATCATTTGATTATTCACATGAGCATTTTTTAAAACAACCCTACTCAGAACTCCATTTTGTTCAGCAGTGTATTTCAAGAGCTCTACAAAATTACCTATGTTAGCAGATTTTTCTGACTCATCATGACCACGAAAGGATAATCTTTGCTGTAATAAGTATCTGGAAGCATCAACTGAAGCATTCAATTGAACTCGATACCCATTCTTCGTAATATCATCTTGCTTCTGCAGAGCATGCTTGACAGAACGACTTTGATTCATTAAGTTTTCACACTTCATGACTGTATTTTTATGAAAAGCACTTATCTCATGTCTTGAAATTCTTTCAAACTTATTCCAACTAGAGAATCCTTCAATGCCCATGTATCATTTTTTCCAGGTTTACCAACATTATATCAAAACAGATAACAACAAAGACAAAAAACTGCTTATTTCTTTACACTATACACTAACCAGCTTTGAAACATATCAAACCAAGTTGTGTTAAACTGCCGAATCACACCTCTTATCGATATTTGCTTAAAATTATGATCTTTAGGTTGGCAAGGATCTTTAACCAAATACTTGCGAATCACTTCATCTCTTTCATTTTGATGATAATCTGTTATTCTTTTTCGATCAGCAGGATCTGATGCAAATCATCTAAATTAGTACAAGATGAAGGTGGATCTTTTCTTTTTAAAAACTTCTTCTGTGATGTTTGATTCATCTGAAATAAAAATAACAAAGAATTAAATATTTTAACAATACAAATTTCACAAACGAAAAGTGTACAGAACTAATAATTTAAGTTCAAATTCAAATTTTACTGCAATTGATACATATGCATACTAATTTTGTTCAGGTATATAAATTCAATGGTTAAATAAATAAAAACCATGATGAAACAAAAATTTGATTTGAAAGTTGAAACCTGGATTTACTTAAATGAAAGGGCAAAAGAGAAAATGTAAAACTCAGAAGATAAGTTGAAAAGGCTGAAAAAAATTATCTTGTCACGTTCAAGTTAGGTTAGAGGTGGAAGAAAGAAAATTTAATAAATAATTGGGTTTCTATTTTTTTACTTTTACTGAAGTAAAAAATAAAAAAATGGACTTTTTTATTTGGATCACGTAAATGTTAGAAATAAATAAAATAACTTTTTAGTTTGCGCTTTTGTGGGTTCAATATAAGATGAGCTGCTCTTGGATTCAAAACAATAAATTCAACTTGACATCAGTAAATTCACACTATAAAGAAAAAAAAATTAATGGGTGTCAACAGATTCCACATCCATGTATGTGGGTCCACCTAAATTTACGATAATGAATTATGTTATTATTATTTGACAAGTGATTTTAGGTGAATAAAGATCTTTCATTAACTCTCAGCATAAAATATCCAAATCTTAATAAAATAATTATCACATTTTTGTAATAAATTTAATTAAAAATATTTATTTGTATTAAAATCATTTTAAAAAATCAATAATCCATGAAATAACCTACCTAACCCCATTTACTTATGTTTATATGTCATCTTTTTTTTTGTCATAAAACAAATAGAGTCATATAGACTCTGTTAACCAAACTGGTAATTCTGTATCAAAGTGAAAGACATAAAACGGTTGACTCCTGGCACTTCGTACTTATATCCTCCAAAATCACTAATGATATATACTTTTTTTATACATCACAAAAGTTATGGCCAGTTCCAAAAGTCATAAATTTTACTATTATGAAAATATAAACTATTATTTGTAAAAATAATTTTGAGAGAATATAGTTTTTCATTCCCTTTTAAAAATCAGTGATTAAGCTTCAAAAATGGTTTAGAATGATTATTTAGTCTGATTTTTCATCATTGAGATATCTAACATCTCTATTTAAATTATAAAATATTATCATTATTTAGAGTTATTATTGTGCTTCTTCATGAGAAGAAATTGAAACTGTGAATCAACCAAACTCAAAGTTATTCAGCTATTAAATTATTTATCCAAAATTTGAAATAAAATTTAAACGGTATTCCAATAAAAAAATATTGGTAAATACAAAATAAAATAAAACCAATATATATATATATATATATGTATTATTGTTTTTTCATAATCAACATAAAAAATTTGGTATAAACGATTTCAGAAAATTAAAATCATAAATTGGATCATTCACAAATCAAAGATTGTAATTACACTTATATTATAACTTTATAAGAAATAGAAATTTACTTCTATTTGTGGAGAAACATCTAGTTTATTGTTGAAAATATTGCTGCAGGTGTTACTCTATACATGCTTGAGCAAGAAAACATAGTAACAAGTCTTTTATCACTAATCACTAATGCAGCAACTTTGAAAGAATAAGACCAAAAACTCTATATTGTGATGTTTTGTAGAACTGCTAAGAAAAAATTACTTTCATCATTCCTATATTTTTGTTTCTTTCTTGAATATATAGTTTATATATTATTATATACAGAAATACACATATATATATTTCTTTATTTGTATAACATCTAAGATTATATAAACTTACTAGAAATAAAATGAGTACAATCAAATAGAATAAAAAATATTAAAAAAAACAAAAAGAAAGAAACTAACAGTTGATTCCTTTCTTAAATTCGAATGAAACTAAACATTTCTTTTATTATATTACCTTGGCTAAATTCCAATAAAGAACCAGAAATATAATTTTATCTTATTTTATTTTACATCGAATTAGGAACCAACAAAAGAATTGGTAAATACAAAGTAAAATACAATTTGAGATAAAAATAAAAAAATTCAGAAATTTCAAGTCTTAAATTGGATCATTCAGCTCTAAGTACATTTATATCATAATTATCTAGAAATACACAAAGTGGGGAGAAACACCTAATTTATCAAGAAATGCATTATGTTGTCTACATTCCAAATTGACATATTTTATAACACTATTAGACTTTTTCTTCTAAATATCAACACTCATCTGAGATATTTCTCATGTTTATTACTTTTCTTTTGACTTGTCCAGCCAATTCTAGAGACTCCTAGAAATTAATCCATTGCAAACAATCTTTTGACTATAGAGTTTCAAGTTTGCAGTGTATCTTATCCAGAAAGGTTCATACTCCTCTTTGCTAAGTTACCAAAGCTGTCTTCCATGAGAACAATTAACTACTTCATCTGCAGTTCCCTAAAATGACAGTAAAGATAGTTCAGTTACCTGCAATCAGAAACTTCCAAGGTAAAATAAAGAAATGTTGGTGTCACTTACAAATTACTGCACCGATTGTGTCAATTATTCTATAAAAACATGGAATTGAACTGATAAGTACTAACTATAAATGTCAGAAAATAACAAAAAAAAAATATATATATATATATATATATATCCAC
>KE155109.1:37656-61563 GCA_000411075.1 Sisymbrium irio
AAATATTTTCAAAGTGACATATATTGCCACTTTAAATCTAAAGAGTATTTTACTAACAGAATAAACCTCTAAATTACAAGTATTAGTATATTAAACTTTCAAATTGACTTTTGACTTGCACATCGTCAAAACACTGTTAATTTCCTTTAAATGCTGATAATGTGACATTTTAAAAAAAAAACATTTGAACTATTATTTGTGATAATATAATAAAATATATATAAATATTAAAATAATGAAAATATATAAAAAATTCAAAAATCAAAAATATATTTAAAAATTCCAAAATCAAAAATATATTTTAAAATTCATTTTTAATTAAAAATAATTTTCTGTTTATCACACAAAACATCTAAAAATATACATTTAATAGGCTGTTAAAATATACTTCTAAAATATTTCATTTAAAATCTAAAGATAGATGAAATATTCACTTATTACTCCTTTATATATTTGATAGGTTGTTAAAATATTCATTTGTTACCTCCAAACTATAACCTATCAAATAATAAAGGAGTAACAAGTGAATATTTTATTTATCTTTAGATTATAAATATGCAAAAATAGCTTTTCTTACTTTTTATTTGTTTTTTTTAAAATGTATATTTTAGATGTTTTAGCTGTGATTTTTTTAATTTTTTAAATTTTTTTTCAATTTTGGAAAATTTTAATATATTTTCAGTATTTTTCTTATTTTTAATATTTTTGTATCTATTATTTTTCTTATTTAAAAAAAAATAAAATACCACGTCATCAAGATTTAACGAAAATTAACAGTTCTTTTGACGGTGTGCAAATCATAAGCCAATTTGAAGGTTTAATATGGTAATAGGTGTAATTTGGAGATTTATTATTTTAGTAAAATATTCTCGAAGTTTAAAATGTTAGTAAGTGTCACTTTAAAGATTTTTTATGGATTTTCTTTTTTAATAATTTTTATTTTTCTAGACAATTTTAATAAAATCATGGGTTAAATATGCATTGAATTAAATACACAAAATTATGGAGATGAAAATTCACATTACACACAAAATATGATAATTTAATTTGCAAGTGCACGATGCGAAGACTATGCCACTACACTGGGAGATGCATCACCCTCTGTATAAAAATAACCTCTTCACAATTTTATAAGTGTCTCGTTCTGGTCATAAATATCTAAATTAGTTATTTTAAAATATTTTTTTTTTGGTTTTTTTTCTAATTATTTTTGTTTGTTTTTATTTATTTATATTATTTTCCCTCTTATTTTTCTTTGATTTTTTTTTTGTTTTTTACTATATAACTAAGAAATATGCAAAGAACATAATTTTTATATGTAAATGATTATAACTCCCTAGACTACCTCAATCGTAAACGATTTATATCCACTCATGATTTGTTTGATGGGACTTATATAGCTTAGACTTGTCCTATAAATATACATAGCCTTTGCCTGAAAAATATTATACCATAATTAAAGGCAAAAATAAAATATTGACCTTATAGGTTTTAAACTCAACAGTTTACATATTTTTCCATGAATTTTATTATCTAAACTAGGGCTGGGCAGATAATCCGATCCGAAGATCTAAACCGGTATCCAACCCGGAAAAAGGCGGTTTGGATAGGATCCGGTTCCGAAATAATAACCCGATTAGATATTTGTTTCAAATCGTGTCGGGTACCGGATCGGATCGGTTATAATCCGAGATCCGAAAACAACCTGAATATATCTGATCATATATACACTTCCTAAAGATATTAGATTATACAGTTGATTGTTCTGGATGTTTCGATTCGAGAGATAATAGAGATTTGATTTTATTTCTGTTTTTCGGTTCTAATCCTTGATTCACCGGTAGTGGTACCGATTTCTTGGCGATATGGCAGTTCGATTCTCCCTCTATATAATTGATCGAAGACCTGCAAGAATCTCTACAATTTCAATCGTCGTCTTTAATCTTCATCTAAACCTGGCATCTCATAATCTTTCTAAAGTATGCATCGTTTTTAGTTTCTTACAGTCCAAAGTTTGGTTTATGCATCATTCATACTTTCTTATAGTCGATTTAATAAGAACATATTACCGGTTTTTTGTTGATTATATTATATTTTAGTTTTCTTGAATTTTCTTGTTGCTTTGAAGTTTTAGAACTCATTTGGCTTTATTTGTTGTTTGGGATGTTGGATTATGTTCTCAATTTGGAAATGGAATTCTTTGTTTGGATTGATTAATATGTTTCTCACTTTCCTTCTCTCTTTAGTTTGCTCGTGATGTAGTGTTCTTGGTAGGCTATCGGATTTGTTAGTTGCATAAGTTGTAGAAACAAAAACATAGTACTGTTTGTTTGTTCTTCCTAAAGAACCGACTGTCTTAAATTTTTGAGTTGCTGTGTCTATGTTTCCAGTTTTAGGATATGAAGTGATACTATTATTAGATGTTCTGATAATTTGATGTTGATTGTTTTATTCTCGAAACTATTCTGAAAATTGTTTTACTGTCTTTTGCTCATATACTTTGTAATATTGTGTTTTGAGTTTGTAAAATCACATAATTTATTGTTCTTCTTTATTCGTATTGTTTCTTACAAATTCTTTTGTTTTTGTTTTTTTTGTTATGTGTAGATGGATTCTTCACCATTGCCAAGAATATTAAGGTGATGTTATATGCCTTCTAAGCAAAACTCTCTTTCCAAATTAAAAAAACTAGATTGGTTTGGCATAGTTTGGTTTAGATATGAAATAAAAATAATGTTCTTAATTTTCTTTTAGGTTGATGTCGTTGTTAGTTGCTAATGATAGTGTCGTTTTGCTTGATTACTTACAAGTTGTTAGTTTGTTCGTATGTGTAGATGGATTCTTCACCATTGCCGGATACCATTGATGTAGACAAACAGACTGAAATCCAAGGAACTGAGGGTGAATGTGTGCGACCTGATAGGCGAGGCAAAAGGAAAGTCTCTGAGAGAGACCAGCAACCAGTTAAATCCTAAGAAGCCAACAGCTACAAGGTCCCCTGTATGGGACCATTTCACGAGAACAAAGGATGACCGGAACAAATGTAGATGCAACCATTGTCAGCGACTGTTTGGGTGTGCATCTTTGTCTGGGACTTCTAACCTGCAGAAGCATCTCTCTCGTGAAAGCTGTTCAAGGCATGGCAAAAAAGTCAAGCTCGGGGTGCAACAGTCATAAGTGCGGAAGGAAGTCTGCAGGATGCAAAAGTCTCTGAGGCTTTTTTCAGAGAAGCTTCCAATGAATTGCTACTGTTGGCAGAGTTACCACTGGCTTTCATCGAGAGCATTGGTTGGAGACACTTTTGTAACCGGGTGAACCTCTACAAGCCACATTCAAGAAGAACAGCAACGAGAGACATTGTTGAGATGTACATGAGTAGGAAGGCAGCTCTCAAGAATTGGATCAAGGCAAATAAACAGTGTCACTGACAACTGACATTTGGACTGCTTAGACAACAGGAGCGAGTTACATGGTCATCACTGTGAATATCATTGATGTGAATTGGCAAATGAGGAAGCTCATCATCGGATTCAAGTATATCAGCGATCACAAAGGGCAAACCATTTCTAATGTGCTTCTAGAATGTTTGTCTGAATGGGGCATATACAAGCTTTTCACCATCACAGTTGACAATGCAACCACCAACACATCTGCTTTGAAGAGATTTCAAAGGAAATTTGGCTTATTGAACAATGAGGCATTGGTTCTGGATGGGGAGTACCTGCATGTGAGGTGTGCGGCTCACATCATCAATCTCATTTTCAAGGTTTGCTTGAGATAGATGAGTATCTTTCATATTATATAATGTATTTGTCTATTTGAGTACCTTTCGCACATCTTAACTTTGTTATTGATGAAACAGGTGAGAACGTTGCATCCATTCGCAATGCCGTGCAGTACGTGAGGTCATCAACTCCAAGACAGAAGTCGTTTGAATTCAGAGTGGAGTCAGGGAAGATGAGTCGAGGGAGCTTGCCTTTGGACATCAAGACATGGTGGAACTCAAATTATCTGATGTTGAAACGGGCTCTTAAATTCAAAGTGGCATTTGATAAAATGGAAGCTGAAGACAAGCACTACAATGACTACTTTAATGAAGTCGAGAATGGGAAATCAAGGACTGGACCACCTCCTTGAAATGATTGGAATATTGTGGAGAGGTTAGTCAAGTTCCTAATCATTTTCTACAACTCAACACTGGTTGTCTCGACTTCTACATATGTTTGCTCCCATAAGTGTTATGGTGAGATAATCACTATACAAAAAAAAACTCGTTAGGTTGAACATTGGTTTAGATAGTGAGTTGAAGTCTAAGGCAACTGACATGATTGCTAAGTTTGAGAAATATTGGGATGGTATGAGGAAAATTAATAGAATGCTGATTGTTGCTACTGTATTTGATCCAAGTAAGAAAATGCAATTTGCTAAGATGTGTTTTGAGAAAATCCATGGTAGAGACACAAATGATACAAAGGAGATGTATCAATCAGTATACAATGTCCTTAGTGCTATGTTTAAGAAGTATAGCACTCGTTATGGCCAAGTACGAAATGGTCAATCATCAAGGTCTACTCCGGCATCTTCCTCTAGTAGCCAGGATCATGGTTCGGGTGAAAACAATGAAGGAATTGATTTGGTTGATGATGATCTTGGGTATGAAAGGATGGATTGTGCTTATAGTGAGCTGGTTTCTGAGATAGAAATTGTTGATGCAAGGGACGAGTTATATATCTATCTAAAGGACAAGGTAGAAAACCCAAAAACTTTGATTGAAACTGAGTATGATATCCTGTCTTGGTGGATGCTTAATGGTCCTAAGTACCCAATTCTTGCTGAAATGGCTAGGGATGTACTTGCAATGCAAGTTTTCTCTGTTGCCTCTGAAAGTGCTTTCAGCACAAGTGGTTGGCTCATTGACCCTTATAGAAGTTGCTTGACACACTACATGATTGAGGTTTTAATGTGTACCGAGCAGTGGATGAAATATGACATTAAACTAAGTGAGAAACGAGTTGTCACAAATGCACAAATGCTCGCTGATTTCGAACTACATGACAAGCTTGAGCAAGGTGATTTCCAAAACTTTACTAGTTTACTTTCAATTATACTTTTTTTTTCACTTAATAGAAGTAACATTATCTTTAAATCTGTTTCAGAGTTTGGTTCTCGGCTTAACTTAAATTAGAAGTCTAGAAGGCTAACTAGAACACTCACGTAAAAGGTAATTTGTTTTCTCTTAAGTTGGAATAAAAATCTCTTGTCTGTTTTTTTTACGGTTGGTTAATTGGTATTTGGTTTCATTTCAACTTAGGAGTGTGTTAGAGAGGCATGAATAAGGAGAAAGACGATCATGTGGAATGCTGGATTTGTTTCTTGTTGGTTTTATGTTTTAGTTTTCTTGGATTTGTTTATTGTTGCTTTTAAAATTTAAAACTCATTTGGCTTTATTTATTGTTTGGAATGTTGGATTATGTTTTCAATTCTAATATTCTATAATGGAATGCTTCATTTGGATTGATTTATATGTTTCTCACTTCCTCTATTCTCTTTAGTTTGTTCTTCTCTTTTATAATTTACATTTTGCTATATTACATTTGTAGTTTGCTCTTTTAGAAGTGTAGTTACTAACATAAGTTGTCGAATTATTGATTACTGTTTGTATTTTCGTTTCAGTTTACTTAGGTTCTCGGTTTAAATAGGTTAATTCGGGTCATTTAAATTTCAATCGGGTAGAATTGTTATATGGATTCGAACCGGACCAAATTGGAAACGGTTTAATTTAGGATATACCCAAAATTACCCAGAAATGACAGATACCGAACCGAATCCGAAACGGGGTTTAGAAATAATCCGAACGATACCATTTTCTCAAAACCGAAAGATCCGAGATCCGAATTATCCGATTCAAACCCGATCCGTTATCCGAATGTCCAGCCCTAAATTATAAACTATCTAAATTTTTGAAATATTGTCTTTAATTATATTTTAATTTTGTTGGCTCTCAAGCTTATGTTTGATGAGCTTTTACTCGACCCTGCAAATATATGAGAGTTTATGAAATATATATTCTACATAGAGATGAAAATAAATGTGTACATTTTACTAAGAAAAAAACACACATATATTTTAACTTCAAACAATAATTTTGATTGATAATTAACATAATGACTGTATCAGGCATGCTGATCTTACCTACATTTTTGTAGGATAACAAAAATATGAATGGTTTGTGGTAAGAAGAGATATAATATTATAAACTTTTTTTCTTAAGTTTAGTTTTTTTTGTGATGCGCTAATTAATATTTATAATTTCTTATGACCACATCCCTGTAAGTACACAATATATAAAATAGTATAGAAAGATTTGAATTCTAAATGACTAATGTTACACTAAGACCGAAACTAAGGTAAGATACAATACGGATTTTTGTATGTGAAAGTAACAAATAATAAAGTAAATATCAATGTAAATCAATAAGACAAAGTGCTAGATCCAGGATTGTTCACATGAAATTTATATATTAGGAACCAAACAACTATTCAAGACATATTTAAGCACATGTCTTGAATTCAAACATAAACTTAAGACTAGCTCACTATCCTGACATCAACAACTTTGTCTACCAACATAGAATTCTGAACTATAATTTGAACCTAGAATTATAGACAATTATGAGCAGGTTTGATTTTTCTACAATTTGTCTTAACATAACCTTTCGTTGGGTAAACACAAAGAATAGTAAGATTTGATTATCACTTTCAATTACTCAAACCTACTCATGTCATTGTAGTATTTGAGAATCAATCTAAAGGGATAAAGATTAACAATATTAGGATTTCATAAAACTATTTAATCTAATCATAATCAAAGAGTTTTTATTTCTAACAACCTAGAAATCAAAGAAAAGAAAAAAAAAAAAATTATGCAAGCAAATGAAATAATAAAGCTAAAACAGAGCTATTACAATTAAAAACAAGAGATTGATTCAATAAAAGAAACCTAAGCTCCTAGGTCAAGGTCAATAATTTTAGGTGATTAAGAAGCAATTAGGGATGTTAACACAATCAAACAAGCTGATCCTTATGCCTTAGAACTCATGAAAGATTAAACAATTCTCATGTGCTAATCCCTTTACTAATTATGCAATCAAATCAAATTCTTATTTATAAAAAACAATCAACAAGCATTAAAAGACAGTTCTATCTAGCAATAAGCACCTTAAATAATCACTATCATAAGTTAAAGGATGCCAATATCATATTGAGTTCTTTGGGGAATTTCAACAAATACCTTATGGATGGAAAATTCTCTAATATCTAATCAACATAAACAAAGCTAATCAAGCATTACGCATACCAAATATGAAAGGATCCAAAAATTTTAAAGCCCTAAATTTCCCAAACCATTCTTTAATCAACATTAATCTACATAACCAAAGAGCTTAAAATGAAGTTATTTACTAATCGTAGTGAAAATATACAATCCCAGGGTAGATATGTGTATAACCACAATATTAACAACATAAAATAAAATAAAAAGGGAGATTAACAAAATCAAAAGAAATAATTATCTTATATTAAGAAAAAGCCCAAAGAATCTTAGGTTTATATAAAGGATAACAAGGTTCTTTTTTCCAAAATATTAGGTTTAAGTCGTATATGCGATTATAATATGCGATTAAACAGACAACTGATTATAATATGCGATTAAACTATTCCTTAGAAACTTGAGTTATTCTCCTTGAGAGGGATTCTGAGTAGATTTTGAGTATGTTTTTGATATTGAACATAAACTTACATTGACAGCAAATAACCCTTCCCCGAAACTGTTTTTGTTTTAAGTTGTATCTTAGCTGGAACTTGCCACAATGTATAGAATATTCAGAGGACCATTAGCGTCTGAAGGAACATACTAAAATTTGTCAAAAATATCAGAGGTACCTAATTCAGACCGAGAACTATGTCTCTCCGGATTTTATGTTTTTTTTGTTGGCGCTTGAATTGATCATTTTGTTTTCCGTTGTTTTAGTTTATGTATTTTCAAATTTAAATTTCCTTTCATCTGGTTTTCAAAAAAGGAAAGAGGTATTAAAGCTGATATTTCTCCGGGTTTCCAGATTTTACAGATATGGTGTTAACAAAGCTTTGTGACAGGTGATATTCACTTCAAACTCTCCTTCTTTTGAGGACCGTTTCATTTGATCGGATAACAATAGTAACATTATTTTCCTGTCATGATTTTTTTAACTCTTGTCATAGATTTACCTTTGTAATGTCTGAATGTATAAATGCTTGTTTTTTCATTTGTTTGCATGAATATGATATATCAATAAAAACCAATAATCAGAATATCACTCGATAGGTTGTTAGTTCATCTGTCATAGATACAATATTATTGATTTCTCTTCTCGATAATGTTTTCATTTGTCACGGATTTTAATATTTGTTTTAAATTTATTTGCATGAGTTTGTCGGATACATAATAGCCATGTCCCGAAGATGCATATGTTCAAAGTAGTCTGAAGAGAGGTCTTCCACAACATCAACAATCTTCAAACCGCTTATAGGGAGTTGCAAAATATGACTTGATACATAAGTATGAGGTAAGATTCACATCTTTCTCAACTTCTTTTCTTTATTTGTTTTGATTTCTCTTCACATATATGAATTTTCATGTCTCATTCATTTTTTTTCTTTATTTTGCATGAGTCCTAAATATGCATCATGTTTCAAGGAGTCTGAGAAGAGACGATAGGCTCAATGATCTTGGACGGGTCTAGCATTATTGGAAACAAAGGTATGTCAGTACAAATATTTAAACCTACATACAATTGAGATAGAAGATAAAGGGAATTTCCAAAACATATATTGAAATTGAGTTACGAATTGCCTTGGTTTTTGAAATAGAGATGTCTTTGAATCATAATATTTTATATTGTCATTGTTAGTAAATTGGCTTTTATTTCGATTTGAATGTTGCATAAGCAGGTTGTCATTGTTAGTTAAAGATTAGGGTAATGGTTGGTCCGTGGAATTTGTTATATATGTCTTTGAATAAATAAAGCATAATATATCATTAACTATCTTTGGTTGTGTTCCGAAGATATCATTGCCTTATTTTTGAGAGTATCTAAAACTGATAAAAGATTTTAAAAAGTAACAAAGATTGGTTTCCAAACAAAATTAACCCTGAGTAAAACTAAAACTTCATAGAGTCAATAACCTCTTCAAAGAGGTTCTTCAAATCTCTTTCATTGATTTCTTGCTTTCTTCTCTACACCACCATTTCATATATCTTTATCTTCTTACAAGCTCCTGAAATCCTCTTTGAAAACCACATTCATTGTTTGCTTTTGAGGTTTCCCATCCTTGTCGAACAATCAGAACCCTCAATCCTTTCTTTGATGTAACTCTAGATATAGCAACATAGAGCTGACTGTGTGAAAATACTGGCCTAGGTAGAAAGAGTCCCACTTGTGAGAGAGATTTTCCTTGACTTTTATTGATGGTTATGGAAAAAGCAACAGATAGGTGCAATGGTCTTCGTCGCATTTGAAATGGCAATCGAGTGTGATGGAGTTATCAATAATCTTGGGATAAGAACGATATCACCAACCTTCTCTCCTGTAATAACTCTAGCTTCCACCATAAAATCATACAGTTGAGTGATCTGAAGTCTTGTTCCATTCATCAAACCTCCATTATGATCAATATTCCTTATTAACATAACAGGACAGCGTACCCTCAATCTGAGACGGTGGTTTGGTAACCCATAAACTTTAATACTGTTTAGAAAATCCGGAGTAAGAGCCTCATCGGTTAATGATCTTTTATCAAGATGATCTAGACTATCCGAACTTAGGTAGATCCTTTCTTCACCTACAGAGTAGAATAAAATGTTAGGTTAATTAAAACAATAAAAGGTTTAGCTTTAAAAAATGTGTTAAGACTGAAATTATGTACTAACATTCAAGTTATCCAACATAAGTTCATTTATCATACTGACATCTTCATTTGTGGGACATAAAATTGCTCTGTCTTGGAAAAACTTTGGTTCCTTTGTTTCTTTTAACTCCGCAGCATCACCATAAATTTCTTTGCTTATTGCTTCTATTGGATCATTGACATCACAAATCAGAAACTCATCTGGAGTATCTATTAGAGCCTAACCATCATTAGGCTCTGCAATTTTTCCATCTCCAACATCTAAAATCCATTCTGAGAATTCTTTAAGTTCCTTTGCCTCTTGAACAGTCAAGTTGTTTGAAAGTATACGCATATTCTTAATCAGTTTCAACACCTCATAATGTTCCCAAAGATATGATGAATTAAGTGCAGCCATTACTATTTCAGCCCTACCAGCTCCATTTATAACTGGGAGAACCTGCCTAAAATCACCACCAAAAACAACAACCTTTCCACCAAAAGGCTTGTTTTTGTCTTTCCCAGTTATATCTCTTAAACTTCTATCCAATGATTCAAAACAATGTTTGCTCATCATGGGAGCTTCATCCAAAATTATGAGAGATGCATCTTTGACTAAACTAGCAAGATCTGTTCCATGACTAATTTTACATGTCAAAAACTCGTCAGGGTTTAAAGGTATGTCAAACCTGGAATGAGCTGTCCCACCGCCTTGTAATAGAAGAGATGCAATCCCGCTAGATGCAACACTCAAAGAAATATCGCCTTTGCATCTAATTGCAGCAGAAAGTATTTTCCAAAGGAAAGTTTTTCCAGTACCACCAAATCCATAAACAAAAAACATTCCACCCTTTTTCTAACACATCAGCCATAATCTTGTCATAAACTTTCCTTTTTTCATCAATCATCTTTTCAATGTCTATGTCAGGATTTCTTTTCAACTCTTCACAATTGTAGCTACGTTCATCAATGATCAAGAAATTTTCACTATCGTTACTTTCAGGTGATGGCTTAGGCATAAATCTATATCTATTAAGAGAGCTCCCATTTCTTTTCATGAGCTTCTCTATCTCTTTGAGGGCATATTTTTTTTTGTCGTTGTCACTTAATTTGAGTTCGGTAAATTTATAAAAGTAGCTCATTAGAGATAAATACTAACCAAAATTATTCAATTTATGGGATACCAATGCGAAAATGATTCAATTTTGAAGTTTAAATTAAAAATATAAGTTTAAACCTGAGCGATTGAGTTTTAGTCTCATGTTGTGCTCAATATCTTCTGCAAGGAACTCCCATGTCTTCTCCCACACAACTTCTGACTGAGATAAAGTATCAGATAAGAGCATGACCATAAAAAATCTTTGTAGGGTGTGTGCTGAACTGATAAAACTCCTACTAATTATATCATCAACGTATTCTTGATCATCCTCTAGTAACCCACGTGCATAGCAAGTCTCTTTATAAACTTTATAGAGTGTGCCATTGAAAGTCTTTATTTCATCGAAGCTGGTAGGACCTTTGACATGGTTAAGTAACAGTCGAAGATAATAGTGATCTTCCATCTTTCTTGGAGGATAGTTAGTTCGACCAACACTAAATCCCTTCATCCTTTTTTGGAATTTTTTTTTTACTCTTCAAAAATCCATAATGATTTGGAATCTGAATGTAAGTGAGAGTTCTTGCGAAAGAATCTACTTTATTCAACTCAAACCAGGCTAAGAACATGGTATTTTGGATGAGTTTGCGATTGACAACTGTTTTGACTTTGTCTTTGCGTCTAAAATAAACATTTTGTTTTCCGGGTAAATGGAAGGTCAGCTTTTCAACTGATGTTGATCGAAAATGTATAAGATATTTAAATAATCTCCAAACAGCTTCAAACGCAGAAACATACCTTCCATAATTTAAATCCAACAAAGATAAGTAAAATAATTGATGAATTACCTGCAGTCAAAATAAGAACAAAAAGATTCACAAACTTTATTAAGAATTACCTGCAGTCAAAGTAGTCTTTAATTTTGTTGGTATTCTTCTGCATATTGTAATCCTAGCCTGTTTCAGGTGGTTGAACAGCCACAGCCACATGATCTTGTCATTTGTTGATATACTTGAATAAATACTTGATAAACCCAGTTTGATTGCACCATTCAACGTTAATATGAGCTCTGTACTTTAGCGAAAGCCTCTTGTTATAAGGAATGACATATATGCTGTCACACTTAAAACCATCATTCTCAACAAATCTTCCTGGTTGATCCCTTCTCCTGTAAACCAGAAAACCTTCTTTGTTGACAGTGGTATTCTCTGCGTAAGGCTTTGGGTATAGCTTATCACATGTTCAATTTTACATGCATGGTAAATTCCTGTTAGCAGCTCCACAAGGTCCATGAATCATCATTTCTTTAACAACATCATAAAGCTCTGATTCTTCTAATTTTTCTGGAATTTTGGCTGAAATGATATTGTCTATGTCTTCGGTCTTTGAGAATTTTTTTTTTTTTTGAATCCATGAAAAGCAAAATGTGAGCATGTGGGAGTCCTCTCTTCTGGAATTCAATGGTAAACATTGCTGAAGAAAAAATATAAGGTTAATCAAATTGAGTAGGAATGTGAAGATAAAAAATATAAATTACAAATCTGTAGAAAAAAACTCACATGAAACTGTTTCCCAGAAGCTTGTTCTTTGTCAAATCATTCATCAAAGAATCAAGTTTCATTTTAAACATCCTGAAAATAATATCTGGCCTATCCTCACTCTTTAGATTTCACTTCTTCATATACCTAGTGATCTCTGGCCACTTTTGGTTGAATGTAAAAGTGATGAAAAGATCTGGAAAACCAAAATGTTTACATATGGTCATAGCATCCAAATAGCAGTTCTTCATGTATCTAGGTCCACCAATGAAAGATGCTGGTAAGAGAAACTATTTCCCTTGTTGGTCCAAATCTTCTAAAACAGCATTTTCTGACTCTTTAATAGAGTCATAGGAATCTGAATGCAAACATGACTGATTCATCTTCAAATAACGCAACCTATTAGTTTCTACCATTTTGAAGGCATATACCAAAAATTGTTGGAACAACATTCGTGATATGAGTAGAGTATGAGACTCATTCTTTCTTTCTTGTAGCCGGAATGCAAACCATTGTCTCGTTGATATATCTTCTTTTGAAAACTTCTTATTTTTTTGAGAGACCTTCTTAATTCCAAGCCTAAAACCATCCTCGCCATACATAAATATCAAAGGATATTGTAAAGGCAGTTATGAGACATGGATTCGCTAATCCTTTTAAGTCCACAGATTGTCTTTCCAAAAAAATATCTCTCTTATCCATGTCTAAGTTAAAATCTCCATGAATGAGTGCCACAACCTCAGAGGCAGTGGGGATATTATATGTCCTTCCATCCATGGAACGATCACTAACTATTCTCATATGGAAAGTTTCATCTGGATTAGTGTCAAACTTTTCTTTGGCTGTTCTGAACTCCTTGACGTAGGGGTTGACTTTGTTTAACACTTGAATGTGAGAATCAATAATTTTGGTTTTGAGTTGGTCCCTCTTTTTAGTCTGTGCAGCTTTTTTAGACTTGCTGCACATTATAAAGAAGACTAATATATTAACAATTCAACACTTTAAGAAAAAAAAAACGTGAAATGCTTTAATATAATAGATATTTACCTTAAAGTTGTTGCTCTGTTTTGACTTTCATTTTCTGTGTCCACAATATATAACTGGCTGAATTTTTCATATTCTCCTTATTGTGGTACTAAACTTCCCATCAAACGATAATCCTCTGTATGAAGTTGAAACATTTGAGGTCCACGTCCTTTCTTAATAGATCTTTCAACCTTTCCCCCAAGAGAAATGAATGAAAAAACATGTTGTAAGGCCTTAGATTCTTTTGAAAATGTTTACCGAGTGTATCACTTCCCTCAAGTAGTTTCTTTAAAAAATCTGGTGACTCCTTTAAAACAGGTAACTTGACTTGGTCTTGCATACAACATAGTGAAAACATAGGTGTGACTGCATTCCTGCTTTTATTTAACCTTTCTCCATACCACATGATAGCCCCACAATATTGACATGTGTATGTAGGATCCACCTCATCAATGTATACTGCAAAATATATTACGTTTGAATTATAGATTGATTTTTGAGTAACAATAAATTTTATTATGTAATATAATCAAAAAAATAATCTATACCATCTATATTTCTTGGAGCAGATGGTTTTAAATCACTAAATACTCTCTTTAGTATTTCTACCATTGCTACCACTTGTTCCTTTCGTTTTTCATGTTGAAGAACATCAGTTCTCTCCAAATCTGTGTCTTCCTCTTCCGAATCACTATTTTCTTGACTACTACAATCAATTATTTGGTCATTGTAATCTTCATCTGTTCCGTAAAAACAAAAATCGAGTATAGATTAGAATATAAATATATAAGTCAATATATCTTTGTAAAAACTTATACTTGTGTCTAGGAGTGAAGACCTTCAGATGATTCTTGATATTCTGGATTGATGTTATGGGTATGAGATGATAAATCTTCCTCTTCCTCATCTACAAAACCATATTTGATTGACTTAGTATTTTGAGCAACCTCTGAACTTAAGGGTATGTTTGTTATATCTGAAAACGCATTTCTGGACTGAGTCCTCAAATAAGTAAGGCCGATTCTTTGTGATAAGATTGAGAAACTGGTATATGTTGCTGCAGTTACAATCAAATTTTTAGTTAGGTTTTTAATTCAAATAACACGGTGTGGTAACTAAGATACATGAAACGTAAATCCAACTTACAGGATTAAACATGTCACCTTGTTTCTTTTTCATACTCAAAGTCTCTCTGTTGTTGATAGAAGGACCTACATTGATGGACATATTATTAAGGATAAAGAGTTACAGTTTAAAACATACTACTGGTGAGTTTTCTTTTTCCTGAATGAGTTTTAGGTGTAGAGGAACTTCTGTGTGATTCGGAATGTTGAGTTACAGAACCTTGAATATTGGTATCTGTTAAAACTCTATCAAAAATAGAGTTTAAAGGTACGGATGTACTGTTCTCATTTGAAGATGTAGGATGACTCATGTTCTATTCACCAGGAAGAGTCTTTGTTACTCTCATCTTCGTTTGATTTTAGGATGGATTCAATAGAAATTTTGCCGTCTTAGAGAGTGTTTGTATTAAAAGAAATGTTCATTTATTTATTAGGAATTTAGGAAACCAAAATTTGAGATTTGCAGTTTAATACCATGGATCAATCTTTAATTTTGGATTTAGATTGTGTAGATTATTAGATGATGGAAATTTAGTAAACAAAATATTGGAATTTTTTTGAATGGAAACTTAATGATTTACATTATTAAGATTGTTTTGGATCAACTTCTAGAATTGCCGGTTAGTGTAATTAGGTTAATTGAGTGACAGAAACAGTGGTGAATTGATTTGTTTTGAAATTAGTATATTTGTTTTGTATCATGAACGGATTTTGAAGCTGTGATTTTGTTTAGTACCACCAAGGGCATAATTTATTTTCTATATTTGATTTCTTCAAAATAATTAAATTTTCTTGAATGGTAGTTAAAAGCTTCAAATATAATAATATTGACCAGTTATATATTTCAGCTGTTATGGTCTTGCTGGATTTTTATGTTTTATTAATGTCATTATGTTTTCCATTTTGCAGGGAACACCATTTATAAAGGAAGTACAACATTTTTTAAATTTTGCAAGTGTATTGCTTATAAAAGGTAACAACCAGTTGCTTTATTGAAATGAGTTTCTTAGCGGATAAATTTGAGTTTATTAGGAAAGCATGAAACAATGGTAAATGAAAACTTGTTTTCCTGAGGCAAGTAAGAACTTTGAAATCAAGAATTAAAAAAACAAAATTAAAAACTAAGAAACTTTTTCATTCTTTCTTCTCCTTCTTATTCTTTTCTCCAAGTAATTTCTTCTCTTCATTTGTTAGCTTTTCCATTTTGATCACTGAGGTGCATTGCTTCTTAGATGAAGAAGTTAGGTCTGGTATATTGTCTTCACTTGATCGCTTAGAAGAAGGAGTTGATAACATATCTGAGTTTTTTTCACTTGTAGTTCCAAGTAGCAACAACTGTAGTACATTGTAAAAATGTCTGAGTTAAATTTTATTCTCAATAATGGAGTTCTTACAAAAATGACATTTATAATTTATAATCATTTTGAATTTTCTTACCTCATAAGGATTTACTTAGCCCATGGTGTCTACTTGACTATGATCCTCGGTAAATGTTGCAAAATGAAGCAAATTCTGACGATTCCAAACCTTTTCTACACTTGTAAGTTTCATTTCCATACTCAATGTTTTCTTTTTTAACAAAAACACCAAATTCAAAAGATCGGCCTACCAAATCCTTAAGAGCATGGGGTATTGCTTCATGATCTTCCATCTAAAATATATAACATAATAAAGGTCAAACTTGATTTAAATAATCAAGCAAACTGAGTATTTGTAGTTATACCTCCTCAAATGAACCATTAAGCAGCTGATTTGCAGTCTGTTTTACAATTCATTTAGCAATTGTGTCAAGTAGCATCAAATTTGCTTGATTTGTATTATCCTTCAATTTAATATGCAACTTGAACCTTCATATGAAAATATAAATCGGATTTATTTAGTTAGGAATGGAATTCAAATTTGAAATTTAGTATAATGTAAGATAAAAATATTGGTAAAACAAATTCTTACTTTGGTGACACATCTGTTACATATTTATCACAGAACTCACAATAGAATGTAGGAGTGTTGGTCAGTTCCTGTTTTTTACTCCCTGTCCGTTGGTTAGTTTTTTGGTGCTGAACCTTCTTGTTGCAATTAGGGTTATTGTGTCCAAAATAATACCAAGCATAATCAGTATCAAGAGCATAGATGGTACACATAACTCTGCATGCTTCGACATGTAATTAAAATCAACTTAAATTATGTATATTGTAACAAAACTTACATAATAAATATTATATTTAAATCTCATTCGTATTGTTAAAAAACCTCATTAAATCTCAACAATTCCGAGACAGTTTTTTTTGGAGTTTCATCCCATTCGACTTTAGGTTGAAATCTGCTAAACTTTTCCTCTTTAGGTTGAACAATAGTTATGGCAAGACCATCATTTGGTAACATATGTGTTAGGGTGTTAGGCATATAAGATTTATTAAAAATAACCGTATAATAGAATTATGAAATGATTTGACCATATAAACTTACTTCTTTTTGAACTCATTAAATTCAGGCAAATCTTCATTTATCATTAGATCAGAAATATCAAATGCATTGGAAATTTGATGAAATCCTACAGATAACGAACACACTTGTTAGCTTTTAGTGAATAATATAAGAGCTATCCAATTTAACTGAAATTTATAAGTAGTAGATAATACCTCGATACATGTTCACTTTTGCAAACCTTACCAAATTAATAACCATTTGATCACCAGTATTTTCGCACTAAGATGCCAGTTTGTCTGCAAATCTCCTCCATAGACAACATGGCATCCGGTTGTTCATGCACAATATATTTAAAACATTTATTAGCCAAACTTGGAAATTTGTTGTTATTTGAATATAGATATAGCTATAACACATACTCCGTGTCTCTAAGATGAAATTCTAGTTTCTTCTTTTCTTTTCCTTGACATTGAATAGTTTCAACCACACCTATATCAACAACTTGGCCCATAACATCTGCAGAACATAAAACTCAGACCCGTAAGTAATGCCTGAATTTAATTTTGCTAATAAATACAAAATAAATCATGTAAAAAAAAGAAACCTTATAATCTACTTACCGACCAAGAATTGAGTTTTTAGATCACCACATGTGATCTGATCAAAACTTTTCAATGACAAAAGTTCTGATTGGATTTAACTTTTGATGGAGTAATAGCAGTATGACCCACAAAAACTCAACTTTTGATGGAGTAATAGGTGTGTTCTGTTGGTCTGTGTAGACCAGTTGCATGACTCAAATTAAAGTTTTGAATTACTTTCCACTCTCCAATAGGAAGCTCCTGTTCAATACGTGAAACATAGCTTTTCCTACATGAACCATGAATCTTCATTCCCTGTTAACATTGATGAATAAAACGGACATTAAATTTAGTCTCAGACACACTGTTATTGGTTCAGGCAGTATCAAATTGTTGGTTCTGAAACATAGGTTTTCGTATAAAACTTGCATATTTGAACTTACAGTTTCATCATCTAAGATCAACTCGTATGTTTCTCCTGACATTGCATTGTATTGTTTCCAAGCATGAAGAACTCTCACTTGGATACACCAAGTTGACTTGTATGGCTTCAAATCCTTGAGGTAAGTAATCATGCTTTGTGAGACCATTTTCTTTTGATTAGTGTTCGCTAGAATTGTGAGTATGAATAGAATTGCATAAACTATGACGATATTTAAAGATAATCGAGGTAGAGGATATTCTTTCAAATTCCGATTCTGAAGATTGAGATCTTTTTTGTTACAATATTTATTGTCCATATATTTAAGATGCATATCTACCGAATTTTAAAATGACAATGTTTCCTGTTGTAGATTTTATGAAATATTTCAAAGCCACACATTGATTTCTTTCTTGTTATTATCGTTATGAAAAATATATTCAAATCTTATGATTTTATTTCCGGTTAAGATTAGTCTAATCACGACTTTTATATAGTCATTAGAATCTCTATGCATATATTTCTAATCGTATAATACAGCGTAAAACGAAGCCTATGTATTGCAGGCTTTGAAATATAAAACTTCCACCTCTACGGTTTATCGTCAATGTTTTGATGCATATAGATTGCAGGCTTTGAGATTTCCCCATAGATGGTTTCTTAACTTATGGTTTAATTTTTATACATTGTGTAATATTGCAGGTTTTGAAATTACCCCATAGACTTAATTCTTGCATACAAAAACAAATATGCATAAAGATTCAAAGCCTGCCATTTAAATATGTTCTATTACAATTAGTATTATATGAGAGTAAATTCAAACTATATAAATCATCGTGAATTCGTAGACACTATAAAAACGTGCATTAAATCTTGCAAAGGGAAATGTTGGTTTTCTAACTATAGGGTTGGATTTAAATGTTATTGACCGTATAATATTTAGTGCATATGTAATGTTGTAAACCGAATAATATAACTATCCGAATCTGTCTTTGTGCGTATTTTGAATTATACTTGATGTGGCGCTTCTATTATCGTTTGTACATGGCGTGAAGTCCATAAAATGATATACCAATATTACCCTTAATGAAGCTCTAGTAAAACAAAAGATTAATTGTGGCACAAAAAGTAATATAACACGGTACTATAGGGTTGTTTCTATAATTATTTCCTGAATTTATGGTAGACTATAAACGAATTTTAAAATGGTAGTGTTTCGTGTTGTAGATTTTGTGAAATATTTCAAAGCCACACGTTGACTTTCTTTCTTGTTATTATCGTTATGAAATATATATTTGAATATTATGATTTTCTTTTCTGTTAAGATTAGTCTAATCACGGCTTTTATATAGTCATTAGAATCTCTATGCAGATACTTCTAACCGTATAATACAGTGTATAACGAAGCCTATGGATTGCAGGCTTTAAAATATAAAACTTCCACCTATAGGGTTCATCGTCAATGTTGTGATGCATATGGATTGCAGGTTTTGAAATTGCCCCATAGATAGTGTCTTAACTTATGATTTAACTTTTATACATTGTGTACTATTGCAGGTTTTAAAATTGCCCCACAGATTTAACACTTGCATATAAAAGCAAACATGCATAAAGATTCAAAGCCTGCCATTTAAATATGTTCTATTACAAGTAGTATTAGATGAGAGTAAATTCAAACTATATAAATCATCGTGAATTCGTTGACACTATAAAAATGTGCATTAAATCTTCCAAAGGGAAATGTTGGTTTTCTAACTATAGGGTTTGATTTAAATGTTATTGACCGTATAATATTTAGTGCACAGGTAATGTTGTAAACCGAATAATATAACTATCTGAATCTGTCTTTGTGCGTATTTTGAATTATATTTGATGTGGCCCTTCTGTTATCCTTTGTATATGGCGTGAAGTCCATAAAATGATATACCAATATGGCCTTAATGAAGCTCTACCAAAAAAAGATTAATAGTGGCACAAAAAGTAATATAACACGGTATTATAGGGTTGTTTCTATAAATGTTTCCTGAATTAATAGTATTAGATGAAAGTAACTTCAAACTATATAAATCATCGTGAATTCTGTATACACTATAAAAACGTGCATTAAATTTTTCACAGGAAAATGTTGGTTTTCTAACTATAGGGTTGGATTTAAATGTTATTGACCGTATAATATATAGTGCACATGTAATGTTGTAAACCGAATAATATAACTATCCGAATCTGTCTTTGTGCATATTTTGAATTATATTTGATATGGCCCTTATCCTTTGTATATGGCGTGAAGTCCATAAAATGATATACCAATATTGCCCTTAGTGAAACTATAGCAAAACAAAGGATTAATAATGGCACAAAAAGTAATATAACACGGTACTATAGGGTTGTTTCTATAAAAGGTTCCTGAATTAATAGTATAGATAAGTGTTTTGTTGAGTTTATATGTCATTTAATGATTACTCTTCATGCAAGACTTGTCTTTTTGACTCTTTTAAAATCCTTTGTATTGTCATGGACGAAAATAATATATATTTTTTTTTTATCAAAAACCTTTGATAAGTTAGATTATCTTGTTGGTGTGTCATATCCAGAAAAATCCTTTGTGTTCTTTAGTGTGTCATATTTGGAGAATTCAAAGAGGTGACTCAAAGAGAATTCTGCAACCTTTGTGTGACCATTATTTCAATCCAGAGAAGATTTATCTTTGATCACAATTTGTAATTTTTCTAGTAACAACACTTAGAAGAAGGTTAATTTGTATGAGATGCTTAATTTGTCTCCAAATTAAATTCCAAGTCTGCCTAAAAGAAAATTTAATTTAAAAACTGAACTTCAGAGATGAAAACAAAACGAGAGATAACATCTTAGATTAGAGATGAGATGCGTGTTCGATATATTGACTTGTGAAGCATCTCATAGCATCTTAGCTTAGAGATGTGATATCCAGAAGGTTTTGAGTGGATGAAGGCTTGCGATATAACAATGATTTGGAAATACATCACGCCTCTCTTGGTTGCCCCAAGCTCATCGACTTCATCAAATATTATTGTATAAAGCTCTCATAACCATGAGGTCACATGTTTCTGTACACCGTGAACTATATTTCTATCAATCGGGGGAATACCTTTGTCAGCGGATGTTCCAAGTTGAGGTCTCTTTTTCAATGCAACAATCTGACCAGTGAATGTATTTGATTATAGAGGTTCATTTTCTCCCACTCTAAAGCAAATATAGCTGATACCAGTGAATGTATTTGACTCTGGAGGTTCAGTTTCTCCCACTCTTAAGCAAGTATGGCGGGCAGGCAATTCGGCTTCTTATGCCATTTCTTTCTTAAAGCCTTTCTGATCTTCAATGTCATTCATCTCATTGTCTACTTCAGGATGCTGGTGTTAGTATCTTCTTCATTGAAGATTTTTCTTGACTGTACATTGGAATCTCATTAACTTCATCAGACTTCACAAAAGCAGAGAGATCATGGGTTCACAAAGATGAATTTTCAGGTATTAGTCTGTGCAAGCTCTAGCTTCAAGCTGTTTGTCAGACTATTTACGATTAGAGAGCTAACAGAAAGAGTCTTATATTCATTTGCTGATTGCTCGTTACGGTCCTCTCCGGCTGTCTTGTTCTTAAACATCTGACGGAACTGTGTAACGACAGATCACATACTAATGATTATATAGTTCTGATATTGAAATTCTTAGGCTACGATTTTTATGGAAGAGACAGATATAAACCAGGAGTAAACCAAAGCCCACAAGAAAGAACATAGGACACACACTCGTGAAAATAAAAAAGGATAGATAGAGAATCAAATTTTAGGATTAAACGGAAATTATAAAACTAATGATGAATTGGAGTTTTTAATATGAGAAATTGTTTCTGGTTTGTGGAAATTATATAGCAAATCGGCATAAATCGGAAGGGGTTGGATATTTTCTAATAGTCTTTATGTATAATTAAATTGGACTATTAGTCACCAGTCGGACCCGAATAAAGTAGTTGTATTTCCCTTGGAAAGTTATGACATGCCAACGGTTCGATGATACTTTGACTGAAAGAGAAAACAAAGATGTAAGAGAGGAGGAAAGCGCGGTGATGATGACGTGTGGAATACTTTGCTGAAGAATATATATGATGAATGATAATAAGGAAAATATGAGAAGAGGCAGAAAGAGGGTCCGCGTGATTGATATCGTAAAAAGAGAAAAGAGGAGGACGAACAGAGATGGAGAAAAGAGGAGGACGCAAAGAAATGGAGAAAATCCAGTGAAGAAGTACCGAGATCAAAAAGTTTATTACAGATGATAAATTTGGAAGTAAGAGATAAAAAAAGAGAAAGGTTAAAAGAGTGAGAAGAGGACCCTAAAGGAAAAAAAATAAACAAAAGAATATATAATAGAGCAAATCTCAAAAATAATAATATTTTAGGTTTTGATGAACAAAATGATTTGGCAAGAGAAAATGGACAAAAATGTTTCATTAAACAAAATAAATGATTATTCAATCTCTCCTTCTTATTTTATTAATCAAATTTATTTTAGGGAGAATTGTAATGCTAATTAGTTGGAAACGCATATGTTTCAAAATTACTATAAGTATTTTGTACATGTTTTACCCTTATTTCATATGTTAATAAAAATAGAATATCAAAAATGTCATTGATGAATTTTGCCACGTAGGTAAAAAAATCTGCGAAAATAAAAATAAGTCTAACCAATTTTTAAATAAGTATATTACTCATTTGATGGTAGACTTATTTGAAGTTGATGAACTTATTTATAGTTTATAAAGTTATTTTTCAGTGGATAGACTTATTTACAGAATGATAGACTTATTGTGATAGAATTATTTATATGTTATGATAGATTTATATTCATATGATGATAGATTTATTTTGAAATACAGATTTATATAAGCCGAGTGACAGACTTATTAATATGAATGATAAACTTATTTTTCTTTGACGATAGACTTAGTATACAGTGATAGATTTATTTTTAATGGTGATAGACTTATTATAATATGTAGAGATCGTAAATTTGTTTTATTGACGTAGACTAAAAGGCTTGGGATAGATTTATTTTATTTGAAGGTATACTTTTAGACATATATATGTTATGATAGATATATTTTTAGTGATGATAGACTTATAGTAACGTGATAGAATTATTCTGTTTGACGATATATTTAATCAATCTTTTGAGTTTTACGAAAACATGTAGACTTATATAAAACCGATAGACTCATTAAAAGTTGATAGACTTATTAAGAAACGATAGACTTATTTAAAGTCGATAGACTTACATTGTAAATCTTTTATAGTGGTAGTAGATTTTTGACTTTGGAGAAGGTGAAAAGATGGTTTTGTCATTGTATTAATTCGTCGACAAAAGTAGGTTATGACATATTTTAATAATAACGTTATGGTAGACTTAATTTAGTTACTTTGTGACTTATTTTTATCACTTTAGTAGCTTTTTGCTCCTAAGACACTTTGTTACTGGTCAATGTCAATTAAGCTCTTTTAAGCCTTCTATCTCTCTCTTTCACACTCGAATTTTTCTTGGCCCCCACCATATCTGAAATAGGGCACCGAAGCTTTGTGTAACACCCATAAACCAAGTGTTTTAGGCGACCGAGCTGGGTCGGGAGCTGAAGAGTCAGTTTGCCGGGGCAAAACTGGCAACAGACGTGACAAAATATATTTACCGAGCTAAAAATGGAGCTGACCGGGCCAAAAGATGATTTATCGGGCTAAAATGGCTCA
>KE155110.1:8882-36529 GCA_000411075.1 Sisymbrium irio
CAGCAAATCTTTTAAAAATCACTATCCATTCTTAACACATAGACACATCCACAATGGATATGGGTACTCCACCGAAGAGTTTTTGTTCCCTGATCTCCTCTGGATCTCCAATTTATGACTCAAATGAGTTAGTTTATCAGTTTATGGTGTATATAGAGTTATATTAGATTACTTGTCAAAAACAAAAATTGATACTTTTGCACATAAAGAAAGGTTTACAAGTAATTAATGTAGAGACAGGATGTGGTTAAGTATTTTTATAAAAAAACCGAAATAGTTAATTTTTGTTATTTAATGGATTTATCGATAAAAATGAAATTCTTATAGGGGTTAATCCACGAGTATCCAGCAAATCTATTAAAAATTATTATCTTGTTTTAACACATAAACACATCCACAATGGATATGGGTACTCTAACGAAGAAATCTCGGTCCCTGATCTCATCTGAATCTCCAAAAATTGTGTCTCAAATGAGTTAGTTGATCGGTTTATATAGAGTTCTATTAGATTACTCGTCAAAAAAATTAAATTGATGATTGTGAACATCATGAAAGGTTTACAAGTTATTAATATAGAGACAGGATGTGGTTAAGAATTTTTTTTAAAAAACTCAAGAAGTTAGTTTTTGTTATTTAATGGATTTATCGATAAAAATAAAATTCTCATAGGGGTTAACTTCCGAATATCCAACAAATCCATTAAAAGGTTGAATGCTAGCTACCCTTTAGAAAACAAAAATCTATCATTTTGTGTTTGTTTTTGTTTTGAATACTCTTTTTGGAGAACTCTGCAAGCCGCTTATCGCTTTTTTGTGTCAACCAAATCTGATTTTTCAGCGTAGTTCAGTGTTTCTTTGATGAAATTGGTGGTGGTGATTTGTTAAATGACAAAACGCGGCTTAGTACAAAATTGTAATAGTGAAAATTTGGAAATTAATTGAAATATAACAACGTTCATCACTGTTGAAAAATGTGTGTTTCTTTAAATCGAGTTTTCGCGTCAAAACCGCAAAATCAAGTTTTTCCGCTAAAACCGTAAAATCGAGTTTTTCTGCAAAAATCACAAAATCGAGTTTTCCCGCCAAAACAGTAAAATCGAGTTTTTCCGTCTAAATCTCAAAGTCATAGGTCTCCCGCCAAAACCGCAAAATAGAGTTTTTCCGCCGAAACCGCAAAATCGAGTTTTTCCGCCAAACCGCAAAATCGAGTTTTTCCGCCAAAACCGAAAATCGAGTTTTCCCGCCAAAACCGCAAAATCGAGCTTTTCCGTCCAAACCGTAAAATCGAGTTTTTCTGCTAAAATCGCAAAATCGAGTTTTCCCACCAAAACCGTAAAATTGAGTTTTTCCGTCTAAATATCAGAATCATAGTTTCCCACTAAAGCTGCAAAATCAAGTTTTTCCGCCGAAACCACAAATTCAAATTTTCCACCAAAGTCAAAATTTTCCACCAAAATTAAAATTTTCCACCATAATCGCAAAATCAAGCTTTTTTCGTTAAAACCGCAAAATCAAGTTTTTCTGCTGAAACAGCGTTATCATGTTTTATCGCAAACACCGTGATATCAAAATTTTATGTTAAAACCACAATATTAATTTTTCTGTCAAAACCATAATATCAAAGATTCCTGCAAAAATCGTAAAGTTAAGTTTTTTTTGTTAAAATCGCAAAATCAATATTTTCGTCTAAAACCACACTGTCATGTTTTATAGTAAAAACCATAATATCAAATTTTTCTGTAAAATCGAGATTTCGTGCAAAAAAACCGCAATATTATTTATTTTGAATTTTAATTTTAAATTTTTTCATTTTATTTTAATTTTATGTCATTAAAAAGAAATTTTAAATTTTAAAAAAAAATTGAATTTTTTTACTTTTGAATATATTTTCGATTGATAATCGAATTAATAGAGTTATATTTAATGATAAAATGTGTTTAAATAAAAGTATGAGTACTTTAGACATTTGTCTTATTTAGATGGAGATGGAATTTACAACCAAATGGTCATACAAACAAAATGTCCATCCAGATGATTCAGTCAGATAGATTAACAAAAATAAAACGAACAACATCTTGATGGAATATCCACATAAACCATTTAGATGGAGTAGTTGGATGGAGATATCACGAACAGGGCCTACTTGTTTTAAATGTGTGTTTCTTCAGGTAATTAATAATTTAATGTCATTGAAAGTAAGCAAATGTTGCTTGTGCGGCTGTAACGAACTTATTTCATAAATAGTATATGAATCACTTCACCAAATTTCATTCTCTATATAAGTAGAGAGTTGCCTGAACTTATAATACATACCCCTCACAGATTAATCTTAGCGCAAAGAAGAAAATGAAAGGAACACTGATCATGAGTCGTCAGGTTCTATCCTTTATGACTGTCATTCTTCTCTTACTCACTGCGTACAACACAACTATGGCCCGAACCTTGCCGAGTAAGTTGATCCACTTGAAGTGATAGTGATTAAATTTCACTACGAAACAAAAGTTCATATAATTAGTTCTTTTATCTCATATGTATTTTGCTCTCTTGGAGAAGGAAATGGAGCACAGCCATTTGAAAATCTAAAAATTGGTGTCTCAGGAAGTGCGTCCCAAGCTGCTAGCAAGGCTGGGCCATGACATGGTCATAGGCTCCCAGGAAGAGTGAACTAAGCAAATGATTCGGAAGCAATGGTTCTGTCCTCTAAGACCACCAATCTTTTTATTTTGTACTAAATAATTGTTGGTTTCAACAATATGTTCCACAGTCTAAGAAAATATTGTTGAAAAAAACATAAGAGTTAATATCATTTGATTTTTCTTTTTTTTAATATTCTTGTCATTCAACATCTCAAAATAAACGACCATTTCGAGTGGATTGGATTTGCTAATCACTGATCGTTTAAGTCGAAGTCAAATTCAAGAACGTGTTTAAATTACAAACGACAAACATCTTGAGAATGATCATTATCATTACGAGAGTGATAAGTATAAATAAAATACGCACGAGGACAAGTACCCTGTAATAACATACGTGGTAGACAAAAAGTGAACAATGATGTGAACATCATGAAAGGTTTACAGATCATTAATATAGAGATAACATGTGGTTAAGAATTTTTTAAAAAAATTGAAGAAGTTAATTTTTGTTATTTAATGAATTTATCGATAATAATAAAATTCTCGTAGGACTTAACTCACGAATAATCAGCAAATAAATTAAAAATCACTACCTTATTTTAAAACACAGCCAAATCCACAATGGATATGGGTAATCCACCGAAGAGGTTTTGGTCCCTGATCTCCTCTGAATCTCCAAAAAGTGTGTCTCAAAGGAGTTAGTCTATCGGTTTATGGTGTATATAGAGTTCTATTAGATTAGTTGTCAAAAAAATTAAATTGATGTTTGTGAACATCATAAAAGTTTTACAAGTCATTAATATAGAGACATGATGTGGTTAAGATTTTTTATAAAAGACTAAAGAAGTTAATTTTTGTTATTTTATGGATTTATCGATAAAAATGAAATTCTCATAGGGGTCAACCCACAAATATCCAACAAATTTATTAAAAATCACTACCATGTTTTAAAACATAGCCGAATCCACAATGGATATGGGTAATCCACNGTTCTATCCTTTATGACTGTCATTCTTCTCTTACTCACTGCGTACAACACAACTATGGCCCGAACCTTGCCGAGTAAGTTGATCCACTTGAAGTGATAGTGATTAAATTTCACTACGAAACAAAAGTTCATATAATTAGTTCTTTTATCTCATATGTATTTTGCTCTCTTGGAGAAGGAAATGGAGCACAGCGATTTGAAAATCTAAAAATTGGTGTCTCAGGAAGTGCATCCCAAAACTGCTAGCAAAGCTGGGCCATGACATGGTCATAGGCCCCTAGGAGGAGTGAACTAAGCAAATGATTCGGAAGCAATGGTTATGTCTTTCCAGGACCACTATTCTTTTTATTTTGTACTCCCTCCGTTTTTTAAAGATTGATGTTCTACTTTTATTTTTTATTTTTTAAAGATTAATGTTTTAGACATTAATTATTATATTTTACTTTAAAAATAAGACATAAAATCAAAAGGAAAATTCTGAATGATAGAATTTTATTGAAAAACAAATAAAACATTAAAATAAAATCAAAAAGTATTAGATAAAAGTAGATATTAAATATTTTTTAATATGTATGAAATGTCCTAAACATCAATTTATAAAAAACAGAGGAAGTATTAAATAATTGTTGGTTTCAACAATATGTTCTACAGTCTAAGCAAATATTGTTGAAAAAAACATAAAGAGTTAATATCATTTGATTTTTTTTTTTAAATACTCTTGTCATTCAACATCTCAAAATAAACGTGGATTTGCTAATCACTGATCGTTTAAGTCGAAGTCAAATTCAAGAACGTGTTTAAATCACAAACGACAAACATTTGAGAATGATCATTCCGAGAGTGATAAATATAAATACGCACGAGCACAAGTATCCTGTAATAACATACGTGGCAGACCAATAGTGGTCGTTTTACCTACAAAACCAGCAAAAGCAGTAATATTAGATATTTTGATATAATTTCCCAGAATTACCCTTAATAGACACAAAGAGTTAGGGGTAGTATAGGAAAGTATATATAGGTAAAAAGGTGTCCATATAGCTCCTCAGATCCAAAACGCGATTTGTAAGCCTCACAGAACAAATCTCATCCCGAGAGAGAGAGAACCAACCCCAGAGAGAGCGATATCGAAAATCACTCTCCTTTATAAATCCCATTTTACAAATTCTCTTTTCCCTCTCGAAATCTCTCTTCTTTATATATAAAAGCCTTCTCCTTTTTCAAATCTTTCTCCGGGAAATTCCTCTTCCACTCGTGGAGTTACGAAACCCTAGATTTGTGAATTCGGATTGCAAACTAACGAAAGGTCTGATTTTGTTTGTTACCCTTTGCTTCTAATGGGTTCAATTACTCGAATTTGGTCTTAGTTTCGTCGTACCCTTTAAGTTGCAGTTTCGAATTTGATATTCTCTCGATTAGTTTCATAGCTTCTAAAGATTAGTATGAAACAATTATAAGCTCTGTACTTGTCTTTCATAGAACTTTGAGAGGCTTACACTGTATGAGTCAAAGTTTAGCTGATTTATGTTTTGTCTATGTTAGAGAATGGCTGATCAGAATGTGGAAGGGAACCAGCCAGTTGACCTTATGAAGCATCCCTCAGGGATTGTTCCAACTCTTCAGTGAGTTCTTCTTTGTCTCTTTGTCTGTATTTCTGAATTTGTGTTTTGTAAATGACAAAGATTTTAACTTTTTGTTTGTTTGTTTCAGAAACATTGTCTCAACTGTGAACTTAGACTGCAAGCTTGATCTTAAAGCCATCGCTTTGCAGGCTCGGAATGCCGAATATAACCCCAAGGTTTGCATTCGTTTTGTTTTAGTATCCCAGCCTGTAATTATAGTCTTTCTACAGCTCTGTATTTGATATATGAAATGACTGTTATTTGGTGTTTTATTTATCTGAACCGGACTGGCTATAACTAATTTTTGTTTGTATAATCATCCTTGTGTTTCATGTTCCAGCGTTTTGCTGCGGTAATCATGAGGATTAGAGAGCCAAAAACAACAGCGTTGATCTTTGCTTCTGGGAAAATGGTATGTTATATTGCCTTATAGTATATTTTGGTCACTCTTTCTCATATGGATCGATCTGCCATGCTCTCGGTTTAACGTGCGTCTTTGTTGTCGAATTTTAGGTGTGTACAGGAGCCAAGAGTGAACACCTTTCAAAGCTGGCTGCCAGAAAGGTAAATAAGCTCCTTTCAATACAGTCTGATTTTCGTCTTCTACAAATACTGTAGTCATAAACTTCATATAATTTCCAGAGGTGTTTTGTTTTCTATTATGTTAAAGATCTTTTGTTTTGTTGCTCAGTACGCTCGGATTGTTCAAAAGCTTGGCTTTCCTGCAAAGTTCAAGGTACTCATACATTTATCTATCTCTGCTTCTCATCCAACATACACTGTATTAAACAGTATCATTCCAAGCCGCAATTCGTTTGGTTTTCAATGAAAGAAGAAACTACGTGTACTTTTTAGTAATGAAAATGCCGATTACATTCTGCAGGATTTCAAGATTCAGAATATTGTAGGTTCCTGTGATGTCAAATTCCCCATTAGGCTCGAAGGTCTTGCATACTCTCACAGTGCTTTCTCAAGTGTAAGTTATCGCAAGAATTGTATAGGATTGTACTTGTAAGATGGAGATAATTGGTCTGATGGTTCGCATCTCTCTCTTACAATTGATACCAGTACGAGCCTGAACTATTCCCAGGACTGATATATAGGATGAAACAACCAAAGATAGTACTACTAATTTTTGTGTCAGGAAAGATTGTTATAACTGGAGCCAAGGTAAATAATCTTACTCTCTCAAATGATTAACAAATTCTGTCATGAAAATGCTTCTGTCATCTGATGAAATACTGAGGTTGCACTATCAGATGAGAGAAGAGACTTACACCGCCTTTGAGAATATATACCCAGTGCTTACAGAATTCAGGAAAATCCAGCAATAATAGTATGTAAGTCTCCAGTTTTCTATATCTCCCTTTGTATATTTTCTTTCCATACATCTTGAATTAATAATGGTTTTGACTGTGATATTTTGATACAAGCAGAGCCTATACATCAAAAGCAACTTAAAAAACCATGTTTAGGTTTGGATTGCCATTAACTTGAGATCTTGGTGGTGGCAAGCGCTTGCTGAGGTTATTTTTCTTCAACAAGGACTTGGGTTTGATTCAGATTGAAAACCAAAAATTGTAAATACAGAATGGAGATTCCAATATATCTCTTTTATTTTTATTTTTTTTGTTCCAAGTATGTTGTTTCCTGTAATGTTTGTTTCAATGAGCAGTGCTCAAATCGTAAAACAGTAACTTAGAACTTATGTGCTAACCGTCTGTAATACGACAGTCTTGTAATAAACTCCTTTAAAACCAATCAGCAGCTTTAGTCTTGTAATAAGCATGGATCGCTAATTCATGATACTGTTTTATTGTTATGTATAATATCTAAGCACCGTTGATTGGTTTCAGGCCATTATAGGTTGGCTATAGATGATATTAGGCAGTTAACTGTTTACCAATTATCATATAAACACTTGGACAGCACACTAATGAGAGCCACCATATTTCAATGGATAATGTAAAAAAAAACAAACTCATACATAACAATAAAACAGTATCATGAACTAGCAACCCATGCTTATAACAATGTAACCTGCTAATGCATTTTAGTGGCATAACTCGAATTCAAATTCAAGAACGTGTTTGAACTACAAACGACAAACATTTGAGAATGATTATTACAAGAGTGATATCATACGTGGCAGACCACGAGTGGGCGTTTACCTACGATCCCAGCAAAGACAGTAACATTATATATTTTGATAGGATTTTCCAGAATTACCCTCAATTAGACAGAAAAAATAAGGGTAATATAGGAAAGTATATATACCTAGAAAGGTGTCCATATAGCTCTCAGATCCAAAACGCGATTTGTAAGCCTCACAGAACAGATCTCATCCCGAGAGAGAGAGAGAGAGAGCCAACCCCAGAGAGAGCGATATTGAAAATCACTCTCCTTTATAAATCCCATTTTACAAATTCCTTTTCCCTCTTTAAATCTCTCCTCTTTATATATAAAAGCTTTCTCCTTTTCAAATCTTTCTCCGTAAATTCCTCTTCCACTCGTGGAGTTAAGAAACCCTAGATTTGTGAATTCGGATTGCGAACTAACGAAAGGTCTGATTTTGTTTGTTACCCTTTGTTTCTAATGGGTTCAATTACTCGGATTTGGTCTCAGTTTCGTCGTACCCTTTGAGTTGCTGTTTCGAATTCGATCTCATGTGCTCTCGATTAGTTTCGTAGCTTTTAAAGAATAGTATGTCGTTGTTTGATTGCGAAACAATTATAAGCTATGTACTTGTCTTTCCTTGAACATTTGAAAGGCTTCACTGTCTGAATCGAGATTTAGCTGATTTATGTCTATGTTACAGAATGGCTGACCAGAATGTGGAAGGGAACCAGCCAGTTGACCTTATGAAACATCCCTCTGGGATTGTTCCAACTCTTCAGTGAGTTCTTCTTTGTCTCTTTGTCTGTATTTCACCCTTTTGTTAGATTCTTTACTTTGTGCTTTGTAAATGACAAAGATTTTAACTTTTTGTTTTTGTTTGTTTGTTTCAGAAACATTGTCTCAACTGTGAACTTAGACTGCAAGCTTGATCTTAAAGCCATCGCTTTGCAAGCTCGGAATGCCGAGTATAACCCCAAGGTTGCATTCGTTTTGTTTTAACATTCATATTGATTGGACCTGATTGGCTATAGGAAGTTCAAACTAATTTTGTTTGTAATTCTCTCGATTTGCTTTAATCATCCGTGTATCTTATGTTCCAGCGTTTTGCTGCGGTAATCATGAGGATTAGAGAGCCAAAAACTACAGCGTTGATCTTTGCTTCTGGGAAAATGGTATGTTATGTTGCCTTATAGTATATTTGGTCACTCTTTCTCATATGGATCGATCTATCATACTCTCGTGTTAACGTAGCATCTATGTTGTCTAACTTTAGGTGTGTACGGGAGCAAAGAGTGAACATCTTTCGAAGCTGGCTGCGAGAAAGGTTAAACAAGCTCCTCTCTATACAGTCTGATGTTCTTCTTCTAGGGATATTGTAGTTGATCTAATTTCAGTAGGTGTTTGTTTTCTATTATGTTAAAGATCTTTTGTTTTGTTGCTCAGTACGCTCGGATTGTTCAAAAGCTTGGCTTTCCTGCAAAGTTCAAGGTACTCATACATTTATCTATCTCTGCTTCTCATCCAACATACACTGTATTAAACAGTATCATTCCAAGCCGCAATTCGTTTGGTTTTCAATGAAAGAAGAAACTACGTGTACCTTCTAGTAATGAAATGGCTGATTACATTCTGCAGGATTTCAAGATTCAGAATATTGTAGGTTCGTGTGATGTCAAATTCCCCATTAGGCTTGAAGGTCTTGCATACTCCCACAGTGCTTTCTCAAGTGTAAGTTATCGCAAGAATTGTATAGCATTGTATTTGTAAGATGGAGATAATTGGTCTGATGGTTCGCACCTCTCTCTCAACTGATGCCAGTACGAGCCTGAACTATTCCCAGGACTGATATATAGGATGAAACAACCAAAGATAGTACTACTAATTTTTGTGTCAGGAAAGATTGTTATAACTGGAGCCAAGGTAAATAATATTACTTTCTCTCAAATGATTAACAAATTTTGTCATGAAAATGCTTCTGTCATCTGATGATATGCTGAGGTTACTATCAGATGAGAGAAGAGACTTACACCGCCTTTGAGAATATCTACCCAGTGCTTACAGAATTCAGGAAAATCCAGCAATAATAGTATGTAAGTCTCCAACTTTCTTTATATCCCTTTGTATGTTTTCGTTCCATACCTCTTGACTCGATCAATGGCTTGACTATGATCTTTTGATACAGAGTCTACATCAGAAGCAAAAAAAAAAAAAAAACCATGTTCAGGTTTGGATAGCCATTAACTTGGGATCTCGGCGGTGGCAAGCGCTTGGTGAGGTTATTTTCCTTCAACAAGGACTTTGGTTTGATTCAGATTGAAAACCAAAAATTGTAAATACAGAATGGAGATTCCAATATATCTCTTTTCATATTTTGTTGTTCGAAAGTATCTTGTTTCCTGTAATGTTTGTTTCAATGGGCAGATATTCAAATCGTAAAGAGTAATTTGGAACTTCTGTGCTAACTGTCTGTAATAATACAGTTAATAAACTCCTTTAAACCAATTTGCAGCTTTAGTTTCTCAAGCGTTTGAAGAATTGTATATCATTTTAAAATCGGTGCTAAAAGCACCTTAGCGGATTTGTTCTTAACCCGATTATAAGCGGATTTAGGTGAATCTATATTGGTTTCAAGCCATTTTAGGTTGGCTATCGTTTATCTTAGGCAGTTAACTGTTTACCAATTATCATATAAACTTGGACACCACAAAAGGGCACCTATTTCAATGGATAATGTAAAAACAACAAACTATAGTTCTTTTAAATTTACTGAAGAAACAGATGGAACGGCTAGTAATTGACAGTCGACTTTATTGCGTCCAATATCTGCAACAAACGTGAAAACCCAAAATTTGTTTTGTTAGAATGCGTTTTCCGGATTGGGAAGATAATGTGGAATAGGAACTTGCCTTGTTCTTAGTGGGCATGTAGAATGGCTCAAACACAAGAGGGAATGGAGTGTCAAGACCACAAACTCTGCTTACTGGAGCTTCTAACTGCAGACGAAATGGGAGTTAAAAAAAAAAACTATTGTGAGTAATCTCTTTAGATAAATTAACCATAAATTTCTACCTTTAAGAAGCAACGTTCGAGGATTGTTGCAGAGATCTCTGCTCCAAAACCTCCAGTTACAGGAGCTTCATGGCTTATCTGCAACCCAACCGAAAGCAACATATAAGACCGACCACACAAAAACAAAAACCGACACTGCAATGAAGATTGCTTGAAACTTACAAGAAGTCTGCCAGTCTTTCTAACAGAGGCCTCAACAGTTTCTTTATCCCAAGGCAGTAGAGTCTTAAGATCTATCAGTTCACATGATATTCCTTCCTGCATAAACTCAGGACCCGCGTTAACAACTGTGAACCAATAATAATCTAGTTGAAATATAAAGCTAAAAACCTTTTCCGCGTCCAGACAAGCTTGTTCCATAATGGTAAGCTGAGCTCCCCATCCGACAAGTGTTATGTCATTGCCTTCTCTTATAACCTGATGATAACTCTTCCTTTGTCAGTCTCGACTGTGAGACCATCATCTCCTAAAAGTCACGGCGATAAATAAACATATTATACCTCAGCTTCTGATAAAGGTATCATATAGTCATGCTCTGGGACGTTTTCTACTGCTTGACGATACAGCCACTGAAAGAAGATCAAAGTTTTAAGACTCACACTTAGGAAGAAGCTAATCTGGAGTAAGAGAAAGAGAAGTACCTTTGGTTCGAAGAATACAACGGGATTTGGATCACGGATACAAGACAACAACAGTCCCTTTGCTTCCCGTGGACTCCGAGGGATAACAACTTTAATGCCAGGGACATGGCAGAAGAAAGCTTCAGGGGATTGTGAATGGTAATGTCCACCATGACCAACTGCCCCATAAGGTGCTCTGATCGTAAGTCCTATCGATGTCCATATAAAATCCAATGAGCAAGAAAAGATACGGATGCAAAGTCAAGTAGAAATGTAAAGATAAGGTATACCTCCACAATTGAACTGGTTACCACTTCGGTATCTGAACTTTGCGGCTTCATTAACAATCTACGAAGCACAAAATTGATCAGAAACCAGCTGTTGGGAATCAGATTCTTGTTTTTAAGGTGGGAAGACTTACCTGATCAAAAGCAGGATATATATAATCTGCAAACTGAATTTCTACAACTGCTCGATTTCCCTGTCAAAATCAAACACTCATAGATGTTAAATTCAGTTTACAACCAAAAGTCAGAAACAGAACAATAAGGCAGGCAAGACCTCACCATTGCGGCTAGACCAATACCAAATCCAACAATACCCTGAATCCATTCAAAAAACTTATATGAATGGCTCATCAAGAAAAAATAAGACTAACTCAAGAAATGGAACACTTTGAGGAACACAAGCAGATGTTCATAGCAACGAAATAAAATCAGGGATTAGAAAATACATACTTGCTCACAAAGAGGAGTATTGAAGACACGGTTTTTCCCGAATCGTTCAGCTAATCCTGTTGTACAGCGAAAGACACCACCAAAGCCAACATCTTCCCCAAAGACATATGAGCTTCCACAAAAAAAAAATTCCACCAACTAGCGTTAAGACTCAGAAACAAGATCATACATGTTCCAAGGAACTAAACGTGTAACTAATAAACTAATTTTCCCTTATTAAACTTTCATATCCGCCAACATTTGAACCTTCTTGTTCCTTATAATGTACTAAACGTAGAGTTCTAAACATCAGTGTGATTTTTCAAAGACAAACAAGCTCAAAGGTTTAGACTTTAGACACTTGAGGAAGAGAAGAAGAAAATCTCACCGAGGATCTGTCTCCAAGGCGATGTGAAGAGCTTGATTGATAGCAGAGTATAGATTCAACGACTTCACGGTTTCTGATTCAGAAGCCGTCGTCGTAACCTTCCGTGATCCGTGAGCTGACCTCGGAGAAACCAATTTCCGGGAGAATCTGCCTAAAAGACCCGCCATTTATACAAAAGATGGACACTTTCGTCGAACCCACCAACAATCAATCTCAAAGATTTACGTTCTACCAAAAATTGGGACAAGACAAAGCTTTTTATTTTTGGCAACAGTTCGTAGAAGCAGGACTTAGGTGGCAAATGGTTTGTCCTTTTTGGTGAAAGAAAACAGATTTTCCTTTCTAATTAATGAGGAAGATGATACCCCTGCCACGTCGGATCCGACACGTATATCCATATCTTTTCTCTTGCAAGCAAGTTGCAACTACTGTACTTGTGTTTTTTGGTCTTACCTGCTTCCTGGGCCGAAAGTCTTTTAAACAGGCCCTTTTACATTGAAACTTAAATGGGCCTTAACCCTTTAGTACCGACATTGGGCCGAAAGTTGTAAAGATATTTTGGGGCAATTCGTGGAAAAACAAAAGTAATTTAAGAAATGAGATCCAGGACACGATTGTTTAATTCAACGGCCAAGATTAACTCAAAGCTTGGAGAGCTAAGGGAACGTTAAAAGCACCCTCCAAGCGAGACTAAAGAGATAAACCTACTTCCTTCCTGCTTCAGCTCCCAATTTTCTTATCCGGAAAAACCCTTCCGGTGAAGAAACCTCCTCTTTCCTCCTTTGCTTCTTTACTTGTTGTTAGTTTCTCTTCTCCTTTACCCTTTTCAACATATGCATTTTCAGTGGCTAAGTTTATGTGTGTGTGTGTGTGTCTATGTTTGGTGTTGCTATCTAAGGATAAGAATTTTGCTATAATCTTTTTAAATATTCTATCTTGAAAGTAAAAGTTCATTTCTTTAAAGGATTTGGGTAGTATTTATATATGTATGGATGAAAGTCTGTAAGATTGTCAATGGTGTTCTTAGTGAGCTCTACTTTGAAATGTGTCGCCTTTCTTCTTCTTTTATGGTTTTGTTGCGAGTTTTCACTAGTTTATCTTTCTGGGTTGTTTGTTTTCATTGTGTAAACCAAATATTGACGAAAAAGAAGAAGTCTTTTTCTATCTTAAGAAATGTTATCTAACTGTTGAATTGTGTTTTGTTTTGAAGTGAAAAATGGCGTCAACTTTCACTGCAACGTCTTCCATTGGTTCCATGGTTGCTCCAAATGGTCACAAATCTGACAAGAAACTTATCAACAAGTTGTCTTCAAGCTCTTTCGGTAGGAGGCAGAATGTGTGTCCCAGGCTCAGAAGATCCAGTCCTGCAATTGTCTGTGCAGCCAAGGAACTGCATTTCAACACAGACGGGACTACCATTAGGAAACTTCAAGTAAGTTTCTGTTTTCTTTTTTTTTAATGGAAAATCCATTCCCTAACTCTTACCTCTGGCGCTAAAGGTTTGCATTTTCTCTGGTTTATGATTCTTTGTTGTACTAGGCTGGTGTTAACAAGCTTGCAGACCTAGTTGGTGTTACACTTGGACCGAAAGGGCGAAATGTTGTTCTTGAGAGCAAGTATGGATCACCTAGAATTGTTAATGATGGTGTGACTGTTGCTAGGGAGGTATGGAATCGTTACCCTTCTGATAATGATGTTTATTTTCATTAAAAACAACTCTTTTTAATTTCAAACTTTCTCTCTAGGTTGAGTTGGAAGATCCGGTTGAGAATATTGGTGCTAAGCTTGTCAGGCAAGCAGCTGCCAAGACTAATGACTTGGCTGGTGACGGTACCACAACATCTGTGGTTCTTGCACAAGGTTTTATTGCTGAGGGTGTCAAGGTATGTTTAAACTTCTTCTTTCAGCTTTCTCTGGTGAAACTCTGAAGAACGGTGGTAGTAATCTTGAAATTTGTATCATTCAGGTCGTGGCTGCTGGTGCAAACCCTGTATTAATCACCAGAGGCATTGAGAAGACAGCAAAGGCTTTGGTTGCCGAGCTCAAGAAAATGTCCAAGGAGGTTACAAATTTTACATAACGCTCTTTCTTTTAATTAGTCAAAAGTATGTTTGCTGAAAGTAAGCCATGTGGATGTAGGTTGAAGACAGTGAACTTGCAGATGTGGCCGCTGTTAGTGCGGGTAACAATGAAGAAATTGGAAGTATGATTGCTGAAGCAATGAGCAGAGTGGGCAGGAAGGGTGTGGTTACACTTGAGGAGGGTAAAAGTGCCGAGAACGCCCTGTATGTAGTGGAAGGAATGCAATTTGATCGCGGTTACATCTCCCCTTACTTTGTGACAGACAGCGAGAAAATGTCAGTTGAATTCGACAACTGCAAGGTAACTATTTCCTAGATCTGAACTCACTCAGTCGAAAGTGTGTCACCATATGAATGTTCTAATGCATTTTATGTTTTCCAGTTACTTCTTGTTGACAAGAAAATTACCAATGCAAGAGATCTTGTTGGTGTTCTGGAGGATGCGATTAGAGGAGGATACCCAATTTTAATCATCGCAGAAGACATTGAGCAGGAGGCTTTAGCGACCCTTGTTGTTAACAAGCTTAGAGGTACACTGAAGATTGCAGCTCTCAGAGCTCCAGGATTTGGAGAGCGCAAGAGCCAATACCTTGACGATATTGCCATTCTCACTGGAGGTAAGTACTCTGTGTGTATTGCTGAGCTCTTGTGTTTAAGCATAATCATTGTGGTGTTGATCTTGTCCTATTTTTTCTATCTGTGCTTGCAGCAACTGTCATTCGTGAAGAAGTTGGTCTTTCACTTGACAAAGCTGGAAAAGAGGTTCTTGGTAATGCCGCAAAGGTCGTCCTCACAAAGGAGACGTCGACCATCGTAGGTGATGGGAGCACACAGGACGCAGTGCAAAAGCGTGTTACACAGATTAAGAATCTTATTGAGGTATTTAACTTGTAGTAGAAGCGTAGAACAAGTATAGGATCGCTACTACTTTAACGCTAGCGTACTTACAGTAATATGGTATTTGGTTTGTGCAGCAAGCGGAACAAGATTATGAGAAGGAAAAACTGAATGAGAGAATCGCAAAGCTTTCTGGTGGAGTTGCTGTGATCCAGGTTAATACCAACCCCATTAGTATTCGTTAATATAATAAAAGTATATGTTTCGAGAGATATTAAGTAAAGCTCTTATGTATTGGTTAAAGGTCGGAGCACAAACGGAGACAGAGCTCAAAGAGAAGAAATTGAGAGTTGAAGATGCTCTTAATGCCACAAAGGTGATCTTTTATTTCTGAGGTTTTAAAAGCGAGCTATTTGCGTACTCGTGAGGTATACTGATCAGCATTTCTAATCTTCAGGCTGCTGTTGAGGAAGGTATTGTCGTTGGTGGTGGTTGTACTCTGCTTCGACTTGCTTCCAAGGTCGATGCCATTAAAGCCGCCCTTGAAAATGATGAAGAAAAGGTATAAAATTGATCAAGCTTTCAGTTTCTAATTCCTAAACCTTCAGGTCTTTTAACTTCTCCGATTCCCTTACTTCAGGTTGGAGCGGATATCGTGAAAAGAGCACTTAGTTACCCTCTGAAACTGATTGCTAAGAATGCCGGAGTCAATGGAAGCGTAGTTAGCGAGAAGGTAGTTTAACAGAAAACCTTCACACACTATTTTGTGCTCTTGATTTAAATCAGATACTTGAAGTGCTGTCTACTATTCATTGGCAGGTGCTTTCCAACGAGAACGTTAAATACGGTTACAATGCTGCAACTGGCAAGTACGAGGATTTAATGGCTGCAGGAATCATTGATCCAACAAAGGTCAGTTGTTTGCATGCATAAAATGTCACTTCAGTAACTAATTGGTCATCAAAGATCCATGACCTGAGCTTGATTTATCTCTGATATAGGTTGTGAGATGTTGCTTGGAACACGCAGCTTCGGTCGCAAAGACATTCTTGATGTCAGACTGTGTTGTTGTTGAGATCAAGGAGCCTGAGCCAGTTCCCGTAGGCAACCCAATGGACAACTCAGGTTTGTTCAGACATTCATTGAATATCCGGTGAAGATCCACCTAATTCATGTCTCAACACTGATTCTATTTACTACTCTTGTTTCAGGATATGGATACTGAGGAGATAGAGGAATAAAGTAACTCTGCCGGAAACTGATTTCTTTTTAGCTTGCAATAGATGAGAGCGCAAGTGTAATGATTTTGAACAAGAGAATGTGCCGTGTGAACTGAAATTTTGAATCTATTACATGAATAAATCATGATTCCATTAATGTTCGGAAATATTGTACCCCTCGATCATGTAGTCTAGAACTAAAGCATGCACATCACCAGATATGTCCGGTCATAAAAAGATACATGACACACTAATACAAAACATTACTTCACATGGTCATAAAAAGAGAGTGAAATATGAGAAATCTTGAAAAATTAATTTCATTTCACATGGAAATTAATACAAATTGACTGGCATATGGTAAGAGAAAATTCACAAGTATAAAGAACACCATTACGATTGGATACAATTTCTCACGAGTATACAATATAGCCAAGAAGGGAAGCGAAGCTATGAACAAATCACATCAAAAGACATACACTTTAGGCGGTGAACTATTTCTTGTTAAAGCCAAACAAGGATTTGATGGCGTTAATGGCACTCTCATTGATGAAAGATTCATCGAACTGCTTCATGAGTGGATCGAAATCCTCCGACTTCCTGAGGTTTTCCAAATCTGGATCGGTTCGGATTCTCTGCAAAAGGAAACAATTACTCGGGTTCAACAAGCAACACCATCTCTTGTTTACTGAACTGAACATTATATAACTCATTGAAATTACCTTGAAATCTTCATATCCTGACTTCAATGCTTCTTCTAGAGCCGAGAGACCAGCTTTAACCTATCAAAGAAACTCTTATCAGCTCTGCAAGTTAAAATGCAATATATGAAAGATTAAAAGCTTTTCTAACCTGATTAAGCTTTGAGTAGCAACAAGCAACATTGTAACTTGCAACTGATGCTTCATCTGGTGTTGGTTTAGAGCCTAACACAGACTCAAACCTCTCCAATGCTTCCTCATACTTACCATTCCTACATCAGTTAGAGTTACAAGTCAATACTCGCTTTCCGGTTTTCTATAAACTTTAGGCTATATCACAAGGACACTTATGGTTTTACTTGGAAAACTGCAGCCCTTCACGAAGATCCTTCTCCCGTTGAGCTTTCTGTTCTTTCTTCTTCAAATAGTTTTGCATCTACCCCCACAGTTCACAAGCCACAATACATTACTTTTGGTGTAACGTAAACAATACTTGTAAAGAAGATTTCAAGAGTCACTCTCACCTGAATCTCCCTCAATCTACTGCTAATGAATCCGGCATTTCTCTCGGCTCTTATTATCTCTTTCTCTGTCAACTCACCAGAATCATCCACCTTACCTGCAAGATAAGAAGACACAACACAAGTTTTTTAGAGAAAATTAATGACACAAAGACAGAGCTGGAATATGGGAATTAATCAACTAACCATATCGCTTCTCCATTTGCATAAGCAACGGACCAATTCTTTGACGGATTGTGTACATTGTCCTACCGTACTCTGCTGCAGGCCAAATCTCTGTCCCAAACACTGCACTGCACACTCAATTTCAACGTCCTATAGTTACATACAGCACAGCACATATGCACGATAGATACAAGGAAGGTTTCACTTAATCTCTGAATCCATTCAAAGGATGAGAAAGAACAAACCTTGTGGCAATAACTCTGTCGCCGACGGTGAACTTTCCGGTTTTATCGGCAAACGCACCGGGCAAGATAGCATCAATGTAAGTCCCACCATCTCTTCCTTTCCTGAATTTCAAACCATAAGGCTGCTCCACCTCCACTTCATATGTTTCATACTTCTCTTCTTCTTCTTCATTTCCTTCTCCCTCTTTCTCTTTTCCTCCTCCTCCTCCTGCTTCAGGTTTGGCTGTGGACTCTGTCTCTGACGCCTTCAAAGCGAAGTTCCTGCGTTTCGCCACATGGGTATTGCATAACGAAGTCGAATTGCTCGAAAGGAACAGACTTTTCGCCGAAACAAAACTGGGTTGAGTGATCAAGCTTGGGTTTTGCTTGGTTTGCTGGGTTCTTGGCAGTGATGGCGAAGAGTACAGAGATGGATAACTGCTCGGAGCTAAAGACATGGTTTGATTCTTTTTTTCTTTCGGTTCGAGCTCAGACACAAGCCAAAGAGACAGAGGATTAGTTGGATTTTGCCATATGGAGGAGGAGCCGAGGAAGGAAGAAGAGAACGTTGTGTGTTTTGGATTACAAGTTTGCATGATTTAGTGGCTATGCTTCAGTCTTGGTGTTTAGCCACGTGTCATTTTGTAATGGTACAGTGAAGCTTGATCCTTTTTCCTCTCCATACATAAAAATTCGCATCTCCCTTCACTTGGATTCGGCTTTATTACATATACCAATCGTGTTTTCACTCTAAATAATGACCAATTCTGCAACAAGACAAAGGCAACACTACAGAAAAGTGGTGTGTTCAGAGAAAGTGTCATTGGCTGACTCTCTAAAGAAACAATCTTCCTGGAGAAACTTCTAAACAACAGAGGAGAGAGGAGACTACAGTCTCATGATTCTTATCTTGGCTGCAAACAATTACTCAGAAAAGATACTGAGATCCAAAGCAATCATGGATTTGTCTAACAGATTGATCGGCCAAACATTCCCGAGTTTTCTCAGTTTACAGGTAGTTTCTCGGTTTGGACAAAACAAAGTCTTAACTTCCTCCAAGAGCATACTTGTGGACTGCAGATCAATTTTCACATTATTTTCTAGAATTCGCTAAGCTTTGAGGCTTAAGCCTTGAGATATATACTGTACACGATACCTATCAAACTTGCTGTTACTTGAAGCCAACTTTGACAACATTTGCCTCAAGCTTGACAGAACATAAGTAGATATAACTTAGATAAGAAAGGGCCAACAACACCATCCGCGACAACTATACACTCAAAAGTCTTATTACTATTATAAATGTAAAAGGGCTGCGTCAAAGACAACACGCTGCTGAAGTTCCAGACATATTATAGTTGTCATGTCGACATTTGATCTGTAAAATTCATATGAACTAAGTCGCACAAGTTGATATCGACACGTACATAGTAAATGCTATATCTGTAACTTGATCCAGAATCTGAGTGAGAAATAACTTTCATTAAATGGTTGAAGAAACGAATGAAGTTAAAGATCTATACTATTTAGCATCTCTAGAAAAGAAGAAGAAAAGAAGAAAAGAATGCTTCCGTGTTGAGTCGAAATCATCAATTGACACTTCAAACGAGCATACAACACAAATGCAGATTCTGTATGTACCTCCACGTATATGGATTCCAACCTTGTCCTTTGCCTTGGATCCTCCTAAAATGGGCAGATCACAGGATAACACAGACACAGTTTTTTTCGCTATCAGAGTCAATATCATCTTCTTCACTGCAAGAAAACGAAATAACCACATCATTCCAAAAACAGCCATTCTTCATATAAAGAAACCAAAAGAGTGAAGAATCTGATTCCATCAGAAAGAAGCCATATAACCAAACTAATACCAACCTGGATTCAAATTCTCGAATCTCAGCAAGCTCCTTAATCCCCACCACATCCACCCACTGTACCTTCTTAGTCTTCTTCTCCTTCTTCTCAGCTTCAGTTGAAACCGAATCCTCCTTTCTGAAACTACTTCTCAGAGTGAGAGTATCACCACCAACCTGACCATGGTCTTCCTTTGCGTCAACTATATCCACTTGTTCTTGTTCTTCTCTAACATCATTCCTATGACCATCAACAGCCTCTTCATGACCATCATCGTCATTAGTGGCTGCAACAAGAGTTTTTTCAAAGACTTGTGAGTGGGAGCGAACTTGGAAGGGGCTAACAGAAACAGATTAAAAAAAAAAAGGCAGTGGGAGGATCTTACAAAACAGAACACTCATCAAAACATGTATTGGGTCTTTGAAACAGTTGATCATCAATAGAGAAATTCCTTACACCTCTTTTGTCCGAGTTAGCCCATTTTGGTATGTGTCCAGATGGAACAAAAGCCACAAACTTTGAGCGAGAGAGAGAAAAAGGACAGAACTTGTTTAACTTCTCGATTATAAGAAAGAAGATAAACCCAGAAGAGGAGTTTCGAATAATAACCACAATATGTATAATAAATAGATTCCCTTCAAGAGAATCGAACAACCATAAATATATGCAACTGATTTATGAGGAAACGGACAAAAGACAAAGCAATGCTAATGCTTAACTGAAAAAAGATTCCCTTTGAGAACAATCAGAGATGAAAGAAGCAAAGATTGTAAAGGCAGATACTTTTCTGATTTGAGAGGGGACAGAGAGAAACAAGTGAGAGAGAAGATACTACGAATTTAAAAAAAAAAGAGGTAAAAAAAAGAGGTCTTTAGATTGATTTCGCAGAGAATAAGGAAAGAGAGGAGGAAGCACAAAGATCAAATCGTAGACTTGTTTAGACTCGTAGAGTAGTGTTGTTGTTAATATTCCTTCCTTCCCCCTTTATTTCTATTAATTTATTTGGGGTTTGTTTATTACGGATTGACCAAGAACCAACCAAATGTGTTTTTGTGTACAGTGGACCAACCGGAAAAATTAAAGGTTGCTTTTTGAGGGCCTCTAAAAGGAATGCTTTTCCAGTAAAGACTTGTGGATAATTGCCTCTACATTTTCAGGTGTAAACTTATTCCAAAATGTTCATTTCTTTCTCCCATAATCATATGTATAAATAAACCTTACTGTTTTAAAATGATTGGGCCCTTAGTATTGTTGGTGCCCATTGACGACAGTGAAAGGTTGGCCTCCTTCTACATTACAATTCAGAGTTGGTTTTGCAAGGACTTAGTCCATGTTTATGTACCTCTATAGTTACGGTATGTTACCTTCATGCCTTTCATGACATTTCATCTTAAAAGTCAACTTGGGAGTTATCGAATTTGAGCTTTGTTTGCGAAAGCACAATCACAAAAGATCACATGGTTTGTCAACGATAGTACAAGTAGTCACACATCAAACAATATTTTCTAAATGTCACATCGAGTAAATGATAGAGTTGTCAGTAAACCGATGAAAAATCAAGACAATCCAGCCAAGAACATGTCATGAAACAGAATCATATCAAGACAATCGAGTCAAGAACATGTCATGAAACAGAATCATCTGCAGTACCTTGGTCATGAGACGATCCATCAGGAATCAAATTGAGTCAAACCCATCATAAACAGCCTCTTGAGATACAACCCTGTTCGCAACAAGGACTTGACTGGACAAAACAAAATGAAACGAAACCAAAAGCCAGAATCTTTCGAGCACTTTGTTTTATCATAACAGTGAGTGAATATCTGAGACTCACTCGCATAAAAAAAGAAAGAAAGGTACAAGCACAAATACGAGGCACCGTATTAACCTGATATCATTGGTCTAAAGATATAATAAACTAAGCAAGTTTGCATATGTCCTCATACTCAATAGACTTTATGACTCTTCCTTCATATACACCTTTCTCGATCTGCACTTTAGCACAGAACTTCTTTGTATCCACACCTAACAACTTGGCATTTGAGCCACGATACGCCCCATTCACAATCTTCACTAACCCTCCAATCTGCGGAAGCACAGTCTCAAGCTCCTCCTGATCAACTCTTAGCACATGCTTAGAATCAAGCATTTCAATCTCCCCAACATAATTATCAATCACTTCCCTCACCACTCCCTTCTGCTTATAATACCCTTTCTCAGCCAAAGCCTTACTCATCACCTTCACAATGATCCCTTGGAAGAGCCAGTAAGGTTTCCGATTCATCCTCTCCTTCTTCTTCTCTTCCTCCTTCATCAACTCATCCAAAGCCGATCTTCTCTCCTTCTCACTCCTCTCCAAGTCTCCACTTCTCTTCCTCTTCTCCCCTCTCTCATGTTTCTCCTCATCTTCTTCCTCCTCAAACACATGTTTCGAGCTCTCCCCTCTCGCTTGACCCGTAACAACCTGTTTGATCCCTCCACCAAGAGAAAATCCAACCTTTACACCACTCTTCAACCCCAAAGCTTCATCCTTCTTCTTCTTCTCACCATCCTCACCATCACCATCATGGACAGTTTCTTTACTACTACCTTCACCAGCTTCACCACCAGCACTATTAAGTTTCTCAGCAGCTCTCTCAATCTGTTTCTGAATCTCCCTCTCTTGTTTCTCCTCCTCAGCTAAATCACTCTTGACTCTCTTATTCTTCAACCTCTCTTTAAACAAAGTCTCAGAATCCCTATCAATGTAAGTAATGAACCATCCTTTAGGTGTCTCTTCAACCTTACACTTACCCGTTTTCCCCAAGTACTTGATGAACTCCGTCAACGTAGCCCACTCCGTCGAGTTCATATGAACATGATGCCTGTCGTTGATGTACTCGTTGTAAACCACAGTGGCTGCGATACGAGAGTACCTGTGACTCCGCCGCATCAGATCGAGGAACATCTTCTCGAACTCCTCAGAGTAACCTTCGACGACACGTGTTGGGTTTTGTCCGAAGACCTGCATCTGTCTTTGGTGAGACTCGCTCATACAATGACACTTGAACCCGTTCTCGTCCCGACACTGTTTCTGACACATCTGACAATACCATCGAAGCTTCTGAAGACCTTTTGCTTTCATCCGATTGGCCATCGCCTTCGGTGTCAGAAAATCGTTCTTACCCATCGATTCTCTTCCGACAGATTTAACAAACTAATCTCTTCTCCTCGGATTGAACAAGATTCCCAAAGTCTCGACTTTTCCTTTCTCCTCTTCCTCCTCAGATGTCTCGAGCGATGAGGAAACTTGTCGAAAACATTGTTTATGCTTATAAAAAGATCTAAGGCCCAAACTAATTAATGGGCTGCAAAGGTCCATCTCTGGCCCATATACCTACGTTGCAGATAATGATTTTTTATAAAGAAAATTTAGTAGGTAGGTATGTCCGTATGTCCGTATGTATATGGAGTGGGAGAGACGTAAAAGATATTATTATTTCTGTTAGCGATGCTCATTTTAGTTGTGGAACTCAAGAAAAGTCAACAACTATGTACAATCAAGATGAGTAGGAAAATATTAAATAAAATTTTTAAAACATTGAAGGGGAAAAGACCAGCTCTTATGTTAAGAAGACGACGACTCGTTGCCAGATACGACTTGGTCAGATCTGGCTTGGTTCCATAATATAAAGAAGAGTGTCAACTCTGAAAATTTTAATATACACAAGAAACTAACAAGAACAAAAACAAGAAACACAGAGAGAGACCAATAAGAAGAAGAAAGAAATGGCTGCTTTGTCTGATAAACTAGCCGATGCTTACCAGAACGCCAGACCGAGATATCCAATCGATTGGTTCACCAAGCTTGCTGCTCGAACCGGTCAGCATAAACTGGCTTGGGATGTTGGTGCTGGAAACGGTCAAGCTGCCATTGGTGTAAGCTTTCTATCCTTCAAAGTGATGGTTTTTAATTAGGTAGATGAACAAGATTAGCGTTTTCATTTCTCAGTCAGATTTAGTGGAGATCTGTAGGAGAGAAGAAGATGAATTGTTTCTTCCATGTGATCATAAATTTAACTGGACCATATATCATCGTGAACTTAACATCAAATGTGTGTGATCAATAATATACCATTACTTTTTGTTTTCACATTATGTCGGAAGTGACTTCCACATCACGTTTCACATATTTTTTTTTTTAATGATTCGGTTACATAGGTGTTAAGAAACTATTATCAAAGAGAAAAACATTTTTATATTCTTTACATTTTAGCTTTTCATTGTTATTTTACTATTCTGTTATAATACATCTAAAATATTGGCCACTGCCCTTGTTTAATTTGTAGCTCGCAGAGTATTTTGAGAAAGTTGTGGCCACAGATATAAACGAAGCACAACTAAAACGAGCTGTGAAACACGAGAGGATCACTTACCATCACACTCCAACAACTATGTCGGAAGACAAAATGGTTGCTCTAGTCGGTGGTGATAACTCTGTAGATCTCATCGTAGCTGCTCAAGCCGTTCATTACTTCGATCTCACGCCATTCTACAACATAGCCAAACGTGTTCTTCGCAAAGAAGGAGGCTTAATCGCAGTTTGGGTCTACAATGATCTTGTCATCTCCCCTGAAGTCGATGCCATCATGAAACGTCTCGTGGATTCCACGTTTCCCTTTAGAACCCCGGTCATGAATCTTGCGTTTGATGGTTATAAGACGCTGCCGTTTCCTTTTGAAGGCATTGGGATGGGATCAGAAGGGAAGCCTATAATGCTTGACATTCCTCATAAGCTTTCCCTTAAAGGGTTTATAGGGTTCTTGAGATCTTGGCAGCCTGCTATGAAAGCTAAAGAAAGAGGTGTTGAGCTTGTAACTGAAGATTTGATCAATCAGTTTGAAGAAGCTTGGGGTGATGATGATGATGTTAAGGATATCTTCTACAAAGCTCATATGATTGTTGGCAAAGTTTCGGTAAATAATTCGCGTACTTAAATAATATTCGTAGTTTGTGTATATACTTTCATCTTCTAATGAGTCATTTATTATATATCTAATACAGGCTGCAGATATTGAACGGCATCGAAAGAGATTTGATTCCAACTGTGTGGTAACGAAACTGAAGGATAGTAACAACTCAGCTGTTATTGCTTCAGGTTTGTGTTTCTAAATCTTTCACCAATGTGTATCTTCAATATAAACCACCTCAATCGGATTAACTAAATTAAGTTGTGTTGTGTCGATAAATTGTAGTGACGGCTGCTGCGTTTGCTGGAGTTGCGGCTTACTGTGCCTACTCTGCGAGGAAGAACACTTAATATGTATATTTTTTTATGGAAAGAACCGTTTTATGAATCTGTTGAAGGCTATTGTCATGCAATTACTCTATCGAGAATGTATACATGTAGTAGTCATGTATTGTGTGTATGCCAGTGAACATTTCTTTTGTGCTAAGTAATAATAACTAGGCAAGTCCGTGAGCTGAAAATAATTACGGACATTATATCTTACCATATGACCGATGTATCAGAAGTTTCCAAAAAGAAGGATGAGAAGAAGACCTATAACCAAATCAAAACTGAAATCTCCAAAAAAAAATTATAAGTTCTGTTATGCTCAGGTTTGATGTCACTTGTGATTTATGAAGTTACGATCCTCGTGATCATTCGTTCATTCGTTCCAAGATTAGAGATCTTGTTCGTCCTTGTGACTATGTTTTAACTGGAGCAAACATGCTTCTAGCCGGTCGCTTTTGCGTGTGAATCTTTGCTTCAAACACTCGAAAAAAGTTATCTGGAAGTTGTTGCCTTTCTTGAGGAACAAGTTATCTTTTCCCAAAATTCTAACAAGAACTTCTGGATTAGCTCATGAAGAACTACTAGTTTCCATTCCATTCTTCACATTTGGGCAAAGCACAATATAAATATTAGTGTCATCCTTAAGAGTTAACACAGAGATCATATTGAGCAAGAAAAGAACAAGAGCACGAAAACAGAGAGATCATATTCAGCTTTAGGGGAGAGTAGGAAATCGAGAAGAAGATAAATCGTTTCATCCTTGCAAGTATTATACAACTGGAGCATACTTTCATCATCAAATTAATAACATCAATGCTTGTGATGAATATATAGACCACATTTTGTCACTTTTTAATCTTTCATAACATGCATCAAATTTTCATTTTTCATGTTTTCACCCTATTGAAGACTGTTTCGCTATACAATAAACTGTCCTGATTTTCATGCTGATATTGTTACGCTATGCATTACCATTCATCAACTTACATTATATTCACATTAAATAAATAATGATTTCAGCTATTATGATGAAAGTGTTAAAAATGAAAAATCATTCATATATGAAACTCTGCTTTCTATCATTTCGTATAGAGATTGTGGAATATATAATTCATCCGAAGTATCAGTCATAACAGTTGTTTAATTACAGCTCGCAGAGTATTTCGAGAAAATTGTGGCCACAGATATAAACGAAGCACAACTAAAACGAGCTGTGAAACACGAAAGGATCACTTACCATCACACTCCAACAACAATGTCGGAAGACAAAATGGTTGCTCTAGTCGGCGGAGATAACTCCGTAGATCTCATCGTAGCTGCTCAAGCCGTTCACTAATTCGATCTCACACACTTCTACAAAATAGCCAAACGTGTTCTTCGTAAAGAAGGAGGCTTAATCGCAGTTTGGGTTTATAACGATCTTGTCATCTCCCCTGAAGTCGATGCCATCATGAAACGTCTCGTGGATCCCACGTGATGGGTTCAGAAGGGAAGCCTAAAATGCTTGACATTCCTCATAAGCTTTCCCTTAAAGGGTTTATAGGGTTTTTGAGATCTTGGCAGCCTGCGATGAAAGCTAAAGAACAAGGCGTTGAGCTTATAACTGAAGACTTGATCAATCAGTTTAAAGAAGCTTGGGGTGATGATGGTGTTAAGGATATCTTCTACAAAGCTCATATGATTGTTGGAAAACTTTGAGTAAATATTGATTCATGTACGTACCTTGATAATACTCATACTATCATCTACTAATGAATAGTTTATTTTATTATTTAGTAATCCGAAGTTTTAGACTCGGTTTATTTAGATCCAACCGGATTTTGGGTTCAGGTTTAAATCAAAACCGAACAATCACTATTACTTTCTAAACGCTATTAATAATTTGATCGCGATTTAAAAATGGAATTGAGAAGAGGAAAATAGTTTGGGGGGAGTTTTGTAATTAAATGTTATAATTTGGGGGGAAAATAGGCAAATCATTATAGTTTAGGGAGTTGTACGCGAAACTGTACAATAGGGAGGGTGGTTTTAAGCAATCAACGCTCTCCTGTTCTTGTATTTGAGATATTCTGTGGGTTGTCTTTGATAATGGAACTTTCGGTAGATGATTGGGTTTATTTTAATCTGGTTTTGGTAGTTGATGAACCACTGAACAAGAGGAAGAAATCCAAAAAGAATCACAAGAACAGGAGAGCCAAAAAAGGTAGGTTCTAGAATGATATATCCTCTAGTGTTTGTGATACGTGTGATGAATGTGCTGAATGAGAATATGTGTTTGTAGTTGACAAGAACAAACTTAACAAAGAAGGATCTTTAACTGATGCAGAGAATAAAGAAGGTATATGTTCTAGAATGATAGTGTGTCTGAGGTGTGATGAAAGTTGTATTGCTGATGAGAATATCTGCAATGTCTGTTTTGTAGTTGAATGGACCAAGAAGAACAAACAACCCAAAGAAGGATCTTCAACTGATGCAGAGAATAAAGAAGGTATATGTTCTAGAATGATAGTGTGTCTGAGGTGTGATGAAAGTTGTATTGCTGATGAGAATATCTGCAATGTCTGTTTGGTAGTTGGATGGACCCACAAGAACAAACAACCCAAAGAA
>KE155110.1:76693-120343 GCA_000411075.1 Sisymbrium irio
AAATTTATGTTTCAAAAGAGTTTGTATATCGGTTTATGGTGTATATAGAGTTCTATTAGATTAGTTGTCAAAAAAATTAAATGGATGCTTGTGAACATCATGAAAGGTTTACAAGTATTTAATATAGAGACAGGATGTGGTTAAGATTTTTTTTAAAAGACTGAAGAAGTTAATTTTTGTTATTTAATGGATTTATTGATAAAAATTAAATTCTCATAGGAGTTAACCTACGAATATCCACCAAATCTATTAAAAATCACTATCTAGTTTTAACACATAGCCACATCCACAATGGATATGGGTACTCCACCGAAGAGGTTTTGGTCATTGATCTCCTCTGAATCTTCAAAATTTGTGTTTCAAAAGAGTTAGTATATCAGTTTATGGTGTATATAGAGTTCTATTAGAATACTTGTAAACAAAAATTAAATTGATGCTTGTGAGCATCATGAAAGGTTTACAAGTATTTAATATAAAGACATGATGTAGTTAAGAACTTTTTTAAAAGACTGAAAAAGTTAATTTTTGTTATTTAATGGATTATACGATAAAAATTAAATTTTCATATGGGTTAATCCACGAATATCCAGCAAATTTATTAAAAATCACTATCTTATTTCACAAGTTCAATGGTTAAAGATGAACAATGATTAAACTCCTTTATGACGCAAAATCCAATGATATATAGCTTACGACTATAAGTTCTCTTATTTTAACCAGAGGAAGTTGCTGTGTGAAGGCTGACAAACAGATAGCCTCGAGATGGTACCGAGGAAGACCAAGAGAGACTGAATGTTGAGAACCAAGTATGTTGTCAGAATCTTTAGCTGCACAACTTATTCAACAGCCAGGACCCATTATGTGACTAATCAAGAAAAAACCATTATGTCCAGCCTTAAAAGTATCTAGATTTTTACATGAGAATAAGTCTTGCCCTCAGAAACCAATATTACTAATATTGTGCCAAATTTACAGAGGAATGGTAAATAAAATTAAATTACAAATACAAGGGAAATAAGGAAACTAACCTATGCACCTAAATTAAATCTGAAGCAGTAGAGCAAGCCGTAAATGTTAACTTTTTTACAGATTTCATAAGCCCCAAAATAAAAACCTGGACTACATCTAGTAGATCTACACCATTTCTTCCTACTACTTTATAATGTATAGCAACTGGTGAACTGGCCTGAGAAACCTAAGTGCCTTAAACATGACAGACTACTCAGGAGGCGCAGGATGAAGTTCACAGAAAGCTTGGTCTCATCTTCTGATAACGAACTTCAGTGACCTGTATGGTTCTCAGACTGACCTGGAGATTTCTTTATCCGCAAAATGAAGCAGACGTCTCAGTCTGAGAACCATATCGCAGTGGAACGGTAATGCCGTCCGCCTATCCAGATATGCTGGACTAACAGTCATCCACGATAGAGCGTGGAGTTCTGCCGCAATTGACTCGAGGATAAGATGGCTTTCAACCTCAAAATCTCTAGTTTCTTTGGTCCCTCCACCTTGCTTCGTGGCTCCTTGAAAAGTTTTGTCATGAGCGTTGTCATAACCACCATAATAGTCGATGAGACTTACAGAGAGAACTGATGGCCATTCTTCTTTCATGTTTATTCTTGAGTCTTTTCTCATGGAGGGCACAGCTTTAGAAACAACAAATCCGGTAGATAAGGGGATTGCACATCCTTTACTGTGAAGAAGGTGAGCAAGCGGAGGTGATTCGGCAGTTAAACATGTAGGAAGCTGAAGAGGACTTGGGTGAAGAAACCGCATGTTGGGTGATGGTATCATCATGTAAGAGAAAGCCGTTGACCCAAGAGACTTGACAGGAGTGAAACCTTCGATGTAATTTGCTGAACCCATGCCAGTACCTGCATAATTGCGCATATAAACATGCAAGTCACGATCCTGCTCCCTTTACTATGGAAATTTAAAATAGATCACACAGGACATATACACCGAGTAAACTGAGAAGAACAATTAAAAACCATAAGTAACTGACCAGGAGATACCAACTCAGCCGGAAGAACAAAATGCAGAGAATGATCGACTGAAATAGAAGCAAAACTGATGCTGTGAACCCACTGGAACAAACCCCTTGGAGTACCAGAAATGGTTTGTCCACCCATTATTTGCTTTCTTCCAGCAGATTGCCCCATACTGCCTTTCACAAAGGTGGATGGTTTTGAGTGAGAGCTGTAGAGTGTGCTAGTTGACGAGGCTCTCTCTTGAATCAAACTCAGATCCTGCTGTTGCAAGGAAGATCCGTTGCTGTTGGTGGCTATCCCAGCAGGTGCAGAACGTCGAAGTTGAATAGGCCACTTCTTAATCTCAGGACCTCCAGCTGAGTAAATTGCCTTTTGCCACTCTGTTATATCAGTTACAAGTACACAAAAATACCAGGATTATTAAACAAGAACAGGATTACATTTCAGTTATAGAACAGGATGTAAAGGCAAAAGAAGCTAACTTACCTAGATATTCAAGCTCAAAGAAATTCCCAATGCGTATAATGACAAAATCCCTGGGTTTGAAAGATCCATTGTCAGGGGAGGAACATGTCTGTAGTATTTGACATCCCTGCTGCAGAACTTGAACAAAAAGACACTGCAGCCCTTTCGTATCCTGTCTACTACTAATTCCACCAAAGGGAAATATATGTGTGTCGAGTAATTCACCCCTGGCATCGGTCCAGATGCTTACAAGCCACCTCCAGTCCTCTGTCCAACCGTAGCAGCAATGTAAACTTGGAATAGCCTTTCCTTCAACCTGGGATGCATCCCCTTGGGAGCTTGATCCCGATGTTATTCCTTCCATTGAATTGACGCCAGGTCCGGAACCTCTGCCACCATCCTCAGGTATTGGCTTTGAAGAATCAGATCCTAAGCCGCCGAAAGTAGGTGAAACTCCACGCTCCACGGAACCAGGCTCGGAAAGAATGAAAAGCGGTTCAAATAGATAGAAAATTTCATCATTAAGGTAAAATTCTCCATTTCTATTTGGGTCGCAAGTTAATCCTCCAGATCTTGTCATTTGCCAGCTATCCCAACCACCACTCGTTCTCATGCTACCATCAATTTCACCATCTCTTGGATGTGTAGAACCTGTCATTCGAGAACCAACGCAGTCTTTCCAGATTCCTGAAATAGAGCTCATTGGTGTCAAGGCTGAAGAGGATCTGCTTGAAAATGATGGTGAGAGAAATGCATCATTAGGCATTCCTCGTGAAATTCTCCGAGCTTTAATGTATACAGAAAAAGCAGTATCCTTGAGAATGGTAAGCTCATTAAAGCTTGGACTTGTTATCCGGAAAATAGAATCAACAGATATCACTTGTAGAACTAGTTTAGGGACACTAAATCCCGAAAGCACTGGAATGTGAGATATTGATGCTTCGTCTACAGCAGCAGAACTACCAAACGCCCTTGCAACCTGACTGTTAAGTAACGATCTCCTCTCTCTATCTGGCTGTATTCCTGATCCAAGTGCTATAGACGATTCGACGATCGTCCGTAAAACTGCCGAAGGATCGGGAAATGGACAAACTATGTACACTACCTGAAAGAAAAGTAGAAGTCACCAAGTATCAACAGCTATACTTGGTAGAAGTGGGCAAACAAATATATATCCCAGTAAAAATCTGTATTTTCTAACTCAATACTTACCATGCAAGGACTAGCTGATCCTTCTTTCTGGTTTGTGTAAAGGCAAGACCCAAGCTTGAGACCTTTCAGCGCTTTTGATAAGGACTTCAGATAGCTACTCACATTCCACCCATTCGACAAAGACAGAAAATAATCGCTGAGAGATCCCAGAAGAGATGTGTTATTGCTTTCAATCTTCATCGATTGAGGGCAATCAAGCAAAACAAAACCAGATGAGGATAATCTTCCAGCGTCAGTTTCCATTTGATTTCCCAGGATCTGTGGCAAATGCGTTCCCAGTCTGCACGTCTCATAAACTATGCAACAAAAGGTTCAGCAGAACATAATGATGAGAAAATGACACAAGTGTTTTTTCCTCTAGAAACGTCTTTTAGCAGAAACCAGTTCGTATCATGTTTGATTATAAACTCTATCACAATAGATGAATTCGTTGACTCACCAGTTCCAAGTTGTTGGAAGAAATCAGAAGCAGCACTGGTTAAAGGATCTATATCCGGGCATACAACAGTATAATTCATCTGCGAAAGATAAAAGAAGAACAGCCAAAGGTATCTTAGTGGTCAAGAGTATCAATTGGCCTAAATTGCAGGAAATAAAAGCAAAACTCTCAGACATATTCCTTAGATACTCACATTTTTCGGCAGAGCATATGGCTCGAAAGGGGCCTTTTCCCAATGTGGCAAGGAGTTGGTTGAAATCTTAAGCCAGTCATCTTGGTACCTGTCACAGGGGATGGAGCATACGTAACGAGAGCTCAAAATCACCATCGATATAGTATTTAACAATCCTAAGAGAACGAAATCATGAATACTTCAGGACATAACCCGATTTCAAGGGGATCTTGATCAAGACCAAAACCGATTAAAAAAGAAGTAACATTCGGACTGCTAATAAAACAGACATCTGCATACATACCCGACAAGTATAGATGGTGATGGAAGAACAAAAAGTGTCGGTCGGAGTAACTCTGAACTGTATATATCTTGGCTCTGAGCAGTCTCCTCTCCTTTCCCACCATCTATTGCAATTGACACTGCTTGTCAGCCAAAATATTTATTAATAAAATAATCATCGAAGATATTCAAACGTATACACTCTATCGGATATTAATGAATAACCAGTAGAAACAATGGAATTCAACGAGATGATAGCCAGCGTGTGAGACCGAAAAATAATCAAAATTCGTTTGCTACCTTCACTCAGGGTTGACTCAGAAGTAGATCCCTCAGAAATAGATCCTCCATCCACTGATTGATTTCGGCCCTTGCACCAATCTGTGACAGATAACGGCCCATCTGACTGACCAAATGCGGATTTCAGAGCTGTTTTGATGTCAGATTGCAGTAGAGTAATGACAGAGGAAGGAAAAACCTGGAAAAAAAAATCTTCAGAATCAGGTCTAGACCGCCAGAAAATAACATCCTGAACCAATTAATAACCAACAGTCACATAGAGAAGACAAGAGGTAGCAGGAGAATATGAACAAGCTCAAAGATTTGTACGATAAATATGTAACCACATAATATTTTCAGCCCATAACCTAGCATTCAAACTTAAAGCCTGCATCTTAACAATTTTGAAACCTCACCTCAGCAGAGAGTGGGTCAACTAGCTTGACACCAGCAATGTCCAGAGAATGGCAGGAAGCCAAAGTTCCCCCACAACCTGCATGGCTAGAAGAGGGTCCACACGACAGTTCCCGTCTCCATAACTCTTCCAGTGCAAGCCAGCCATAAGGTCCATCCCCACAATCTGAATCCAGAGCTAAGTCAACGAAAGAAGTAGCTTGCTGTACAAGTAGCGCTATTCCATCTAGAAGCTCCTGCAATGGCTGCCTTTGGCCATAAGAAAGCAAGCTGTCTTCGCTAAATGAACTATGGGGCAAGGATGAGCCTGCTTCAATATTTGGTGAACTAGCAGGTTTTGCTGTTTTTGGGACTGAAACAGTCCGCCACACGCCAACTGGTGCACTCATGTGGCTATCTAACATTCCTCCGTCGAAATCTCCAGCTATTCTAGTAGGTATTTCTTTCTTATATATCTCGTTCCTTGCAGATACGTTGTCCGTCAGACTACTAGGCTCATTTGGCACCTGGTTCAGGAAGAAGTTTCCACTAAGCCTATTTAGACTAACAGGTGAACTGTGCTTCGAAGAAATGGCTATGTGCCGCATCCTACACATGACAGCTTGAAACATAACGCTTCCCACGTCTGTTGCCAGCAAGGTCTTCGAAGATAATAAAGTACTAACAACCGCAGATATACCGTCAGTCCTTTTACCCTGTACGGTCTTAACAGCAGTAGCAGCATTGTAGTTTGAATATTTTAACTGAGAAACACCCTCCTTTGTACTATTTTTGTCACTCATTACAGTAGGTAGCTTATCATATTGGTCCTTTCTGCCCTCAACTTTAGTGTACAAAGTTATGCCATCACTATTACCAATGCATGCTTTTGATCCAAGCAAAATCTTATCAGCTGCTCTATCAGAATCAGTGGGAGGTGGCGTGGGTCCATAAACGTAGTTACTAGTTCTTGAATTTGGACTCTCCACTTTATGAGATTTGGGAAGATATGGACTTTTGAAAATCGTCGAGGAAAGTTCGCTCATAGGTACTTCAACAGCTCCATACTCAGGAGCAAAGGTCATCATAGCTTCTGCTTTCATCAAATGATCGAACTCACCATTAGAATAGCTTGACATTTGATTTGAAGGAGCTGAAGTGACACTGCTGTTGAGGACTTCTTGACTTTTGATAAGGCATTCATCAATGATAGGGGGAACAGGATTAAAGCTCTCAAAGGAGGAAAACCCAACGGGCAAAACAATCTGGTCTGATACATCCATCATATCCACTGGACTAGAACCTATATCAGCAGAATCTGAAGGAAGCATGAGCGCATGTGACTCTGCCGTTCCCGGCGGCTACAAAAACATAACAGATAAGGTGCTTTGTTAGATAAGGATTGAACAACAAAAGAAATAGGACTAAAACAAAAGAGGCACAACCCTGCAGCCAAACTTCTATGAGATACAGTCTAGAATTCTGAACCAATGAGAAGCGGAATATCATTAACCAGCATAGAGAACGCAAGTAAGAGTTGCTTTATTACTATGACGGATAACAGAAGACGAGAATTACCTCCCCAAAAGGTAACGCATCATTCTCAAAGAAGTCACCAAAGTCTCCAAATTCTGAAAGAAGTGCTTGGATATCCATACCAACTCCTCTATCATCATCGTCGTCGTCATCATCCCAATCCCAACCAATTTGATCATTTGCAGTGCCTGGAACACCAACTTAATGGTTTTAGTAGAGCCAAATCCTGACATACATGATCCTTAAATAGGTGTATTAGAGACAGTACCTACTTGACCGAATGACCCTGCCATCCCTGCTCGCGGCCGCTTGGAACCCTGCAAAGAATGTCATGTTACTAATTGGTTACCAGTACTATGTAATCTCCAGCCTTGCCACATTTCAAAGGCGTACCATCTTTGGGCGATCATCATTACTAGTTAGACCAGATTGCCTACAAGTTAAAGAATCTGCATCCGCATCAAGGTCACCAGTTCTTGAACTAATTCTCCAACCACTACCGCTAGAAGCACTACTTGTTGAACTAATGCTGCTATTACGGCTACTGCCGCTGCTATTATAACCATTTTTTTCATAGAAACCATCACTCTTATTTCCAGACGCTCCAGGGAAATCAAAATCACCAGCCCTGCATATAATAAAATATATTGTTCAGAAAGGATCATGGACAGACTATTTTAAATGAAAAAAAAATCGCACAGCTTTATATTCAAAAACTCAGAAATGCCAAAAATCTCACTCCTATGGAGCTTCGAATCATGAGGATTATACAACATTTGATTTCTCAGACAAATTAGGGATTTCCAGACCTCTATTTTGTGAGTTCCCTTTGATGTTCATAATGTACACGAAATAGAAGAAAAAGACTCACCAGTGCATAAATAACGATGACCCTGCCAGTGATGGTCCTATCCAGTTTTGAAGCCAAAATCTGCAATTATGATTTCACCTTGCATCAGCTCCAAGCTGAGGAAAGATAACAAGTATTACATCTTTTTCAAATTGATGCTCTATAACGTGGGTCTGAAACAAATCCTAAAACCCTCTGACTACGATTCTACAAAGTCAATTGAATACATACATGCACACCCTGAAAAAATTGTAGACAAATTCAACCGAAGCGATATAAATTGTCTGTAACTAGCCAACATTAATAGCCAATTTGGATATCTCACCGTTAACTAGTCAACAAATCCGAAATAACCTCCTCATCTTGAGAGTTTACCTTTTCAGAGAAAATTTAGCAAATGCTGATTGTAAGATTGGCACAAGCACTGCTTCAGCTGGATATATGAACTTTTTTTCACACACCGATGAAATATCTGGTTGTCCTTTCCGGTGATCTTTACTCCCCACTGATGGTTCAGGACAGTGATTATGGGGCAAATTAACCGCAAAGGACGAATTAGTTTGACTTGTGTTGTCATGTATATTTTGACAACAACCAAGTGTAACTTCCACGTAACAGTGATTGCCGTTTATCAGACGGGACCCACGACCAACATGAGAAGGGAGACCAATATATCCACTCGAGGTCCTCAAGTTTCCAGAACTGTGTGAGAAAAAAAAAATTACTGTAGTTGAAAAAATTGGTTTCATCAGATTAAAAGCGTTATACAAAAATGTCGACTAAGACATTGGACAGCAATGGTATGATTTGCACCTGAAGTAGACTTGCTTGACAAGGTCATTGGGACAGAACCCAGTGAGGCTGCCCCGCATTCCATGAGGAGAAACAATCACTGGTGGGAATAACATAAGCCTGTGATAAGTGTTTCTATCAAGGAAAAAGCCCCTATCTTTCTTGAAGCATATGCAGAATGCACAAGTATCATTTCAGGTCTCAATTTAAAAATTTTGGCTTCAAAGACTTACATGTACCACAATCTATCACCTCTACTCTTAGCCAACCCCAGAAAGAAAAAAGATAGAGATAAGCTTTTGTGTCATGCAAAAATATGAGATGCTATAACTCTGCTCGAAAACTAGGTTGTAGTAGACTACACTCGCTTCTTTTCGGAGTCAGATGCATTGAACACTGAGTTCGAAAAGTCGCATGCTCTCAATTACACTAGCATATCAGTACAAATCAGGGATAGGTCAACAAACAGGTGGTACTAGTTCCATCAATTTCTTTTGAGTTGTCATAGACAGAATTCAGCATTGCAAGTGTAATGGAAGAAATGACTAACCTGGAAGCCTATAAGAGGAGTTTTTTAAAGAACTCCTTAACAGTCTTTCAGCATCGCCACTTGAAAGTGTCCGGACATTCCTTCGCGCATTAAAATCAATGTTAGTTTCACAATAACTATAAGACGCACTAAATCGAACATATATGACAATTATCTGTACGGACTTGGCAGATACAATGACATGGACAAAAACTGCCTCTTCGGTAGCAGCAAAGATGAATTCAACAGTAGGCTGTCCCCTCCTGCATAAATATTCAAGGAGCATTAGCCACACACCTAGTCATAGACTTCTTTTGATGTTAGAAACTACACTCAGGAAACCAAGGTCTTGCAGGATCATATTCAATGAATAGCAGAAGCTATAGGATGTAATATGGTGGAAAAGGCAGAGGACAGAAATGTATATTTGCTCAAGGGAAGTAGCTAAAGAGACTAAGTCAGCGATTATCGCATAAATTGTAAGAGGTTGCAGATACCTCAGATATTCTTCACTTTGAGGGCTGAACTTTGAAAAAACGTCTCCAAATCTCATGTAGGAAAGTCCAGTTAGTGCTCTGTCGCAACATCAAACAACTTAATAAGATATTTCAGCCCATTATGTCCCTATTCCTACCATTATCTCTGGAGATCATAGGAAAACTAACCTTTCTATGCAATTACGTAAAGCCTGTGAAAAGGCAACTGATATCTCTTCAGAGTCCCCAGGTGCTACCCAGATTCCTGACGCAACAACTTTCAACAGGAGAAACAAAAAAGTCAGCCATAAGAGCCAGAATAGAGACAAAATGTCAGAATATGTTGAGGCGAAAAAAAGATAAATAAAAATCATTAGGAAAGTAATACCTCTAAGTTTTAAGACGGCAGCCTGAGCTTTATCAGTGATTGTTGAATGACGCCCAGGAAGAAAAAGCCAAAGCTTGATCTTTTCATCTGAGCAGCAGCGAGGAATACACATTATCAGATACAACTAAAAAAAAACAACAAAGAACTCGACTCACAGAAGAGTGTGGTTTAGCATTACCAGGGTTGTATAAACCTTGAGATGGATCCCAAGGTCCAACAAAAGAATTGGTCCATGTACTAAGAAATCCTTCCTTCTGCAACCGAAGATGAGATGAAAGTACCAGATACGTTGCAACATCATTCTGCTCAGCTCTTGAACTGAAACCTCCAAAGTGAGTAACGAATAGATGAATACACAATGTCACATTAAGTCAAACTAAGACACCAACAGGGAACCAAAAATAAAAGAAGAAAAAAGCTCAAAGCTTTAACCTTCTATCAGAGCCAGGATTCAGCTCAGTTTCACTTGGAAGCAACTGAAACCAAGAAACATTATGCAAACCCCCCTGTGGAAATTTAAACAGGGGTTAGTGAATTAGTACAAGGTCGTCGATATCAGGAGATTATCAAGTTGTATACAAGGGAAAAAACAAAACTTTGTCCTCTCCCAGACACTTCTTTAGTACAAAAAGCAGTGAAACAAGAAAAGGGAATGCCTTTAGTGTGTGGGAGAGAGTATTAGTGTAGTGGTAGTAGTAAAGGAGACTTACAATTCTGAAAACATTAGTCCACATCACTTGAATCTTTCTTTCTTTTTTCTCTCAAAATCACTACTTCGATCGTGAAGACCCTATGAAGCTGAGGTAAGCACGATTCACATCATAAAGGTCAAGACTTGGAAGAAAGAGTGAATTCAGTTTTCTAAATCGGAAAGATTCTTCTCTTTCGTTCTCCCTTCTCTGATCGGCAAAATCTCCGGTACGTGTTAAATAAAAGGAAAAACAAAAAAGAAAGAAAGACGAAATCTCTCTAACTCTTAAGACTCGTTTCCCGTGGTTTCACCTTTCATAAAACCAGATCCAAACGATCTCTTTAGGGTTTTTTTTTTCGTTATGTTTTTTTTCTTGTTTTGTTTTTTTTTTTTTTTGTTCTGTCTGAACGGAAGTCAAATTATGAAAACATAGATAAAATGAGTAAAAAACCCTTCATCTTTGCCAAAAACATTTGAAAACCCCTAACTTATTTTATAGATATTTAAACCCTAATTATTTATAAAATAAAATAAAACAACCTCTATACTAACAAAATAACCTAAAATCATAATATTTTAGTTTTTATTAAAAAAATACAATAAAAATAATTTTAATTTCTAGATTTAAGTTTACCTTTTCATGTAAGAAAATTCAATATAAACTATTTTGTTAATCTTATGTAATCAACTATGTTTAAAATACAATGAGAACTGTGGGTGACCAAAAAAAACTATGATGATAACTGTATCAACAATTTTTCTAATCGAGTTTCTAGAATTTCAATTCAAAACTAATTTAAAATCAGTGAATTGGTCCAAATCTCTTTTATATTACTGAAGACACTAATGTGAGACATTACTCACACATTACTTATAGTTTAAATTAAGCCAATAGTCCAATACTCTCCACATTACTGATAGATTAAAGCCAAAGTCCAATGCTCTCCTAAATCTCTGACATATACGGCTTTCTCCTTTTTGCGATCTCCTATAATAGTTTTCAACATTTTCTCTTTTCACCAAAAATATTATCGAGCTTATTATTCTGACCAAGTCCAGAACATAATTAACCACCAATATTCTCTGCTAACTTAAATCGAATATGTCCAATCATATCGATCTTTTTGAATGATTGGTGTTTGTATGTGACTTCAGTTTTGTGATAAGACTACAATAGAGTCTTTCAAGTTGAATGAGCGAAGGAATGTAAGTATGTAACGGACCTAGCAGAACTGAATAATCATGGGACAGATGTAGACACGTGTTCCAGTGGTTAAATCGTATATATATCGTATGCTTCAACTTCAACGATTGAAGAAAAAGAAGAAAGAAACATAATGTTCGCAATATAAAGGGAAAGGATCGTTTTCCATTGCACAAAAAGTAACATTGTTTTTCAACCAATTGTACGTAATATTATTATTACGTTACATAAAGATATCACAACATATCAAAATTAAAAATCACCACTTCATCATCACAACATACGTGTTCTTCAGGAAATACAAAACAAAAGGGCACCACCTAAATCATCAAAACTCAAATATACTCCAGAGTGATTTCATTTATTATCTTGTTGGCCATCATTATTATCAAATTATCACTTATCAGCAATGTGGGTAGAAGTTCTCTTTGTGAAAGGAGAATCTAGTTGCTGTCTTGTGTGTGAATTCCAAAGCTAGGTGCCTTAACTCCTTTGTCAATGCGAGTTCTCCACAACAGAACACTCCTGCACGTTTATATAGACAATTTCATCTTTATACCATTCTCTGGTTTTATATATATTCATTAATTAGATCAGAGAATGATAGTTTTATAAAATAAATAAATAAGAAACAGTGGTTTCTTTTCAACTAGTAAAACTCATGAAGCTAAACTAGTCTTTGCATAATCAACGATATACATATAGTGCGATATGAAATCAAGAATATCATGCAATGTAATGTAAACATGCAAGCATATTACAGAGAGATAGAGCTTACCAACATGAGAGCCAGGGTGATTTATGGCTATCTGTTTGTAGACGTTTTTCCAGTTAGGTTTGGCGAAATGGGTCATGACCCTTGTCTCAGAGACAATGTCCACGCCATTTTTGGAATAGTTTAGAGACTGAAGCATATGTATGAGTGCAGAACGAACATCTCCTTCTTCGTAGACGCTAGTGCAATAGTTATTTACATCTATGACTCTATATGTGTCCCGTTCTGCGACCTCGTTCATGATGTTCTGAAACCAACTGTATGAACCTTGCTCCTTTGTTACCCAGTAGAAGTAAGCCCTTCGAGTTTTGAAACTTTCCTCTTTACCTTCATGTTGTTGTGCCCCCCTCGTCTCCATTCGGCTGAGTTGGGACTTTTCCTTGGCCTTAATCTTGTTGATAATGTCCTTGACAATACTGATCATTGGGGTGGCCCCAATCCCAAGGCCGACCAGTAAAACCACCTCGTACTTCTCGTAGTCTTGTGCCGGTGATTCGTATGGACCATCAATCATGATTTTGGGAAATCTTTAGAAGAAGGGGTCATTGCCATTTAAAGATGGACAACATTAGATTAAGTTTCCAAGAATAAACAATGATACATGCATATGTCACTACTTACAAACCGGAAGTTAGAACTAGTGTTGTAGATTGCAAACTAAACTGACACTAAACCAGAACGGAGTAGTTTGGGTACGGATGTTATCCCGAAAAAGAGTATGCAAAATGTTATATCTTCGTACTACCAATAAATTATATACTGATCATGTTCGTTTAGGTATATGTATAAATTTGTCTACGGACTAGGATGTTGTTGATTCATTTTCTATGGGATGGTTAGAAGATACTTACTCGCGATTACATGCACCATGATACATGTCTCCGACCAGACGTGGTGGCTCAAACACCTGATACATAACCCAACGTGCTACTCAAGCTATCTTATCTCTTTAACACATACAATTTTGATAGATATATATAATATAAGTAAATTAGACCTCAGAGAAAACTTCTTTGAGAGCATTTGTCCAATCTCCCATAACTTTTATATGAACGCTCAGATAGTCATCGTGAGGCGCAGAAGTTATTGAAAATGGATGCCTGCAGAGAGATTTATAATGGTGTGAATTGTTGTTGAAACGAGTCTAGGGTTATGGACTCTTAATAGTGATTTTCCCGCGTACCACTGAAATGTTGAGATTGTTGGGCAGTTTACAAACATGTATTGACCGCTTTTGTATTTGAAGTTTCTTGGCCTTGACATGTGCAAACTCAACACGTTTCCAGGATGAAGGGAGATCTTTAAAATTGTTACCGTGCTGACACTGGATCTGAATGGTCTTATCAATCTCTCGCATGCACCGAAAGCTACTGGTACTGTCAAGTGCATCGACGTCTATAAAAAACAAATTAAACCCTTTTAAGTTTTAGTACTCTTTTTTAACCCTGAGATCGAAGATTATCGATTATGTTGAACTTCGAAGTACTCACCGTTTGCCAGCTATCCAATAGGAAGTATCTCAGTCCACTGTACCATCTCCTTAACGGTTTAGGGTCACGCGCAGTCTTGAGCTTTACACTTAGCATGTGGTTTAGCTTCTTTCTTTCTTCACTATCTCTGCTTACATATTGTGTTGCCGCATGCAAAAGCAATGTCTCAAGACTCTCTATCTGTTTTAGATTCGCCACAAAGTTAATTATAGGGAGAAAGAGTTCTGAAAAAAATTATGGGTTCTCAGATTATCATCATCAAGAAAGCTTTTACCATGATGTATCCCATATTATATGGGTCAAGTTCTTCCATCATCATTGCTGCATATTCATCTGTTCTTTTTTGGATGTTTGACAAATTGTTGGTAGACGAACTAAGGTTGATGATCTGCATCACAAAAAAAAAAAAAAAAAAAAAAAAAAAAAAAAAAAAAAAAAAAAAAAAAAAAAAAAAAAAAAAAAAAAAAAAAAAAAAAAAAAAAAAAAAAAAAAAAAAAAAAAAAAAAAAAAAAAAAAAAAAAAAAAAAAAAAAAAAAAAAAAAAAAAAAAAAAAAAAAAAAAAAAAAAAAAAAAAAAAAAAAAAAAAAAAAAAAAAAAAAAAAAAAAAAAAAAAAAAAAAAAAAAAAAAAAAAAAAAAAAAAAAAAAAAAAAAAAAAAAAAAAAAAAAAAAAAAAAAAAAAAAAAAAAAAAAAAAAAAAAAAAAAAAAAAAAAAAAAAAAAAAAAAAAAAAAAAAAAAAAAAAAAAAAAAAAAAAAAAAAAAAAAAAAAAATTAGAAGACAGATAATGTTTCACATATTTATATTAAACATTTCTCATATCTGATGATTTGTCAAGCGCTTTAACCTCTCTAACTTCGTCTTCCGTTAATCTGCCATTGGCTTCTTTACTAATCCTGCAGTTCACAAACCCTTTTGGCTCACCTTTATATTTATTACCAAAACATGCATAGCAAAAAGATTCATTATGGATAATGATTGAAAATCTTTACATGTCAAAGAACAATTGAAGCCTGGAATCAAAGCTTTGATCACTAATTTGTTCCCAAAATTCCCTAAACTGGTCCTGATCGATCATATCCTCTGTCACATGCCTTCTTCTAGCTAATGCGTCGAACAATTCCGAAGCAAACTCACTAGAGTCCATCCCTGAGACCACAATATGAATCCATAGTTTAGATCCTAACCATTTCTTTGTTTACTCGAAATTTATGAAATGTTACCTATGCATTCTCCAAATTTTGACCTTGGCAGAAATCCATCAGTAGAGGCCGTGATCTCAACAAACCGCCTTTCCACTGCAGACCAGCCAGCAACACCGTCAGCCTTACTGATGAACCTGAGCCCTTTAAAGGCCGTTGACTTCCGCAGGTTCAATTGAGTTGGCTTACTCTCTCTAGAGACTGATGTCAAGCGCTTCCACTGGTTTGAAACAGAGGCCAGCTGCTTCACCATACCTGTCCGTTTGTCCTTGACGCTCACCGACTTTCCAAGGTTTGACATCAACGGCGAAGATCCGCTCATCAAACTTACGTCGCTGCTTTTCTCTGTGTCATAGTCCGTTACCTCAAAGCTCACTGTCTCCATAGATTCGTCCTCTTTTTTGTTTATAACGGAAAATTGCAACGGGAAACAAAATGAGATTAAATGGAATAATTTCTTTCTTGCATCTCAAGGAAGATTTAGATGTAATATGAGACGACCGAGTAAATTAAACACACACAAAACATAAGCTACACAAATTCAAAGAAGACGTGGGGCGACTTGGCCACACTATTTATTATTTGCCTCGTCAACTCTCACTGATTATTAAAAACCGAATTTAAACCTAGTCAACGATTAATATGTTAAAATTAAGCTCTAACAACATCATTGTCTTCTTATTCAATAGTAAACACTAACGTTTTCCAATAGTTGCTTTCTTCTTCTTGAAATATTTATTCTCCTTAGCCTTATATTCGACTCCGTAATCGTATTTCTTGATTCATCTGATCTCTCAAGACTCTTCTCAGTAACTTGTTCGAAGCTGTTCTTGGAAACTCAGCCACAATCTTCACGAAACTCACCTGCATATTTTGAAAAAAAATAATCCATTTTTAAGCAGAAACAAACTCTTTGTAACTTTGATTTTGTGGGAACCATGTACATCTATTAGTTACCTTGAAGAGGGGATTAAGATCTTTTTGAATGGCTCTTGAGAATTTCATCTTAAGCTCTTCTTCATTCTGTTTGTTGAACCCTTCTTTCATGACGGCAAATATGACCAGCAACTCTGGACCACCGTTAAGCGGTGTTATGCTCACTGCAGCCGTCTCAGAGATGCATTTATCGGCTTGATCACACACTCGTTCAATCTCTATAGAACTCGTCTGTGTTATATAAATGAACAAAAATATGGTTAGAATTGTTTGGAAAGTTACAAAGGAAACAAGGTGTATATAACACAATGTAGTTTACCTTAATGCCTCCAAGGTTCATGGTATCATCAGCTCTGCCTTGAACATTGAAATATCCTCCTACGGTTCTCTTCACGATGTCACCGTGTCTTCTAAGTCGCTGCAGAACAGAACAGAGGAACAGTTTAAGTGAAGGTCGTTTTGCAATTTGTCTTAGCTATGAATATACAAGTCCAACTAACTACTCACTGTTTCTTTATACTTTGGCATTCCCTTGAAGTAAACCTCGTCATGGTCTGCGTTCAGAAGTTTATCCGTGGCCCCAAGGTGCTGCGGGAACAAACCAATTTCTCCAGTACACGGTTGATCATCCGGCTGCAAAAAACCAGCCCCAATCAATCTCTGTACAGCCTTAAGAAACAACCACAAAAATGTCAAAAGTATCAGTTTGTTACATAAGGGACGCCGTTTTCGTCAAAGATGATGATTCTAGTTGTCATGGATGGTGTGCTAAACGCTCCAAAAGCTTGCGGTTGAAGCGGGCTTCCAATAATGTATGAAGAAGCGAGTTCTGTGCCTCCACAACATTCGATCACAGGTTTGTAATAAGCTTTAGAAGAAAGCCACAGAACATCATCAACATTGGAAGCTTCTCCTGTAGTGGCGAAATATCTAACAAATCACAAAAAACAACATCTGAGTCAAATCTTCTCAGAGAAATACAAAACATGCAAATCACAGGTTTGTTGTCCGTTACTTTATCTTCGTCCAATTAAGCCCTTCCATACAGTTTGTCCTCCTCCAAGTTTTCACTAAGCTTGGAACAGTACCAAGAACCGTAACTTCAGCATCCTGAAGTAATATCAAGCACAAATAAGTGAGGGAGTTATCAAATGTGACCAAAATTGAAAAAGGAGACAACAATGGAGGTGTCTTGCCTGAACAAACTTTCCAAAACCGCGGCCGAGGGGAGACCCGTGATAGAGTGCGAGAGTTGCACCGGTTAGAAAGCAGGAAAATATAAGAGTTGGTCCCATTACCCATCCAAGATTCGTAGGCCAACAATATGTATTACCCACTTGGACATCAAGATGAGCCCATCCATCACAAGCACTACGAATTGGCGAGAGCTGTGTCCAAGGTATAGCTTTCGGTTCACCTAGTTTAGGAAAACAACTGATCAATATATATGCTCTAAGCATGTCTGTTACAATTAGATAAATACAAATCTACCTGTAGTTCCAGATGAGAAGAGAATGTTAATCACAGAGTTTACAGGTTGATAGATCGGACGATAGTAGTTCTCTTCACTGCAAGACAAATTGGAGCCATGTCTTATTTACACTATTTGAGTGATTGCAAATATAGTAGAGATGTACAACAATTTACCTAAGGTGGCTTTTCGCATTGGACAGAAAATCCTCCCATGGTATGTCCTGATCTCTTAACTGAACGCGCAATTGAGTCCCTGAAGCGGGGAGGACAATGATCTTTGATGGAGCAGCTTCAACCACCCGACTAGAGAAAAGGAAAAAGAGAGACAGTTCAGTTTAATTTCTGTTGTTGGTTCATAGAGTTGCAAAATCAGCCACGGAAGAATTTGGTTTTGTCACCTGTATAAAGGAAATCTCCGACCTCCTCTGAGTATATAATCCTGAAAACGCATATGATATTGTAAGCTGAAAAAAGAATGCGGCAGAAATGTGAGTCAAGACTGTGTCACAAACCTGAGTGAAAATGCCTTTTGCCTTAGAGATTTTCAACCTTGTTGCAATTTCTTTAGCTGCAAAGCTGTCTGCGATAGAGACAACAATACAACCAGCTAATATGATTGCGAGATATATAATCACTGCATCGACTGTCATTGTCATATCGATTGCAATCGTGTCACCCTTTTCGAAACTTCCACTTATCGCATCTGCCACCAACCTGTAATAATAAGTATATGTATCAACAACCAAGGGAAGAGAACAGAGAGATAAACGAAAAGTGAAATAACAAACAGAATGATTGATAATACATACATTACATGCCCCCGTAGTTCTTTGAATGTCATTCGTTTGACTGGAGAATCATCAAATCCTTCATCTCGCCATACAACAGCCAAACTATCATCCTCCTTTTTGGGATGACTTGAAGAAATCAGACAACATTCAGCGATATTAAGAACTGCATCAGGAAGCCATGTTCCTCCAGGTTTTGTTTTGTCAAGTATGCACCTCGGAGGAGTGTGAAACTCAAGTGAAAGCTCATCTAGAACGATAGACCAATAAACCTGATAAAAGCTATAAAGTTAGATCAAAGCAGAGCTTCCACAAAAAGTCCCTTTTTTCATTTCAATATTTAACTATCAATGGCTTACTTCAGGGTGTTCAACTGAGAATCTCCTGAAAAGCTCAAAACTTTCTAGAGGGTTCTTATATGAAGCACCAAGAAGACTTGACCCATGAGTTTCCATTAGCCTTCCTAAATTTGTGGATTTTGACAGGGATCTAAACACACACGAAGAAGAAATAGACAGACTCAGCTATTCAGACAATCAGGTGTACCTAACAGATAAATTTCAGAAATACGAATAAGTTCATTTGACTGAGAGAGAGAGAGAGAGATAGACGTACGGAGAAGGGAACCAATAGAGAGGAGGGCCGTGAATAGAGGAATCCCAGTTTGAATAAACAGAGTAATAGAGAAGCTGATGCAGAGGATGAGGATGCCATGGCTTAAGCACCCTCTCATTCACCAAAGCTTTCCATTGATCTCTTGGGTCAATCCCTTTAGCCCTTGGTATCACATCTCTTACCACTGTCTCAAATCCCTTAGCGTCTTCCAAACTCAACCCAGCTTTCACATAATCCTCCCTACTCAATTCTCCTACGCCCTTCCACATCTCTTTCTCTATCTCTCCATACAAATTATTGCCTCTTGATGCTTTAGAGCTAATGGTAGGTAGATTTCGTGGACAAGAAAGCTCCAACTGCCAAATTATATCACTGTTTATGAGAAAGTCACCTTATTAAATTTATTAAAAAACACAAAAACAAAAGGTATAATCTTTATACTCAGTTAGATTCGGACCACAGTCTTTGTCTCTGCTGACTTCTCTAGTCCTTGAAGAAACCAAATCTACCCATCTTGGCCCTTCCCACTAAACACGGCTGTAAGAATTGATCCCCAAAAGCTAGCTCGTCATGGTATGCTCAGTTAAAGCTGGATAATAATGTGAAGAATGAGATTATAGTGGGAATCAATAAATTAGAATGAAAAAAAGAAAACACAGATTACAAATAGTTTGTCTATTGCTCACTTTGGTTAGAGCTAAAGCTCATTGTCTTTTGCATAAAAAGACGTACTTTCTTAGGCCCCGTACATGGGCCAGGTTAGGGGAAGAAAACCTGATGATTTGTAGAATGTTTGTAATAGCATCTGCTGGACTCCAACTGTCTCTAAGAATGTTTAATTCCCTGTAACTCCAACTAAAATCTTACTCCTTTTTGTGTGCAACTTACAAAATAAGTTAATAGTTCATCTTATATAGAACACCGTAACAGTAACACTAGCATGTTTCCAAAATAACCCCATGGATCATCAAAACATAAAATATATTCAATCCTCAAAAGGTTCAAACATTAAAATATTCAACCCTCAAAACATAAAACATAAAAAACCAAGATTCGACCTACATAGATCTCACTTTTCAAATCATCATTACTGTCTTAGGATAAGAAAAAGAGAGACAACCATAACATAAAAGATGAGTATTTAAAGAGTGAATCACTGGCTTGGTGAACGGTCTTCGTATTGTTCCCCACGCGGGCTGGGGCTTCTGGCTGGTTCAGGTGTGTAGCTCCTGCTTCTCCTAGGGCTCGGGCTCCTGTTTCCCCTCGGGCTACGGCTTATGCTTCTCCTTGGACTCGAGCTCCTATCTCCCCTCGGGCTACGGCTAATGCTTCTTCTTGGACTCGGGCTAACGCTTCTTCTTGGGCTACGAGTTATGCTTCTTCTTGGGCTACGGCTTATGCTGCGGCTCTTACCTCTGGCTGGACTTCCACTGCGAACCCTTGAGCCATTGAAGGCGGGTGAGCGCGAGTATGACCTCCCCCTGTCATATCGTTCTTCCCTCGGAGAGATAGACCTGCGACAATAGAGAGATGGTCAAGCACAGAATTTGATCGTCGAGCGGATGTGTAATGAAGTTCAGACAGAACATGTAGAAGTAACCTTGGGTGATGCCTTCGGGGAGGAGAATAGTAATCACCACTCCGTGAGCGAGATCTACCACGTCGAGGAGGAGGAGAACGAGAATACCTAGGGGAGCGGGAATAGTAACGCGGGGGGCTACGCCTTCTATCCCGAGATCTAATGCTCCTACGAACACAAAAGGAAGTTAAAAACTTATCCATATTTGATAATAAACAGAATGAGTTCAAAAAGAGAAAGCTCCATGCACCTTCCTCCACCACGCTCCCTTGCTCTCATTTCAGTCGGTTTCTTCCTGTTCTCTTCTGCAAACACAACAGTTAACTCACGGCCAAGAAGAAGATAACCATCCATGTGATATTTTGCCTCAGCAGCATCATCAGGATCCACAAATTGAACAAAACCAAACCCTCGCGGATCTCTGCATTTGACATATTGAACACAACAGGATCTCAGACTAGGAAGAAAACATAAAAAATGACGACGAAGATGTACCACTTTACAACAAGCCTGTCGAGGGAAAGTTGGCAATATCCCCTGCAACAGAAGATATCGCAGGATAAACAAGAAATAAGCAAGCACTTGCCTGCTAACCTCGCAGGTTTCAGAATAAAGATGACTTCTTGAAGACTTGATTCATCTTCAAATTGAATACAAACCCAACTTCACTTCAACTCTTCACTACCATATAGAACATCCTCAGAAGCACTCTAATTACTTCTTTGATGTCTTCAATTCTCTAGATTCACTGTTAAACCTCAACAACTTCAATTACCACACTCATAGTGTGTTCACACATGGAACATATCAAGATTGTACCCCTCTCCTTAAGCGACTAAAAAGTATGAAGTCTCAACACGTACTAAATTCAAATTGACTAGTCCACGCTCTTTCTTTTTTTTTTTACACCGAGAAACTAGTGGTTGAAGACTTCAAATAAAGTTCTCATGTCATAGAAAACTATGAAGCAAAATGGAGACTAATTTTGGTTTGAGGAATAAGCGCATATTAGAAAATTCTCGTAAGGCCCTAGTATCCATGAGGAGAGACACAGAATTGGAAGAATGGAAAAGAAAAGGGAACTAAACGTAGTAAACAAAGATTCAAGAAAGATGGTAACGAGGATTGAAAAAAATAGAGATGTTATGTAATTAGAACACAAGTATAAATCAAGTGTTTAAACGGTAGATGTCATATTTACTAAACATGCTCACCCGGTATAATAGTCCCTTGGCAAGTAAATATCCTTGAGAGGACCGAACTGCTCAAATGCCCTCCTGAGATCTTCTTGCCTGAAGAAAAAGATGCAAGAGAAGAAGTTGAAGTTAAATTTGCTAAAAGCCAAAAACATGAATGCAGATTGTGGTCAATGTCAACTATACAAAGAACTACGGTTTTCATGAACGATGGACTCCCAAAAATATAAGTAGATACACTAATAAGAGTTTCACCAAACCAAACAGTTATCAAGCTAGCTGTGAGGACATACATTTAACTTTCTTAAAGTCTTCACAGTACATAAAAGAGAACATCATGCCTAGATATGCTTAAGAGGTATCCAAACAATTCAATCGTCCTAAGCGGCGAGTGAATGGCTGAAGGTAAATCAAGTACGTACCTGCAATCATGGCGTAGATTGCGAACCAAAAGACTGGTAGGGAGGTCCCTGCTGCGAGGTCCATATCGTCCTCCTCTAGGACTTGGGCTTCGAGCCCTCCTCCCATAACCCCTTGGTGGTGACGGAGTGTAGCTCCTTCCCCTCATTGCGTAAAGCTTCAACCTCTCTCTATCAGTCAAATGAACACAAACCAGGTAAGAAAACCAGAAACAAGAGACCAAAAACACAAGAGCTATAACACTAGCATCTGAGGAAAGAAGAATTCAAACTGGTTTCAAACCCCTAAAATCCACAGCACATGTGGGAAAAACATCTTACAACCTAAGAAACTACGATAATACACCACGTTGGCTCTAGAAAGATCATCTTTTGTTCCAATTGAAAAAAATCAAAGAGACGTATACTAAGTGAGAATCGCAAACAATTCAGATGGAGATCAAATCCATAGAAAGACGACAACTTTATCTGTGCATAGCCACAAAAAAGACGACAACTTTCCTTCTACGATGCAATTCAATCCTTAACAATCGATTAAAAATACAGACTTTACTAACAAACAAAGAGCCTGATCTACGGAGCAGTGTAGAGGATAAAGAAATCGTGGCCCGGGAAGACGATACGATCAAGTGCCTTACCGGAAAACGAAGGTCGGTGGTGACGAACAAGAGGAGAAACGTTGCTGTAAGAAATTGGATTAATCGTCAAAGTAGAAAACCCAAAAGCCCCCCTTTGTTAGGGTTTTTTATATATTTTATTTTTCATTCTAACCCCATAAAACTTTATAAATACTGATTTTGGCCTAAAATTACCTATATATTAGTAAAAGGCCCCCCGGTAGTTATCTTCCTTCTAAAATTTGTGGAATCTAATTTTGGTTCATACTTATGATCAATATCCATAGGTGTCATAGGACTACATAAAATAAAGCATATTGGTGGTTTTTCTCCAAATTTGGTTTATAGGAAATTATTTGGGTCATAAAATAAGATTTTGAGATTTATAGGGGGCAAATAAATAAAAGAGTACTGATTCTTCGAGAAGCCTTTGGTGATAGATTCTCGTTCGTTAACGGGGGAAAGTAGACGCCTTTTGCGGCAATCTGCATCATACAGTCTCGACGTTGTATCTTGAAGATCTGAAAACATGGAGGAACAGTTCATACTTAGGGTTCCACCGTCTGTTTCAGAGCGAATCGATCGGCTCTTGAGCGAGGAGGCTTCTACTTCCGACGAAATCCCATTAGATTTGTGCTTCTCAGGTTTGGGTTTCCTCACCAATTTTTCAAGGGTTTGTCTCTTTTAGCACATTGGATTGGGTTTGACCCTCCAAAGTTCCATCCTTTTTTTCCATAAAGTTCCATCCTTTAGTGGGAAACTGTCCCTTGAGATTTTGATGATATAAGTTCTTGAATGTTTCATAGAGATCCCAAAAAGACATTCTTGAATCTGTTAGTGTGTCTAGGAACTTTGATATTGTGGTTTGTGTAATGTTGTGTTAGAGAAGTCTGAAGGACATTCTTGTGGCATCATTCTTGAATCTGTTAGTGTGTCTGGAAAATCCATTTAACTGTGTCTCCTTGAGGAACTTGATATTGTGGTTTGTGTAATGTGTTTGTGTAATGTTTTGTCCGAGAAGCCTGAAGGACATTCTTGTGGCATCATTCTTGAATCTGATTGTGGTTTGTGTAATGTCTTTGTGTAATGTTTTGTCAGAGAAGCCTGGAGGACATTCTTGTGGCATCATTCTTGAATCTGAATTTCAACGGTCTAAGTTTGTCTAGAGATGCATTTCACATTGTCTATGAATCAAACTTGAGATGTTGACAGGGTTTGTATGAATTTGAATTACCGTTTTTTTTGTTGTTGTCTTGTGTTTGCAGAGGATGGGAGAAGCGGGACGTTTGTAATTGGAAAGGAAGAGTTCCCGGCTTCTCTGCTGGATCTTCCTGCTGTTGTTGAGTCTTTCAAAACTTATGATGATTGTGCATTAGTCAAAACTGCTGATATTGGCCAGGTAAATCTATTTACTTCACCTATATCATTGATAGTGCGTTAGTTAAAACTGTTGCTATATGTGTCTAAGCAATATGATGAATGGTTTTTGAGTTTGGCTTGGCACACAGATGATCATGGTTAGGGAGCCGGGTGATCCCGCGCCTAATACAGTTGAGTACAGACATGGTTTAACTCCTCCAATGAAGGATGCTCGGAAGAGAAGATTTCGTCGAGAGCCTGACCTTAACGTAATTTGCACTTGTCAACACATGTTTCTGGCCATTACTTGTTATGTTAAAGTACAAAATGATCCTTGGAAAAACCCATGGGGTTGTGATTTGGAACTCGGATGGTTTTTTCTTTTGACTTAAGATGTTGAATGTCAAAATGTTTGCAGCCGGAGCTTGTACAGCGCGTTGAGAGAGACTTGCTGAACATCTTGAGTGGCGGAACAGTCGAGAATGTAAGCTTTATTTAGTCGGATTGGTTAATTGAATTCGATTTTCAATACAACTCTTAGGTAGTTCCAGTTTTTTACCTGAACTTTTTTGGTGTGTGTAGGTAAATGAACAGCAAGAGGAAACAGTTGCCAACGGGAATACTAGTAATAACGCAGATAAGAAAGTCTCTTCTTCTCCACCTGCTACACCTGTTGAAAAGCCTGAAGAAGCTCCTGAGACAGGGACTAATAATACTAATAATCCAGCAGAAGTTGAGCAAGAGAGAAGTGAATCAGAAGATTCTGATGATTCAATGTGAGGGGTTATATCTGTAACGAACAGCTAAATCTATAGGATATGATATGATATGGTCGAAAAGAGGGTAACCGGTTTTGAACAAAAGAACGTTACCTTGTCCACGGTTCATGGTCAGGAAGAGGAGAGTGTTCCCGGCTGGCAATAATCAATTTTATTAGTTCATTGGTTCTAACTTCCGAGACATCAGCACCATAAGAAAGTGCACTTACAAATAATAAGTAAATTTTAAACTGTTTGTGAGGCTGCGCGAGACATAAGAAACAACAATTGCTGAACTTAACGAAGCCAGGATGATGACAAAAAAAAAGTAAAATATAAAAGGAACTTGACAACATCAAACTCTTGTATAGCGAGTGTAACCTAATACCTACAAAATGGTTACAATCTTTATATTTGTTCAGATCCCAAATCTTCATATAGGTATTAGGTTACACTTGTCCCAAGTATAATACACCAAACCTAATACCTACTCTCTCCGCCGTAGTTTCTAACAAATAGCAGTAATGACCACCAAACTTGTCCCAGGTATAATACACCAATTCTGTTCTGTACCACTTGCTCTCAAAAACCCTTGCCCTTTTTCATGGCATCATCTCTAGCAAGCACAAAACTCCGTGATAAATTCTTCATGACATCATCTCTAGCAAGCACAAAGCTCCCTGAATTTATCACACTTCCCCAAAAAAAAAAAAAAATCCTTGCTAGGCTTGTCATATCTTATAGCCGAGTAGGTTTTTCCTGATTTAGACCAATTGGGTCCGTTCAATCCTGATTAGTCGAGGTAAGGGAAGTGCTTAATTATATATGAAAGAGAGAATACGCTGATTAATTGAATGACAAAAAAAAATGCGATAAACTCTTTTAAATGTCATAAACAAATACAAATTTGTTTCTTGTAAACCATAACAAAAAACACGCAAAAAAAAAACACGCAAGAGAGTTTGAATGGAATGGTTCAACTCTTCAAGTACATCACATTCTCAATCTGATCCGTCAACATCAGACTAACCTTGGATTTGTCCTTACTAAACCAGTGGTCCGGTACACCATTGATATCAATCTTTCTCATATCATTGTTTTGCAGATCATAACAGAGAATATGAAAGGGAAAAAACAAATCCCCTGGTATCAAAAAAACCTTGCCATTTTGAGTTGTACCCTTGACATTGAAATCAGTGTTGTTATTGACCAAATGAAACTGAGAAGACTTTAAGACTGGAGTCTTCCTCGACCATTTTTTGTTACTGGCATCTTTTGAAGCCAATAAATCCAGCATACCTTTGTCTCTAAGATTGGTTATGTCAATAATAGCTACTTTGCCATCATACTCTATGATACTCACATTTTTATGGTTTCCAGGCAGCTCTCTGGGAGGTAAACGGATGATTTTGAACTCTTGGGATCCAATGTGGAAACTCACAAGCATATAGTTCAGCACATTAGTCCAACCCAGGTAATGTATAACCCCATCGATACACAGTCCTCCTCTGCTTGGAATGTGAGGGAGATAGTTTGGTTGAGTTCGAGACACCTTTCTCCAGGAACCCCCTCCAGGTTTGAGGAGAAAGACCCGATGCTGTGACCTTATATCTTGCATATTGTTCAAGTTGAAAAGACCACTTTGTACTGGTCTTTAATAGGGTCGTATCCAAAATAGTAGGAGACGGATGTTTTGGATTGTTCACCTCGGTAGGTGTAATAGGTGGCAGGGGGTACATTGACAAGTTGTCTGGTGGCAGGGTTAAATATCCGCAACCTTTTCCAAAAGGAGTAGAGCATGAAACCACCAACAGTTTGCAAGGGGCAGCCTACTCCCATTCGTGGTATGGTCAGATCATTGTCAACTACAAAGGAAGAAGACGGAGTAGTACTAGTGTCTGGAGCCAATGATAGTGTTACAGAGCTACTGAAGTCATTCAGATCCCGCAAACACATGTAAACTCGAGTACGCGGTCTGCATGGGACCGTGAGGAAACGGTTGCTGAAATATCGTGAGCTGATGAGTAATGACCAAAGCTTGGAGACGCACTTGAATCTCATCAGTGAGTGATTTAGGGGGCAGTCTCGTAAGTATCTCCTCCGTCACGACATCCATAGGAATCTCCTTCTCTGGCTGTCCTCTTCTCTTCATTCTCTTCCGACGGTGAGACAAAGCCATCTGAGCAGCAAGTTTCTTACGTTGGATCACTGATCGACGGTGAGACAAACCCATCTGATCTGAGTAGATGAAGAAGTCTTGAGAGAGAGAAAGATATATAAGTCGCTGTTTAGGTTTAGGTTTAGGTTTAAGTAGAACTGACGTGTAATATATATGGAGTATTATTTGAAATCAACCAAAATCCAAGCCCTAAAATACTCAACGAGTATATGGAAAAACATAAGAGTTTACAAGTTAAGGACTCGTAGAATATTTTACAGAGAAAACTGTTACAACTCATTAGCCCTAGAAAGATGATCTTGAAAACCTAAACCAATTCTAAAAGAGGTCGCAAACAGTTCAGATGGAGACAGATTCAGCTCAGATTTCAAGTTTAGTTTCGAGTAAAGGAAAGCTGTCTGTGCATACACACAAAAGGTAGTTTAGTTCAGAGTAAGGAAAAGCAGTAAAGCACACACAAAAGGCGACAAGTTTCGACTACGGTGCCATTCAAAGACTACGGCAATGGTACATACGGTAGGAAGAAGAGAAATTTATCAGGGAAAAGACTTACGGGAGAACCAAGTTCGGTGGTGAGGAACGACTGCGATAGAGCAAGAGGAGAAGCGTTGCTGTAAAGAATTGGAGAAGACGGATTAATGCAACTAACTTTTTCCCTCAATGAAACGTTTTATAACGTTGGCCCAGTAAAGGCATAAAACACAGAGGTACAAAGCTCGCCCAAGTAACCGAAAATTCTCACAAAATTTAATAACCGAATTGATTCAAAATTTTATACCCAAAACCATATCTCTAATTAAAATACTAATTAAGATTACTTTAAATAATATTATTGTAACATATAAATTACAAAACGACTTGAAACTCATAAACAAATAGAAGTACCAGTTATTTTTAATTTTATTATTTTATATTAGAAAAATAGAATGAATAAATAATTGAAACTTCACAAGTTCACATGCTTACATTTGGTTAGTAATCAATGAGCAAACATTTACATTGGATATTTACAACATATAATTATTTATATTTAATTAAAAAATGAATAAGGAAAAATATAAAAGAATAAATAAAGAATAATGACATGGCATATATTCTAAAACCATAACACATTTACAAAATGATGAATAACACTACCAATGTTGATAGCAATCTTGCCAATTTCGAATTTAGTAAACCATAACTAATTAATTATTTTTCTATTTCAAAGAAGTTAAGAAGAAAAATGGAGAAAAGTCGATGTTATTATCGTAGCGCCCGCTCTTTGGTTGCGGTGGTAGAAGATAACTATCTCAAAGATAACATATTTGTTCTCTTTGAAATAATAGTGCCGTCCAGGGTAGTGCTGGTGTTATCACTCATGGCATAAAAATTGTGCATAAATAAGTCATAAAATATGTAGAAAACTATGAGAAATATATAAAAAATAAAAAGAAAACAAGATTTGATTAAATAATTAATTACTTGTTGAATAATTCTTCATTTTTGATAAAAAAAAAAAAATTCTTATTCTTCAAAATTCCATATGCAACTTCTGTAGGTTTTTTTTGCTTTCAAAATGATTATAATAACTTTATAATGCCCAAGATAATAATCCAAATGGGTTAGATCGAATTGGATTCATGCATTTGAAATCTTGATAGCAAAATAGATCAAAATTTGAACTAAAGATATCATGATATATAAGTTGCATAACTCCTCCATATGAGCTCTATTTGATATGATTCTTCTTTGAGTTTCCAAAGTTTGATATTAAATCAATGATCTGAGAAGACTTTCTACCTAATAAAGAAAAAGAAAGAAGATTCATATTAAATATTAGAGGGAGGATGGATTATAGCGCTCTGAGGAAGATTAGGAAACAAGACAAGAATCGAGCTGTTAACCGACGGAGGAGACTCAGAAGGAGGAATAACCGGGAGGAAATGTGTGACATCAAAAAAAGTAGACGCCGACGAAGACTTCCTCTCCGACTACAATGGTCCCTCCGATGGTCCTGATGGTGCGGCGGCGATGGTCGTGGCCAATTAAATCTGGACTACCAAGCCCAAACAATATTTTGGGTTTTCTAAATCTATTACTTCTCTTTGATTCTGGATATTAGGACAGCATTAACGCGGAGCTCTTAATAGAATCTTTATCTAATACAATAATAAAATTTAATTGAGAAAAGGAGAGAGAAGGTAGAGACGCAACTTATTTGGGCTATGCAAGGAACGTTGCTTTACTTATTCGTACTACGTGTTACAATAACACTGGCCTCTTTTATTTTATTTAAATAAATATTAATTAAATAAATAATTTATTAATAAAAACAAGTTTTTTTGGGTCTCCAGAGGTTAATGCTACTCTTACTGTATATGGATTAAATTCCCCTCCTTTGGTCACATTAATTCCTTTTGTGACAAACGAATATTATATCCAAAGTATCACATCTACTCTTTTTTTTCTTTTGATTTTATGTCTACTATTTTTTTTTTCTTTGTCTTCTCTCATAAAATAATCTTTGCCGTTGCGGTTTGATTTTACCTGACGCAAATTATTGACCCTAAAGTTTTGTGCTACCCGAAAAATAATGTTTTACGTGGCGAATAACAAAAACAAACAGAACTTTTATATATCGTGGGAAATATAAAAGCTTACTCCTTTCATGTTACAACTTAAAATAAAAAACATACGCAGTGGCACTAACTAGACTAACAGGTTATCAACTAATTAAAATTTAAAAATACTCATTTGATACATTCGGTTCTATTCTATTAGCCGGTTACAACGCTTACAACAGCAACTCTGCTTTTACTATTTTTTTTCATCTTCACAAATGCACATGCATTTACACAAACCAACCCTAAATCAAACCAACATTTAATTAGCAAGATGCTTTTGTTATTAATTAATTTCTTTTGATTCATCTCATCTCTCAAAAGTCTTGTCACTAATTTGTTCCAATCTATTCTTGGAAACTCAACCACAATATTCACCAAATTTACCTGCAAAAATTTTGAAAGAAACAAAAAAAAGAAATCCATTTTTAAGCTACTAACAAACTCTCCAAAGCTACTAATTAGCTTGAAGAGAGAATTAAGACTTTTTTAATGAATTAAGTCTTTGAGGAAAGTTTCAACAAGGATCAAGGTGAATGCAATACAATGTATCAATGTATCAACACAATGTACCGGTTTACAACGTTTATAACCGCAGCTCTGCTTTTAATATTTTTTTCATCTTCACATTGTACATTACACAAGCCAACCCTAACTAACGTTATGAAATCAACGTTTAAATGTTAGAAAAACAAAAATTAACTTTTAAATCATGTGTATCTCCTGCTTTTCCTAGGACTCTAATGCTTCTTCCTGGGCCACGGTTTAAGCTGCGGCTCTTACCTCTGACCGCTGGACTTCTTCCACTGCGACCCCTTGAGCCATTGTAGGTGGGTGAGCGCGATTTTGACTTCCTCCTATCATATCGTTCTTAATTCCCTTGGAGAGATAAACCTGCTACAATAGAGAGATGGTCAACACAGAAATTGAATACAAACCCAACTTCACTTTTGAACCTCAACAACTTCAATTACCAAAATCATAGTGTGTTCACATATGGAAGATATCAAGATTTGATATCAACGGTGAAGATCCACTCATAGAAACTACGTCGCTGCTCTTTTCCGTGTCCCAGTGATAGTGCGTTACTTCAAAGCTCACGATAGATTCATCTTTTTTTTAACGGGAAACAAATTGATGGCTAATGGAATAATTTCTTTCTTGCATCTCAAGTCAATGTCTCGGGAGGACTTTCTACCTAAAAAAGAAAAGGAAGGAAGATCCATATGAAATATAAGGAATTGCTTGAGGAGCAAGAAACCTTTGGATGTTCTCTAGTTGTTTAGTTAGGATGGATATTGTGCAAGCAGCCTCAAGGTAAATATTATTTTTTCACTTCTGGTGCACGCAGAATCCAATCAAGGAGAAATTAGGCAAAGAAAAAAAAACTAAAAAAAAAAAAGCTAATGAAGTATTTGAGACTATTTGCAAAAAACAGGAGACTAATCTACACATGCTTATATATTGTTGCTTATTTATGGTTGCTTATTAATCATCACACTTTTACTATTTGAAATTTCGTTCAAATTGATTAGTCCACGCTTTTCCTTTTATCGACACCTAAAACTAGGTCAAATGAAGATCTCATGTCATATAAACTATAGAAAAAAAGTGGAAGGCTAATTTTGGTTTAAGGAATAAGCGCATATTAGAAAAATCTCGTAAGGCCCTAGTATCCATGAGGAGACACACAGAAATGGAAGAATGGAAAATCAAAGGGAACTAAGATTAGTAAACAAAGAGTCAAGAAAGGTGGTAACTAGGATGAAAGAAAAGAGATGTTATATAATTAGAACATAAGTATAAATCAAGTGTTTAAACAGTAGATGTCATATGTACTAAACAAGCTCACCCGGTATAATAGTCCCTAGGCAAGTAAATGTCCTTGAGAGGATAGAAGTGTTCAAATGCCTTCCTAAGATCTTCTTGCTTGAAAAATAAGATGAGATGTAATTAAGAAGAGAAGTAGGATATGCTAAAAGCCAAAAAAAAAACCCGCTGATTTCCACAGGTTTAATTGAGCTGGCTTACTCTCTCCAGAGACCGATGTCAAGCGCTTCAACTGGTTTTGAAACAGAGGTCAGCCGCTTCAACAGACCTACCCATTTGTCCTTGAGCCGAAACTATGTCGCTGCTCTTTTCCACGTCCCAGTGATAGTGCGTTACTTCAAGCTCACTCTCTTCATAGATTCATCCTCTTTTTTAACGGGGAAACAAAATGATGATTAATGGAATAATTTCTTTCTTGCATCTCAAGTCAATGCTCTGGGAAGACTTTCTACCTAAAAAAGAAAAGGAAGGGAGATCCATATGAAATATGAGATAACCGAGTAGATTAGATACACACGCAAAGCATATGCTACACAAATTCAAAGCTGACTTGGCCACATTGCCTCGTTAATTCTCATTGATCATTAAAAACAGTATTCTAAATCTAGTCAACGATTTGTAATATGTAAAATCTAAACTTTAGCAACATCATTGTGTTCTCCATTGCCTTATAATCAACTTCTTTGGAGGATAATCTTTAGCGTATGTTTGCAGTTTACGACAGCAAAAATCTTTCTCAGGAGTACGTCTCTTGCCCTTTTGGAATCTTTGGATAATGTGGAAATTAAATGAAGAAAGGAATTATTATTTGCATGTAAGAATGTTCATGTGCAAGAGGATGTGGATCACAATGTAAATGCGGTTGCAGAATGGTTAGCTGTAAGGCCAAAGATTAAACCTCTAACTACTCAAACTAATCTGCCACCTCGTTGACCAACACAATGGGAACCACTAGAAGCCGGGTTGGTGAAATGCAATTTCGATAGTAGTTTCCTCATATCCGGTTTTGGATTGAAAAGCTGCATGCCTCTATGCTCGCTTGACTATATGTTAATCGTGAACTTTAACATGAATATTGATATGCCTCCACGAAAGTGTATGATTTATGAGAGTAGGTGTTATGGATGATTGATCATTTGTTATGCACCTTTTCACTATTGAATATTAATTAGGTGTTAACAAAAAGAAAAAAAGGTTTATTTCGGTTCGCTACTTCGCTTATTTCGGTTCGTTTGGATAATTTCGGTTTGGTCAAAATTAAACGTCCAGTAATTATCTTGACGTGGAAATACTCTGTATCTACCAGAGGTTTCTCTCCTCTCGAACGCAAGATTCTTATTTTTGCAGTCTGCATTATTTTCTTCTATGTTGCCGTGCGTCATTCTCTCTTCTTCTACGGCGAGAGTTGCAAATAGTAATGGCGACAGAATCACTTTGTCTTAAGCCTATGCCTTTCGCGAAGTTTATGAAAAACCCATTAAATCAATTTCGTAAAAGAAGAAAACTTTCCTCCAGAATTCTTCCTTCTCGATTCGGTGTTATCTGCTCCAAGACATCTGATTATCATCAAGGTAATATCACTTGCCCAAAACTATGTCTTTCTTTGTAATCAAATTACGAAACTTTCAACTTTTGCTCTCCTAAGCACAAATGGTTATACCTCAATTAGGAGTGATCATCAGAGTTTATGTCTGATCATTGGAATGTTACTTATGGTTCTGTTTCAACTCTTGAATGGACTGAAACTGTTTGAAAGTTTGTGGCTTTTAGATTTCCAGAGTTATGCAAGACCTTTGCGTCTCCTTCCAGCTGAACAAGTGAGAGTTTCTAGTGCAAACCCGTCTTTCACTGTGAACGAGTCTCGCTCTCTTTATAAGGTTAAGCTGCAGACAAGTAATGCGTTCGGTTCAGGGATTAGCGATTTGAATGCTCGAGTTCTTATATGCTTGATAGACGAAAAGGGAGATTCGTTATTACAGACAATACCTGTAAGTTTGTTAAGCAATGAATCTTTGGAACCAAAGGTTACTGAGGATGATGGTGAAAGCTTCAAGTTCCAGAGAGGCTCTGTTGATGAATTCACATTTGAAGGACCGGAACTCGGAAAAATCACAGCTTTTTGGATCAGTCTCGAGTCTGGTTAGATTCTTTTTACTTAGAACTTGTGACTATAGAGTTGGTTTTTACTCTTTAGGAACTTGTGACTATAGAGTCATCTCATACATTTCTCTTTCATGTTACTATCTCCTTTTCATGTTTAGGGCAATGGAGAGTTGGAGGAGTGAGCTTGTGGGTGGTTAATTCTCGCGGTCAAGGAACTATTCTTGGAGAGACTGATGCAGAAACCTACTGTCACAGATATGATTTTGAAGTTGATGATATCTTGCTTGGAGAGAGCATTGACCTATCAATGGTGGAACTAAGACCTATCCGTGTTACTGAACTCACTGACTCTGAACAAATCTCTTCGTCTTCAGCTCCGAATATTGACAGTACAGTGGTTTCCAACCAGCAAAGCATGGAAGAGTACGCGAACCTGAAACTCTCTCTGCTTCTTTATGATGCTATTCTCATCATTCTTGGAAGTTCTGTCTTGTCCTTCTCGCTAGGCCAAAGTTCGGCCATTGCTTTCTTCTTTGGTGGAACAATGGGATTTCTCTACTTATTGCTCCTACAAAGATCTGTCGATGAACTGCAAGCACCAGGATCTTCTACATCCGAAAACTCCAATCAAATCCTCAGTGGAAAACTCAAGACTCCGGTGTTGAGTCTCGCATTGGCCATAGGATTGTCGGTTTTAGCCGTTCGAGGTTACAGTGGAGAAGATCCCACTGCATTTGCAGTCACACCTAAAGAGATTTTGGTGGGGACTTTGGGGTTTCTTGTGTGCAAAGTAGCCGTTGTTTTGGCTGCGTTTAAGCCCTTGAAGGATGGGTCTTAAAGCTTTTAAGAGAGCCAATGGTTTGTGTTCTCTTATCTTCCTCGCAAACTCTTGCTTGAGTTTTAAAGCCTGAAAATAGATGTACATAACTTTCTATACAAATGATATATGTAAATAAGAATAGATCCATGTGTACCTTACATACATCATATAAAATCGATAGGTGTGTATATTTTTGTACTTTAGTAGTCCATATATTGATCATCATTTTACTCATTCACAATCCTTGGTTTTACTAAATTTATCACCCCATCTTTTAAATCATAACTGATTTTGTTTAGTAATTACATATTTCGAAGATTAGTTTGTGTTTCTATATTCTTTTTTTCATAAGAAAATGTATTATAATCTGTTAAGTTGGTATAAACTCATCAAAACACAGTTTGATTCTTACACAGTTCGATGTATTAGTGTTGACTTTGACCTAATGTTCTTGTGATTTTTTGGAAGAATGTATACTATCAAGGACAAAGGAAAGTGTATGACATACCAAATCAGTTTGTTTTCTCAAGGGTTTAGTGGGATGTCATTATCAAAGAATTAATTGGGCAAGCCACGACTATGATTAAAAGTAAAATTAGGGGGAGAAATTTTATCATGGGTAAGGTTTGTTTTCGCTATATAAGATATACACTTTAATATCATAACTACTAACTACCATTATGTTTGTGAAATATGATCAAATTTTACTTTTATGCGTCTGTATAAAATATAATTAAAGTGGTTTTGAAAAATGATCGATTAAGTCGTAACTCTTGCCAGTTGCCATCATTGGTCCATTGACATGCATACTTGTGCTTGACACTCATCACTTTCTTTTTTTCTTTCTGTTTGTAGACATTTCAAGTTTTTGTTAAGCTCAAATTAACCTCAATATTTAATCATCCAGGAACAACAGTATAAAGTTTCTAGTCTACGTAAGGTTTGGTTGGAAAAGATAAGCTAAATGTGAATAACGATGCCATTTTTGTTAGGTTAACCATACTAACATTTATACTAGTTGTATTGTACTGTGTGACTTTCCTTTGTATATGATCAATGATACCTTGTCCGTATGTTTTTGTTTCTATTTGCATGCACATAATAATTATATATATATATATATAAAAAAATTATTGCTCTTTGGACTACATAATTTTATATCAATCAGGTAAAAAAGTTAATTTCTAGTTACCTATTATCGTTCATCTAAATCTTAAATACATTAAACTTCCACTCTACCTTATGTTCGACTCTTTTTTTTATCTGTGTGGCATCTTGAGAACGGCAACATTTTTTGATAAATAAAGTTACACATCTCAATTATTAATATGTATAATGCTACCAAATTACTATCGTTCAGCTGCATCTTATTAAATACATAAAACTTCGACTCTACCTTATGTTTGACTCTTTAAATTTTTTATCTGTGTGTGGCTTCTTGGAAAGGGCAACATTTTGATAAATTTCATTACACATCTCAATTATCAATATGGATAGACATATCGTTTTGTATGTATTCTAAATCTGATATTTGTTGGTAATATGTATTATAAACATCACCGTCCCCGTCCCATATGACAAAATCGTCCCCATATTTAAAATCTTTTTGATGAAGTGGTTGAACAATTGACGTATAATTTAATGGTATTTGAATTAAATTTAATACAAAAAATCGGTAGATACTATATAGTCCAAACATACCATTCGTAAGGCATCAATTAGCGTAATTTGTTGTCCAAACAAATATATTTAATTACCTGACAGATTCCGCCTTTTTAACGTTTTTAAAAATACAACGGTTTTAGTTGCTTGCCCATTTTAAAAATTTATCTAGAGCTTGACGATTTTTATGTAATAGCTAGAAAGATCAAAGTACGCATGCATTTCAATTATCAAATTTCATGGAAATGTTATTTCTTTCCACCGGTTATTTTTCACATTCACAATCTTTAAGTTACTCTATTAATAAGGGTGGTTTGTTATAATAAAATAATTTCTATTTCATTTTTGTGCTTAATAATATAAAATCATATTGATAGAAGTTTGAGAAAGACCATAGAGCTTTTTCTACGTTTTGAAATCGTTAGTGGAAAATGTGTTTACAAAATCAGATTTTCGTGTGTTTAAAACACATCGTTGACTAAGTAAAAAAAACATAACAACAAAAAAAAAATCTAACACCTTTTTGACTATTTCAGTGGCTGTATTAATTGCAATAATAGAATAATGTTTAATCATGCATTCATTCATTCAACAAACTCTAGATTCTGAAAAATTACCATAATTAAATTATAAACAAAAACAAAAACTCTCTATTAATAACGCTTTAACTTCTGTTTCCCGAGACTTTTGTTAAAAAAGCGTCAAAGAGAGAGAGAGAGAGAGAGACCCACCAGTCCCATTTTCCGTGTAGAGAGAGCGAAGTGGAAGGTAGCTCACGTTTTGCTTCTTCTTAGCCGCACTTCCTCCCTCCTCTCCTCTCCCATGTAGTTTAGACTCTGAGATTTGACCATTAAACTTCCTCTTCGATCGGCTAAATTACAAAAGCTTTTGGGGACAATTCTCAAGGATCTGTGTATGAGCTTTGGGTTATGGATCTATCTTCTCAACGACAATCCCCAAATGGTTCCAGAGGCTTTCGTCTTCAAGCCCCATTGGTAAAGTTCTTAACTTCCTTCCTTCAGACAATCACTCTCACTAACTATATCCTTCGTTTAAAAGAGGAAACTTTATTTTGGGAAATTTGTGGACTTTGTTCTCTGACATGCTTGCTGCTGCTTCTACTGCCATATTGCTTTTAAATTTACTTCCTTTTTCAGAAACCCTAACCTAATTTCTCCAAATTCGGTAGTCTCTGTTGACTAATTCGCTACCCTTAATGTTACTTTTGTCTGAAACTTACCAAATCCTTTCTCTCTTTTTAGTTGCTGTTTTGTCTGAAACTTTCTAGAAATGTTTTTGATTTGTGAAATTTGGAATCTTTCAGGTGGATTCTGTATCTTGCTATTGTAGAGTAGATTCAGGTCTCAAGACTGTTGTAGAAGCTAGAAAGTTTGTTCCTGGATCAAAGCTTTGTATTCAACCAGACATCAATCCCAATGCGCATCGGCGCAAGAACTCTAAACGAGAGCGGACTAGAATCCAACCTCCGTTAATCCCTGGCCTCCCTGATGATCTTGCCGTCGCTTGTCTCATCCGTGTCCCTCGTGCTGAACATAGAAAACTCAGGCTTGTGTGTAAGAGATGGTACAGGCTTGCTTCTGGAAACTTTTTCTACTCTCAAAGGAAGTTACTTGGTATGTCTGAAGAATGGGTTTATGTTTTCAAAAGAGATCGTGATGGGAAGATCTCTTGGAACACGTTTGATCCTGTCTCTCAGCATCCGCAGCCGCTTCCACCTGTTCCTAGAGAGTATTCTGAAGCTGTTGGGTTTGGTTGCGCTGTTTTAAGCGGTTGTCATCTTTATTTGTTTGGAGGTAAGGATCCACTTAGAGGATCAATGAGGAGGGTCATTTTCTATAATGCCAGGACGAATAAGTGGCACAGGGCACCTGATATGCTTAGGAAACGACATTTCTTTGGGTGTTGTGTCATTAACAACTGTTTGTATGTAGCCGGTGGGGAGTGCGAAGGGATTCAAAGGACACTACGCTCAGTTGAGGTTTATGATCCGAACAAGAACAGGTGGAGTTTCATCGCGGATATGAGCACAGCAATGGTGCCTCTTATCGGTGTGGTTTATGATAAAAAGTGGTTTCTCAAGGGTCTTGGGTCTCACCAACAGGTCATGAGTGAAGCGTATGATCCGGAAACTAACTCGTGGAGTCCGGTCAATGACGGTATGGTTACTGGTTGGAGAAACCCATGTACTTCTCTAAACGGTCGCCTTTACGGATTGGAATGTAGAGACGGGTGCAAACTCAGGGTGTTTGATGAATCCACGGATTCATGGAACAAGTTCATGGATAGCAAAGTTCACATGGGAAACTCGAGGTCGCTTGAAGCTGCGGCGCTTGTTCCACTGAACAATAAGCTTTGTATAATACGGAACAACATGAGCATGAGTCTGGTTGACGTCTCGAATCCTGATAAGAACAACCCTCGGATATGGGAAAACATTGCTGTAAAAGGACAGTCCAAGGGCATTCTCAGTAATATATGGTCGAGTATCGCAGGAAGAGCTGTGAAAAGCCATATCGTGCATTGCCAAGTGCTTCAAGCCTGACAACAATAGAGCCAGAGAACAGAATGTTGAGAAGTAAACCATCACACATTTTGAGATTCCAAGAAGAGAAGACAAAGCAAAGCAACTCTTGTCAACTGGCTCAAACAAGAACTGTTTCAGATTAGAGAGAATCTTCGTCACAGAATCATCGTTGACCAAACGAATCTACTACAAACTCATGTCTGGTCTTAACAGGCATGTCATTCAAGAGAGACGAAGAGACATGGCTATCTCTTCTGGTGTTATTAATCTTTGTTAGTATCTATAGGAAAGTGGTCTCTTTTACATGGTTTTAGCAATTGTTGACATTTTGTTTTTTTTTTTGTGGATTTATAGTGTAAATCTCAAGTCTTTCGTCTATAAATTCGAATCCAATCGACAAAATCCACACAAGAGCAAAAGCAAATTCTCAAAATATGAATATTCGTATAATGGAGATTAGGTAATTTGCCCGTAGGTTTGTGCGGATCTGGTATTATAAAATATTTAAAATATAATGTTATTAGTGTTAAAATTTGTATAAGAAATATGTATTATGTAAAATTGGGAACAAAATGATAATAATGGTTTAAAGAAGATAAGTATTCTTGAAAATGAATTGGAAAAACAATAACATGTACTAAACCATAAATTTTGGAAGGAAATTTTCATTAATAAAATAACAGGATAGAAATTTATTTCTCCTTTTGTAATGGAAAATAAATAAATAGGTATGTGCGACGTCGTTTCAATGACCCTTGTTGAATAATAAGAAAAAAACCTTTTCTTCTTGCATTGTTGTTACTCGTCCTCTGAAGAGATTTGCAGAAGAAATTAGAAGGAAGAAGACGAAGATGACGGTTACGATTCGAATATACGTCACTCTCTTACTCTCTTTCCTCTGTTCCTCCACTCTCCGCGCATTCTATCTTCCCGGTGTCGCTCCTCGTGATTTCCAGAAGGTACTCTTTTTGGCTTATTCTGATCTCACATTCGACGACGTTCTCGATCTAGGGTTTCCGACGCTAATCGAGACTGTTTTTGCCTTGGAATATAATCTAGATCCGTAGGGAATTGTCTTGCTTCTAGTATTGTCGAATGAGGAATATAGGAATTTGAATTCGTTGGATTATACAATGCATTGAGTATTATAATATTTAGCTGAATTGATTCGATATTGAAGCTTTTGAGCTAACCTATGTGGAACAGGGTGATCCTCTTTATGTTAAAGTGAACAAGTTATCATCTACCAAGACTCAACTTCCATATGATTACTACTACCTCAAGTATTGTAAGCCTCCAAAGATTCTCAACACTGGTGAGAATTTGGGTGAGGTTCTCAGAGGAGACCGCATTGAGAACTCGGTTTATACCGTAAGCGAATGTTTAACCATTTGCTTCTCTTTCCTTCTCTTCTTTGTACATTGAGTCTTGAGACTTTCGAGTTCTTTTTCAGTTTGAAATGCTGGAGGATCAGCCCTGCAGAGTAGGTTGCCGTGTTCAAGTCGATGCTGAGTCTGCGAAACATTTCAGGGAAAAGATTGATGATGAATACCGAGCTAATATGTAAGTTTTATGTATATATATTCATTGATTTGTATGAGGTAAGTTTGAGTTATCCTTTCGATTTAATTGTGAAATGACTGTGCAGGATTCTTGATAATCTTCCGGTAGCTGTTCTTAGACAACGAAGAGATGGAAGTCAGTCGACGACTTATGAACATGGTTTTCGTGTTGGCTTTAAAGGGAGTTATGAAGGGGTAAGTAATACATCGATAAAATCTCTATGGCTACACTCTTACCTTTTTATTTTTGTTATTCATTTTCTTGTACCAATCAGGAGTAGTTTGCTTTGCCTGTTGTAGAGTAAAGAGGAGAAATACTTTATCCATAACCACTTGAGTTTTCGAGTCATGTACCACAGAGACGAAGAGTCTGATTCTTCTCGGATTGTTGGCTTTGAGGTTACTCCTAACAGGTATTTTCTGTCTGGTTTATCTTCAACGTTATTGACGAGTTTGATTAGTCTCGATTCTTATTAGCTAACTTCCTTTTGTTTTTTTTTTCTCCTTTTGGATAGTATATTGCATGAATACAAAGAGTGGGATGAAAACAATCCTCAGTTAACAACATGCAATAAAGACACAAAGAATCTGATCCAAAGCAACACTGTTCCGCAAGAAGTTCAGCAAGGAAAAGAAATCGTGTTTACATATGATGTCACCTTTAAGGTAACTTACTTACTTACCAGAAGTCATTATTTGCGCTCTGAAAACACATTATGATGCTTGAAATATGTAGGAGAGTGAAATCAAATGGGCTTCGCGGTGGGACACGTATTTGCTGATGAACGATGATCAAATCCACTGGTTTTCAATCATAAACTCACTTATGATTGTCCTTTTCCTCTCTGGAATGGTAGCGATGATCATGATGAGAACTTTGTACAAAGATATTTCAAACTACAATCAGCTCGAGACCCAAGACGAGGCTCAGGAGGAAACCGGATGGAAACTTGTACACGGAGATGTATTTAGGACTCCCGTGAACTCTGGATTACTGTGTGTTTACGTCGGCACAGGTGTTCAGATTTTCGGTATGACCCTTGTGACAATGATGTTTGCGTTGCTGGGTTTCTTATCTCCATCCAACAGAGGAGGGCTCATGACTGCCATGGTTCTCTTATGGGTCTTCATGGGAATCTTTGCCGGTTACTCCTCTTCTCGTCTCCACAAAATGTTTAACGGGAACGAGTGGAAAAAAATCACCTTGAAAACCGCATTCATGTTTCCTGGAATCCTCTTCGCAATCTTCTTCGTTCTCAACACACTCATATGGGGAGAACAATCATCTGGAGCCATTCCCTTTGGGACAATGTTTGCTCTGGTCTGTCTGTGGTTTGGAATCTCTGTTCCCCTAGTCTTCATTGGTAGCTATCTCGGTCACAAAAAACCAGCAATCGAAGACCCGGTCAAAACAAACAAGATCCCCAGACAAGTACCAGAGCAGCCTTGGTACATGAAACCCGGATTTTCCATACTAATTGGAGGAATCCTTCCTTTCGGAGCAGTCTTCATCGAGCTCTTCTTCATCCTAACATCGATCTGGCTCAACCAGTTCTACTACATTTTCGGATTCCTCTTCATAGTGTTCTTGATCTTGATCGTAACCTGCGCAGAGATCGCAGTCGTCCTCTGCTACTTCCAGCTCTGCAGTGAGGACTACAACTGGTGGTGGAGAGCTTACTTGACATCAGGCTCATCATCAGTTTACCTCTTCCTCTACTCCATCTTCTACTTCTTCACAAAGCTTGAGATCACAAAATTGGTTTCAGGGATGCTCTACTTTGGGTACATGATCATCATCTCTTTCTCGTTTTTCGTACTAACCGGCTCAATCGGTTTCTACGCATGTTTCTGGTTTGTTAGAAAGATCTACTCCTCAGTCAAGATCGACTGATTAGATTACAATATGAAGGTCTTGTTGGATGGTTTAGTCTTAGTTGAAACAAAATGTGACCAAACGTCATTTTTAACGTTTTGATGAAACGGATTTTATATCCAAACAATGTCTAATGATACAGCTATATATAATAGTTAGAGTTTGTGATTTTTAAGCTGATGCTTGGCCTCCTGAATCATTTGCTCCGTTGAAGAACCACTTGAGAATCCCAGCTTCTGCATTATTTCCTCCAATCTCTTCCCGTTTGCTAGATACAAATAACCAATCTGAGAGATTGAACAAATAAAAAACGGGGTTTTCATGATGAGTTTGGAAGCACAAATCTGTATCATAACACTTATTGAGATTCATGTTACGAACAACCAACTTACAAGTGTTTCCAACGATGAAGCCTTGTTATAAACCGCCACACCAGCACGCCTAGTTGAACGTGTTTTAACGGAGCCTACGTTTTTACCCCACCGAAGTATATCTCTGGACCAAAAAGTTTTCATCACATCGATTTAATATATTGCTTTCACAACAACAAAAAAAAAGCCCGGAACTTAGTGTAGCATGTGATTCAAACAACCATAATATCCATTCATATCGCGTACAATGGAAAGATGGCAGATAGAACTCCCACAGTGACAGTGATGCTAAATATGTATGATTCTACCCACTAAATATGGGGTTTTTGTAACTAACCTTTCATCTTTCGTCAAGAAATCATCATCAATGAGCTTCTGCAGCAAAGCATACTGAAGAGGAGATACAGACAACAGATTAGCATAAAAAAAACAATGATAAACAATACAATTGGAAGAAATAAACAACAACTTCGCAAACCGAATGAAATAGCAAGCAAAATGTGAATCAGAAGAAATAAAGAGAGATGCATGGATATGTTCATATGTTAAACAATATAGCATACACTAGAAGATAAAAACAAACATACTTGTGCTTCACATCGCACCACTGCTTGAACACGGTCGTTATATTCTTCAATACTAAGTGGAGGGAAAAAAAAATGCCGACGAGCATATATCTGCAAAAGCCAAAGAGACAAATGGGTTATTCACTTGAAATGAATATCAACACAGTGACTGTCTTAACGTTCTATATAATTTTCAACAAAACACAAGCTCGTAATGAGTATCTTAATGCTATAAACACCAACATAGACATCATTAGACATTCTTGCATCTTAAACAAGGACTAAATACGAAAAAAACAAGAACTTGTGTAACATCAGCTAAGAAAGAAGTCATAGTGGAATATATAGACTAACCTCGTAGATTGAGTCGCCTATATAAGCTAAAGAGGCAGCATTGAAGACGGACCTAGGCTTCCCCACTTTTGGTGGACTTGGAAACCATTTCTCATATCCAATACAACTATCCTCACTTATTAAATTTGTGGTCCGGGAAGGTGTAGAGGGTGGTACGAAAGAGCTAGGATTAGTGGCTTTCTTGGGATTGTATCGGAGTTTAGGCTGCGTATCCAAAGCAGCTCTCACCAGAGTAGAGTTTGCCGATAGAATCGCCATTTCTTTTTTTTTTTTTTT
>KE155110.1:124133-144019 GCA_000411075.1 Sisymbrium irio
TCCTCCTCCTCAGCCTCCCAAGGAATCATTCGCTCGAAGGTACAAATATCTCTGGCCGCTTCTCCTCACCGTCAATCTCGCCGTCGGAGGTAATCATAACCGTTTTACTCTTTCGGTGATTTCACCGGTTTAGGAATAGTTCTGTGATTTCACCGGTTTTCAATAATTTTTCTCCGGTTTGCAACAATTCGATTTTAAAATTAAACCGTAGAAATTGATCATGCACAAAGCTATGCATTGTGATGTGTTTACTGACTCTAACTATACATACACACACACTTTGACTCTGAGTCAACCAGTTTTGCTCATCTTTGTACCATCACATACTTTTAGATGCAAACCATAACATGATGTTCTCATGCTAAAGCATATGACTATGGATAACCTGATGTTGGAAACACAATCTTTGCATTCTATAATGGAATATGCTTTGACAGATACTGTCATGACATACTTCACTGGTGGATTTTATTGCTTATTGCAGGTTACCTTTTCTTTAGGACTAAGAAAAAGGACATAGAGCCTGAAGGTGAAGAGACCGCTGCTAAATCAGCTTCAGTCGCGGCTCCTGTTACAATGGTGACGACCCCTGTGTCTTCAGCAGTGGTTGCTGAGCCAGTGGTGGTGGTCAAGGCACGTGAGCCAATTCCGGAGAAGCAACAACGTGAGCTCTTCAAATGGATGTTGGAGGAGAAAAGGAAAGTCATCCCGAAAAACGCACAAGAGAAGAAGAGGATTGATGAAGAAAAAGCCATTCTCAAACAATTCTTAGGGTCCAAAACCATCCCTACTCTCTGATTAAAAACTGCAGTTTTTCTGTGTTGATTTGGTTTCAGTTTTTTTTTTATTCTTGTGGATATCAGATCTCTTTCTTTTGGAAACGAAAATTAGTTTGATTGTTGAAACCAAGTAACTTGTGATTGTGTATTTTTATCGATAATTTGGTGGAAAGGAGAAGGAACAGAGAAAATGGTTATAAACATTTAGGATTTTGATATGATTAAACTTAACTACAAACATTTAATTCGTCAGTTTAAGCGAGAGTTAACTCACGTTCAAGTACAGAAATCCATTTTTGGTTCCGTATAAGAGAGCTAATCTTGGTAAGCCCTAAGTTTAGAAATAAAAAGCCCATTTTAACCCATTAGAAGCCCAATAAATGATTATTAAAACGAAAATTTTCAAAGCGACATCGTTTGAACACTTTGTTCTCTCTGCAGAGAGACTTCAAAATCAAGCTTGAAAGAAACTCCAAGGTAGAAGACGACGTTTATCAGCTCTGCAACACCAAAGGTATTGACTTCTTCTTTTTATTTGGTTAAATTTTCGATCTGCTGAAGCTACGATCAATCTAATTCGAAATTGATTCTATCGTGGATTTAGGTTTTCTTGATTTATCCCTTTTGTGATGTTATAATGCCCTAAATTTCTGGAGAAACGCATTTTTGAATCGTTTGTTTTAAACTCTTAAATTGATGTAATCGTTGACATCTTTGATGATTCTTGAACACTTTTATTCAAAAATTTGTGTTTTAAATTTGTAAATTTTAAGAAATTGGCAATGGCAAATTTTGCTGCTTTTTCTGTTACTGTTATGTAAAGCATAGTTATGAGGTCTGATTTTTTGTATTGTATTGTTTACTTCAGAAGCTCACATTCAGAATGTCTGGAAGAAATCGAATTCACTCAGAAGATGATAGAGACAGTTTTCATGATCAACGTGGTTTTTCTCCATTTCTTCGTGTCCCTCCATTGTTACACCCTCCACCTCCTCCATCTTTGTTTGAAGATCTTCAAATGCAGGATGTTGAAATCACAAGGCTTTTGAGTGATAATCATAGATTAGTTGAGGACCGAGTGTTTTTGGAGAAAGAACTCGGTTCTGCCAAGGAAGAGCTTCACCGTATGAACCTGATTAATTCTGATCTCCGTGCTGAACAAGACTTGCAATCGAGGGAGTTCAGTGAGAAAAGGCATAAACTTGAGGCGGATGTTCGTGCTATGGAGTCTTATAAGAAGGAGGCTGCACAGTTGCGTGGTGAAGTACAGAAGCTAAGTGACATAAAACGTGAACTAAGTGGGGAGGTTCAGATACTTAGGAAAGATTTGGAAAAATTGCAGTCGGATAACAAGAAGATTCCAGTTTTGAGAGCTGAGGTTGAAGACCTGCACAAAGAGCTTATGCTTGCTAGGTATTAGTTTTGAAGCTTTTACTACTAATCATTCTATTAGTTTTGGTTGTAAACGCTAAAGGGAGGCTTTTTGTTTTTGGATCAGAGGTGCTATTGACTATGAGAAGAAGGAAAAGTTTGAGCTTACGGAGCAGCAGCAGACAATGGAAAATAGTATGGTTTCTATGGCGCGTGAAGTTGAAAAGCTACGAGCACAACTTGCTACTGTTGATAGTAGGCCGTGGGGCTTTGGTAATGATTCTCCTACATCTTTTTTGCTGGAATTATTTGGTATTTTCATCAAGTCGCTAATTACTTTATTGTGATATGTTATGTTATGTGTCCAGGTGGATCATATGGGATGAATTTTAACAATATGGATGGCACTTTCCGTGGTTCTTATGGCCAAAACGACGGTTTTCTGGTACACATGCTTACACTAGTAATTTGATATTTTCTGGTGAAGTTGGACTTTTACATATGTCTGTATTATTTTTCTTGCGTCTTAGAGATCTTCGGAACGTATGCCGTCCGCATCCAACCGAGCTGAGGTAGCACAGACAGTCGAGTTCACACGCAGTGTGGGGCAACCGCAGGATAGTGCGAATGGCCAATCACAGGTGCTAGTAGGAGACACTTCGGCAGTAAGTGCAGCTGTCTTGCAAGGACTCAAGGAGATGTTTGGGCCATTGCTGCAGCAGAACCCTGCAGGGGGAATGGCCTCTGGAGCCTCGGCTGTTCTGCCAGCACAAGGAGGTGCTGGTCAGGATAAGCCGCCTCCGCTAGAGCCACTGCAAGTGCCAAAACCCTCCTACATGGACGCATTGAGACGGATGAGAGACTTGGGTACTGAGACCTTCGGTGGTGGCGCTAACAGGGTTGACGCAGACAACTGGTGGCAACTGCTGGAAAGGAACTTTGAGTCCACCATGTGCCCAGTGGAATACCGAAAGGAATTAGCTGCCCATTACTTGAGGGAAGAAGCCCATATCTGGTGGGAAAATGTGGTTCAAGGAACTCCCGAAGGGTATGTGCTCAACTGGTACGACTTCAAAGACGAATTTGCAAGGAAATATTTTCCGGAGGAAACCATCGATCAGATGGATAGAGAGTTCGCGGAGCTGCGCCAGGGGACGAGAACTGTGAGGGAGTACGAGCAGGAGTTCAATCGTTTGAGAAAGTTTGTAAGCAGGAACATCGATGAGAGGGGACAAATTAAGAAGTTCCTGAGGGGGCTACGTGTTGACATTAAGAAGCGATGCCAAGTGCGGAAGTATGTGAGCATGGTCGACCTGGTTGAGACGGCAGTCATGATGGAGAGCGACATTGACGTGTATGTTAAGCAATCTAGAGCATCCCAAGCCCAAGTGCCAAAGGGAACCCTGAAACGGACATGGGACGACCAGACTGCGGACTCAGGAACGGAGCAGACATCCATGTGCGGACTACGTGAGAGAAAACTTGTTCGACCATGCAGAAGTAACACATGTTTCATATGTGGTCTTACGGGGCATTTCAAGCGGAATTGCCCAGAGATGCATGGGAACTCATCAGCTCAAGTACAGAGTAAAAAATCACGATTTCAACCCAAAATCTGATATCTTCAGGTAGGAAAAAAAAAAAATCCTCGTTTACTTAACGATACATGAAATGAGAAGATAGACTTACAGTTCCACCGCTAAGAAACGAATCAAAGATTCAAAGTTAAGCAAACAACAGCTCAGCCATACTGAAACAATGAACAGGAGATTTAAAATTATACCATTTGCAAGATTTTATGTTTTATGGACGATCCTTGGTTCATGTTATAGGTATGTGGCACATCGCCTGTGTTGTAATAGTTAGGAAATCTCAACTGATATAATCTCATTTGTTTGTTGTATGAAACTTGCACAGTACATTTTATGGTTTTGACATGTCAAACATGTGGTTTTAAACTTCTAAAAATATATAACTAATTTAAAATAAAATCTTAAAAATCATGAAATGGTTGGAAGACTAAATATATGTTTTTAAAAGATATACATAATTTAAAATGAAACTTAAATATCATGAAATGGTTGGAAAACTAAAAATATGTATTAAATATTTTTGGAAGAATAACTCTTCATTTTTTTTTTCACAACTTAATTTACCATACGGAAACAGTTTATTCTTTTTGAGAAGTGTTAATCGTCTTTTATATAATTTTGATGTGTTAATAACTATCTAAACAATAAAAAAACCAGAATAATTATATCTAAATATATTTTTTATAGATGAAAACAAACATTTGACACAATTTTCGTTAATCAAACACAAACAGTCTGTTAATGTCTTGAGATCACCTACATCGTTGATTGCTTATAAAACTTTTTGGGAGAAAATAGCGATGAATCCCACCAACAATGAAGCAATAATCTCTTATGTGCCAATATAAATGACGTTGTTTGTTGTGTTTCGCGGAATCTATTTATATGTAGTGTCCGGAGTTTATTATTTTCTTTTTAAAAAAAAAAAAAAAACAATTACCCTAAATCTCGATGCTCTAATTGGACTCTCCAATGGATAGTAGTCAGATATAATAAAAGCCCATTAAACGGAATTGTGTCAAATGCTTGTTTAGAAACGGAGTCTGATTCTAGTTAATCGACACAAAGTCTTGTAACATTTATTGGGTTTTTAATAAAAGCCCATTAGCTGCCATCTAGCTAATTAGGCTTATGTTTAGAAATAATAAAAGCGCATTAAAAGCCCAATAAATGTCGCGAGAAACGGAAGATTCTCTACACGACATCGTTCTGACCGAACCCAGGTTTGTATACAATTGAAAAGCAAGCTGAAAGAAACAAAAGGTAGAAGACGATAGATACCCGCTCTGCAGCAGAAAAGGTTTTGACTCTCTTTTCTCGTTACTTGGAGTGCTTTTTCACAATATTATTAATCACTTTTACAATCATTGATTTAATTGACTAAACACATATATGTTCAATTGTCGATCTGCTGAAGCTTGCGATGATCGATTCAACTCGAGATTGATCTATGATTGAGTTTTAGCTTTGTTGATCTTATAATACCCTAATTGCTTTCTTACTTGAGGAAACGCATATCTTCGATGCTTCATATACAATTTTCTGTAAAGGTTCTGTTTTTATGGTTTGGTTTGTTGCGAGAAAGAGACATTGTCAACCAAACTGCCTTTTATCTCTTCATATTAACAATTGGGTAATGTAAAGTTTGCTTCTTTTGTTTGTTTGTCTTGTTTAGTTGAGAAGCTCACATTCTGAATGTCTGGAAGAAACCGAATCCACCGAGAGGTTCGAGACACTTATCATCATGAACGACGTGGGTTTTCTCCAGAGAGAGCATTTCTTCGAGCTCCTCCGCTGTTGCAGCCTCCACCTCCGTCTTTGTTGGAGGATCTTCAAATACAGGAGTCTGAAATTCGGAGGCTTTTGAGTGATAATCATAGATTAGTTGAGGACCGAGTGCTTTTGGAGCGACAACTCGGCTCTGCCAAGGAAGAGCTTCACCGTATGAGTCTGATTATTTCTGATCTCCGTGCTGAACAAGACATGCAATCGAGGGAGTTCAGTGAGAAAAGGCATATACTTGAGGCGGATGTTCGTGCTATGGAGTCGTACAAGAAGGAGGCTGCACAGATGCGTGGTGAAGTTCAGAAGCTAAGTGACATAAAACGTGAACTAAGTGGAGATGTTCAGATACTTAGGAAAGATTTGGTAAAGTTGCAATCGGATAACAAGCAGATTCCAGGTTTGAGAGCTGAGGTTAAAGACCTGCAGAAGGAGCTTATGCACGCTAGGTATAAGATTTAACCTTTGATTACTCATTCTGTTAGTTTTTTGTAGTTAATTTTGCAATGCTTCAACATCTGATTTCGCTTGTAAATGCTAAAAGGAATTGTTTTGCGTTTGTAACAGAGGTGCTATTGACTATGAGAAGAAGGAAAAGTTTGAGCTTATTGAACAGCGGCAGACGATGGAGAAGAATATGGTTTCTATGGCGCGTGAAGTAGAAAAGCTACGAGCAGAACTTGCCACGGTTGATAGTAGGCCGTGGGGTTTTGGTATGGCCCTAGATCTATCCTAGATACATTTGGTACTTTCACTTAAGTCTCTAACTGCTTTGCTGTGATATGTTATATGTCCAGGTGGATCATATGGGATGAATTTCAACAATACGGATGTCGCTTACCGTAGTTCTTATGGAGAAACTGATAGTTTTCTGGTACTCATGCTTGTCTCTTTGTGTAAATCGATTTTTTTCTTGTGAACTTGTACTTTGACACGCCTGTATTATTTTTCTTGTTTCTTAGGGATCTTCGGAAAGGAGTCAATATTATAGCCATGGGTCTGGCTCGCAGAAGAAACCTCGCTTGGATCGTCACTGAATCTTATCAACGATCCGTGGAAAAGAGATTGAGGTGAGTCTAAATAGGCCGCTTCGATAAACTCCTCTGGCTTCTCATGTGTATGCATCTACTCTTAAATCTAAATGTTAGTTCCTCTGCTTTCGCAATAAGGCATTTTAATTATGTACGTTAGGTGGCTAAACTTTGCCGTATGTTTCTATAATTCAATGATTTGGTTTAACATGTTTGGTAAGAGCTATGCCTATTATCCCTCTTATACTTCTGCTCGCATTCTTTACTCCCTACCTTCGATTGTTTGTAAAAAATAATTCCTCTGATATTAACCTCTGAGGAGTCTACCGTTGTGCCAGTAAGTTTGAGAAATCATACTGGCACTAACAAAAGGAGGGAAATTCTATTTGACATTCCCCTCCTTGTGCTTCAAGCCCATACTCCTTCATTCTCTTGCATTTGAATTTATAAAGATCAGGTGAGCTAATCTAACCCCTTTCTAAGGGGTTAGAAGCTTTAAATACATAGTGGAAAGAGAGATCTGAGCGAAAGTAGTTGATTGTGGACTCATTTTGGGGAAAACTGTGGAGTTGCAATTTCTTGTTTATGGAGTTTTAAATAGATAGTTTTACCACGGGTCTTTGTATTTGTGTGGTGGTGTTATGTATGTTTCTACTGGGTTAAAAAGTAGCTAGGAGAAACTCAGTTAAGATGATGTGGAGACATTGGAAGGCTATACATTCTGGATTGTGAGGAGGCAGCGTTTTCTCATTAAAGTTTCTTGAACTTGCTTGTTCAAGCGCATATCCCTAGCGTCAATGCTGATATAATTGGGAATAGAGACATATTGATCCTCTATGGCCATCTAAGCATGATTACCAGCTGTCCAGCTTCTTGGAACTCATTCTGGGATTCACCGATCGCACTCTTCTGGGATCAGGCCAATAAACTTCGGTCAATGTGAGGGGGAGTTTTCTTTCGGAAAAAAACTTCGATAGGGATCCATCTGAGCGATCAGCATCCTTACCTCCGACTGCACCCGGACGGAATATATGTGCTGGAAGTGGTCTTGGACTTGGTCGGAGTTGCAGGACTCTACTGTCCATAGAATCTTCTGATTGATTATGACAAAAACTCCTGGTTTCTACCATCAGAAACCTTCTGTGCCATTAAGTTTACCACATATTTCACTGTTCGAGCCAATGGAAGAACGCTGATCCGGAGCTACTGCACATCAACTGGATGAAGATTGTAACTTAAGGATGACAGATGGATCTATAGAAGACAAACCAATGCGACGCTTTCATGGAGTTGCTTCATCAGAGACATGGTAATCAGTCTACAGAGTCATCCGAGTCCTTCATCAGCTTTTGGGAATCCTGCATTTGCTGATGTGCTGGGCAACAAGTTACCGTGAGACGGGAATTATTTGCCTAGATCTGAGATTTATGGAAATAGTGAAGGTGGGCAGACAGCCGAAAAGGACTTTATTAAGACAACGTTGATGGAGTTTGCAGAATTGTTCCATATTAGTCTAAAACCTCCAGAGTAGAATTCTAAGTAGAAGTTTATTCTTAGTTTTGGAGCTTTCACGATGAGCAGGAGAGAAAATCTTCGTTCTGATGCAGTGCGGCAAATAAGATAGGATTTTACGGTGGTGCCTTCCATAATTAGCTACTTTTTTTGGGTCCTAGTAGTTGCATGAATAAACTAATAGCTGTCTTTGAAGAGAGGGCGGGACAAGCTGCTTTTGTAAGTGGAATCTGTCAGCAAGTTTGGAACTTTCTAAAGAAGAAAGCTATAGTTTCAAAGTACCTTCTCCGCTCCTATCAGTTATTTTGCCTTCAGAGAGAGGAACTTTTTCATATATCAAGAGATCGCCAATGGCCTTGTTGATTATGTTGATGGTACAACAGTTTTTCGGTTTGCACTTTTCGAGGATGTTGATGCCTTTCAAAAAAAGGATTCCAACGAGTCAGGTATACGATCTTGCCAATAAAACTTCCCTTACGAGAAAGTTTATTTATCTAATTTCTGGTTCTATCTTCTCGAGGTTGGCTATCGTTTTGTTTGGCATATAGGTCCTCATATATGTCTTTAATTTTGTGCATAGAACAGATTCACATTGTTTTTTGTTTATGTCCGCATCATTGTTTTTGCCACTTAGATCGTTGATTCTCATTAGTGTTGTGACAATGGAGGTTCAATCAGTCATTTTGTTTTCTAGAGGTTTTTTTTGACACTCCTAGATTTTACATTCAAATGTTGATAAAATTGACTTGCTGGAGTGATGGAGAAGTAGCTATTCTTGAAGATGGTTCACGACATTTGTTTCTGGTGTTGCGTAGATGAAAAGGTCTTTTAGAATTGAGTGGACAGAATTATCTTACCATGTGAACATTGTGGATGCTGCAACAAATCTATGGATAAGAATAAAGGCAAAGCTTTTGTAGAAGAGAAAGGCATTGGATCAGCTCACTTAATCCTGGAGTTGACAGCTACTGCTGTAGCTTTTATTAGATCGGTGTAGTTTTAATAAAGGCGAAGCTTTGAAGTTGACAGCTACTGCTGTAGTTTTAATTAGATCAGAGTAGTTTTAATGAAGGCAAAGCTTTGAAGCTTTAGAGGATCATCTCACTTAAGCCTGGAGCTGACAGCTACTGCTGTAGTTTTTGAGCTCTAAAGCTATCGGTGTAGGTTTGACCAGGATGAAAGTTTGTATCCGATATAAACCTAGAGGCTACTTTGTTTACTTCCCTCTTGCTTTTTCAAAGACTCTGAGAGCAGATGGAACGACTTACATCTTCAGGAAAGTTTGCCCTCCTGTGTCCTTATCAAGGACAGATGACAGTAGGGGAACTGTAATCTCTTGCAGATCAGCATGTTGAGGTAGAAAAACAAAGTTGTAATTCTGGATCGGCAGGATGCTTGGTACATTGCTGTAAAGATTCAAGCTTCCCATAATGAACCTTCTTGGAACGGTACACGGTGTATGAAGGGAGATTTGTTATCAGCCAATTTGATTAGCTTGGACACGAATAAGAGAAGATAGTTCTTCAAACTCCATGCCGGTTTGACGTTTTAAGACACGTCGATATATTCGGTCTTCCGTGTCATGTAGCATTTTGTAGGCTTTGCATAAATTTTAACTATTGTGAAAGCTGCTTTGTTTTGGTCTTTACAGGTTTTGATTATTCTTGTCCTTGTTGCAGGCAACAAAGCTTGAAAAGGACCGACACCATTCATCTACTAGTTGGAACCGAAAAAGGAACCAGTAAGTGTGTTACTTACTAGAAAATCATCCTCTCATAATGAACATTTATATGCACTTAGTACCATAATTAACAAGTTGAAAGTTATTTATACATATACATTGCAAGTAATGAATCTAATAAATGATCCGAATTCTGACATTTTCGTTCAGGTTGTTAGAATTGGAGGCAACATCTTGGACCTTTTCCCTTTAACCAACGTCTTGGTATCAGGAAAAACTCCGTCGCCGACTTCCTCAACGGCACCATCTTTTGTCACACTAATGGGGTACGCAACCAAGTGGACACCGTTCATGTCCACGACCTTGTCTCCGCTGTAAATATCCCACATTTGCTCCCCTATTGTCCGCAACCCTCGGACACATTCAAGACTCTCTGGCTCCGACAAGGACAACTCATCCACTGTGATCTGGCCACCAGTATGCTCGTACCAGAGCGACAACCGGTAAGCTCGAATGTCATTGGTGCTGGTTATATCTTTTTGGTAGCAACCTATTGCAATCTCGGTGTCACGACAACCGTCCATTGATCTCTGGTTTATATTGGCTGATCCTATCAAAACGTATGCGTCGTCCACTACAAACACACACAAAACAATCTCATTTTATCTGAATCTCTCATATTAATGAAAAGTCTTCAACTTTGTTTCAGGTTAGGAGTTTTAACCAACCTATCATGATCTTGGAGTGGACATAGACCATGAATCTCCGGTTCCTCTGCGCGTTCCAATAATGCGTTTTGGGATGTGGTGACGAATCTGCTTCAAAGTCTCCCTCTCTCTTCTCTTCTCTGTTTGCCAGACAGAAGAAGTTTAGGTAATCCCTCGGATGTGACCCGTCTCCACTTTCCCTTATCGCCTCTCCAATGATCCTATACATCATAGACATTGTTTCCCGCGTCCAATGAAGCATCTCTTCAACTGATTCGCTCTCAGGTGGCCCTTCCGGCCACATTGGCATCACTATATAAACCGCAAATCTCTCCCTTTCCCGTATCTTAGCTGCGACTTTTAAAGCTATTTCGACCGGTATCAAGTTTGTGCATCCGCTGCACATTCTATACATTGAAAGTAAAGATGATTCAGTTCAGAATTTGAAAAAAAAAAAGACAAAAAATAAAGCTTTCATACTTGTCGTTTTTGCTGTCCCAATGATCGCAGCTCCCCATGAAATACTGATTCTCAATGTATATAAATCTCTCTGCCTTTCGAATAGCTGTAACATAGCCGTCGTGTACACTTCTCTCAACTGGTAAACCTCTTGGCATCTCCGTTGCTGACACGTGATCTATCGATCTCAGAACTTGAACATTCCATTTCCGACTATCTTCTTCCGTGGTTTCTGGTCCGGTTCGGTTTACTAAGTTTCTGATCCCTGAAGTGTTGACCAACACGGAAGGGTTACACTGTTTGGTCCATCTCTGTTCAAAATTCTTCAAAACATCCCATGCTGCAGCCCCGACCACGCACACGTGACAGTCATGCCATGGCTCTCTCGGTCCCCCTTTACTTAGCTTAGCTCCTGCAACGCTTGTCTGATAATAATCATCTCTTGTCCCGAGTGTACGGAACAGCGAATGTTCTTCTGTGTCATATCGACCATCACAAAGATCGAAACCGCCGAGGAAGCTCATGATTTCTCGCTCCTTGGTGTTTGTATTCGTTACACGTGTGTCCACCGTGATAGTTTTTTGGTGGTGTGCGAAAGCCGTAGGGAGCTTCTTGTGCGATCTTGGACACAATCTACAAACAACGTTTGTGTCTCTGAAGTAAGCAAGAGCTGTTTGGTCGTTTGTTCGCATTACACCTTTGTTCTTGATCATAGGTAGACACGACTCGTCGTTCCATAGCATTACTCTCACCGCTACGCCTTCATGTGCTTTCCGTTTCAGAAGCTCCCCGATTGTTACTCCCACTGCATGAGGAATCTCTGTTTCGTCGTCGAGTACGAGAACGAGATTAGGATTTAATGCCCATCCAGCAATGTAAACTAAGTGCCTAGCGCAATCAATCGCTTTGTAAACATCTTCCCAAAGATTTCTTGGATCACAAGAAACATCATTAACCCTAGGATCAAACGTGGCTCTATGGTGCGCGTCTTGATATAATACAACTCTGCAATTCGATCTCTGAGGGAAGCTCGCGTTTCTAATACCTTGAAAAGGCTCTCCTTCAAGCGTTTTGCACCATCCCGGTTCTTGATAAGCCGGTCTGAACCACATCAGACACTTGAGCTTCAAGTTAGGTTTCGTTGATCCATTATCTGCAGTCAGAGGAAAGGACCCGTTGACAACTGCTGGATCAGAACTCAGAATCTGTTCTGCAGATATCCGGAATTTTCCGAGAACAGAACACTGAGTCTTGAGCGTGATTGTGATCGTTGTTTCAGAAACCGGATGTGCGCAGAGAATCTGGAAAGTCTGGTTCCATACACGGTCGTGTTCTGAGCTTGTTTTAGCAACTTTCTTCTTGTTTATCTTTATGGTCACGTAACATGATCTTGGCTTCTTATATATACACTGTTAATAAGATAGCAGTTAGCTCAAGGGAATTAATACAATGTTATGGCTATCGATTCATCATAAATCATACTTACATTGAAAGGAAATGTAGGAGCAAAAGGTGTTGCGTCAAAGATTGTAAACTCGAGTGTTCCATGGAAGAACTTCTTCTGTTCTTCAAGCTCCATCTTCTCTTTATACAAAAATGGATCTTCAAGAGAATGAGAGAAAAGTTTCAAAGAATCTCAATTATGTGCCTGAAGCTGGTCAATGTACATTGTGCACAAAGATGTGTCCATAAATATATATACATGTTTTTGGTTTTGGTAAAACTTGTAGGATTCTCTATGGACAATCTTAAAGAAAACATTCAACAACATATTTTATATATGTGACCAAAAAAGAAGTGAAGAGTGTCTTGGAATACAAATCAAGCATTCAACTTTGGTTTAACACAACGAATTTCAAAAGCAAAGTATTAAAATGTATCGAAATATAAGTTGTGGGGTAAAGTTGAAGCTATTATGAAAATATATGGTGGTCTTTGTAAATATTATGTGGGAAAAGCCACGTGTAGCTGTAATACGATGCCAGAAGAAAAAAGCACTTTGGGACCCAATTTAATACGACGCTAGGTAACTGATTATGTCCTTTTTATCCTTTTAGCTATATCCAAAGAAACACTAATAATAATCCTTTTATGTTAAAAACTGAAAACAAACACTAATCTTCATATTCCAATAGATGTTTAAAAGAAAATTGAAAATAACTGATGATTTTATTTGGTTTATGCTGTGAAGAAATGACTTTGTATGCTGCCTGAAAAGGAGAAAAAAACCATCAAATTAATCCCAGACTATACACGAATGACATAATTAATGCTTTTTATGTAATTTAATTTTAGATTATGAAATAGAATATACCTTCATTACAATTAGGCCTGGGCATTTGTAACTGAACCCGAAATTCCAATCCGAATCTGATTAAAAAAATCCGAACCTGATTCGAATCAGATTTTATATGGGATTTACAGTTAGATATTTTGGGATTTGAATAATATCTGAACCGAAACCCCAATGAATATTCTAAAAAATCTGAAATTAATTATTTTGTTTAATTTTATATAAATTGAATACTTTAAAATATTTTTTTTATGTTTAAGATACATGAATTCAGACATTTTATAATGTGTAAAAATGTTTTATTAGTTATATTGTTTGTTTTAATGTGTTTTTAGTTAAAATATGTTATTTTAACAATAAATATCCGGATTCGAAATGATATTATCTAAATCTGAATTAAATTTGATATAAAATGGGATTTATATGATATTATAAAATATATCTAAATCCGAAATATTACTAACTATATTCTATCCGAAATTTTTAAAACTCGAATAAATTCTATATGATAAAATCAGAAAACCCGAAAATCCGAAAAACTCGATCCGAAACCAATCCAAACGGGTACAGATATATTAGTATAGCATATGGTTTAGATGCTACTACTATATATGATTGTTTATCTATATATGACATTTATGCCAGCGCACCATTACCTAATCCATAGGGACTGAGCAAAAAAGAAAAAACATAAATAATTGTTATTATTATTTCTTTTCTTTTTGTAGAAATTCGTTCAATCTCTCTCTCTCTCTCTCTCTCAAAGGAAATGACGAACTACGGCTCGATTCCGACGTCGTCACACCCATCACCACCGGTAGATCTCGAGTACATCTCACGCGCTAAACGCCGAATAAAAGCAGGATTAGCCACGCGCCGTCCATGGAAAACGATGTTCGATCTCGAATCAATAACTCTCCCACACGGTTTCTTCGACGCGATCTCGAGGATCAAAACTAACGTCGTCTATTTCAGAGCTAATTACGCCGTCGGAGTCCTCTTCATCCTTTTCCTCAGCCTTCTCTACCACCCGACCTCCCTCCTCGTCTTGGCTATCTTAGTCGTCTTCTGGATCTTCCTCTACTTCCTCCGCGACGAACCTCTCTTGATCTTCGGTCATCAGATCGACGATCGGACGGTCTTGATCGCTCTCTCGGTTTTGACAATCGGTATGCTTTTGTTCACTCACGCCACCGCTAATATCCTCGGATCGCTCTTAACCGCCGTCGTTTTGGTTCTGATCCACGCGGCCGTTAGAAGGAGCGATAATTTGTTCCTCGATGAAGAAGCTGCGGCTGCTACTGAAGCTTCAGGGCTGACGTCATACCCTTCCTCTTAATTAATAAACCAATAAATCCAATTTGTTTTTTTTTTTTTTTTGTATGTGTTAATGTGTGAGATTTTTGTGCCATTGAGAAACTTTTGGAAATGTTTCGTTAATTACTTGATTTTTACTCTTAATCCAATTAATAACGCTAAAATACTCATAACTGTACAAAAGGAATGATCAAAAATGAGCCAATAACATTGCATACATTAGCGTTTGATCTTTAGTTATAGTCTCTGACTTGTCTCAGTCGATAATCGTCCACTGAACCTTCCTGAAGTTTCACTCACTACCACCATATCTCCTTCCAATAAACGTAACACCTTCAACAAACATGACAATCTGAGAGAGTGTACGTTTGGGCTTGAAGAAGGGGAGCATGTTTGAAGAATGGTACCTGTGACATACGAGGACGTGAGTGTGGATCTCTGCGTATACACAATGAAGCTGTGTGGATCATACAGTTGAGTTCGGTTTCTGAATATCGTTTCTCCAGCCTCGGATCAACCAGTTGTTCAATAGCATACTCTTCTAGTAGAGACCTTGCCTGCTCACACAACCCAAAATGAGCTTTAAAAGGGGAAGCTTTTTGATATCTCATTTACAAGAAAGAGGCCCAAAATGAGAGAGCATAAAGAAACTTGAGAAAGAAGAAACCGTTTTAGGTTTTCTTTTTTTACCCATTCGGTTAAGCATTGTTGTCCTTTTGGTCTTAAGATGTCCACGGCTTTACGACCCGTGATTAGCTCTATCAGTACAACACCAAACGAGTATACATCAGCTTTCTCTGTGATTTGCCCACTCTGAGTATATTCTGGAGCTAAATAGCTATACAAAACCAAACACAGCAAGTAGTTGAGAAACTGTATAATTCTTGAGACAAAAAAATGATGGTTTAGATATAGACATATAGTAAACTCTTTACCCGAAAGTTCCTATTACGCGTGTGTCTACACCTAGCTCTCCATCAGGCTGCCACCGCGCTAAACCAAAATCTCCTACCTAGCAGGAAATAAAAACCAGGATCAAGCAAATAAATGTGACACAAAAGGGTAAGTAAACTTTGTTGTAGCCACTTAAAGATATACCAGAGGTTCGTAATCATGAGTGATTAGTATATTGTTAGGCCGCAAGTCTCTGTGAACAATGCACCCCACTCTACACTCTTCATGAAGATATCGAAGACCTCGAGCTGCACCAACCGCTATTTTCTGCCTCGCAGGCCATCCCAAAGTGTCTTTATGCCGACCTGAATGAACATTTTATGGAAGTTTAGTTTAGTTAGCTCTAGTTAAGAGTATGGTCTCACTAAGCTAAACCTGAAATCTAGATATTACCATATAGATGAGAGTCTAATGATCCATTGCATATGTATTCATAGACCAAGAGTCTTCTGCTTTCTTCGATGCAGAAACCAACTAACATTACAACGTTTCTGTGCTGAGCACAGCTCAAGACATCTACTTCCGAACAAAACTCTTTATCTCCTTGAGTACTAGCTAGTTTGTGTTGCTTTACTGCTACAACCTGGCCTTCGGGTAATACACCTCGATGAACAGATCCAAACCCTCCTTCTGCCAAGAAATTAAATCTTGAAAACCCGTTTGTTGCAAGCTCTAGTTCTCTGTAGGAGAAAAACCTCGGCGGTTTTCCAAATACGGGCGCTTTGTGCTGACAGATAGAACAGAGAGGAGGTGGAACAGAAGGAGCATTTCTTGATAACGAAACTGCTTCTCTTGAGTTTCCACTTGACTCCTCCAAGTCACTCTTTCTACTTGACGTAGCAGCTACTTCTTCAACATCATGCTTAGAGACTTTCCTAGGCAAAGCCATTTTTGTGGATACTTGAACAGTCTTATGATCAGTTTTCCACAGACTTTCCTCTGTTTCCTGCAATGAGAGGCGATGAGTGGCAACATATTCTGATATCCATGGCTGGAATCTCAAACTCGTGGAAGGCAGTGATAGATTTTCGCTCTCTGAATCAGAACCGGAATCTTCATTCTCTTTGATGACCAAAGATTCATCCTTCTTCACTTCCACTGTGAAAAGAGGGGATGATGTTCCGAGGTCAGAGCTAGCCACTGATGAAGTCCCAGCTTCTGTACCTGTGAATGGAGTGCCAACCTCAGGACTGCTCGTAGGAGTTGTAACTACCGCTCTAATTGTATCTAACGACCTGTCTTTGTTCTTTTCAGAAGCTACTAATCCTGGTTCAGTTGGTGAAGCATGCTCTTTCACTGCATTCTTTGTTGGTGACCCGACCAAGTTCAACCGCAGAACTTTTGCCTGAGATCGCTTTATTGCCACAATGTTACATTGTAGCTCATCTATGCACCGTTTCTCTTCGTGCTTAAGGTGCCTGTAATAGAACCAGTTCAACCACACAAAGAGAGAGAGTAAGAACTAAGTAACTGAAGAATGAAATTAGTAGGTTAATATATACTTACTTATCCAGAACTACCCAATTTGCTTTTGATTCCTTGGCCTCGGATGCAACAGCTCCACATGGTGATCCAGAAACAATCTTGATCCTGACATTAACCTTTCAAAGAAACAAACATGAGAATAACGTTTTAAATATTTCAGAAATACCATTATTTTTTTATGATGGGCTAAGTAAGTAACCTTGTTTGGATCATAGACATCTTGAAGCTGGAGAATCATTTGGGAACAAGTATCAGTGAGATCACTCTTTATCTCAGGACTTGCATCAGAATAAGATTTCCGATGACCACTTGCACAATCTCCAGCAAACCTGGGGAAAGTCCAAAGCTTTCTACCTAAACAATTTCACCATAATATACCAAACAAACAAGACAATGGATTAAACAGAGAAAATTGCACATCTCCATGATTTAATAACAAAGAAGAAAAGTAAAAGTACCAGCAATCTGAGAAGTGACAACAACAACCAGAGTTATGCAATCTCCAGGATGAACAATATGAGTCAAAGCCCAAACCAGGGCTGTCTTTGAAATCTCCCTAGATGCTTTAACAGCAACAAGAACCTTCTCAGTCCCATTGGAACCTGGTCTCTTCTCCTGTTTTCCTCTGATCATTTAAAGGCTCAAATGCAAGAACAATTCTGTAGATTCTTCTCTCTCCGAAGAAGATTGATTTCTAGTTGATCCTTAGAGATTATGTAGCTTAAACTATATATGATTGCATTATTAAGGCAAGCTGGACATCAAGACAAAACCAAACCAAACACAGTACTTGAGATGCAGATGGATACAAAACTCATAGACATGACAAGACCACTCACTCACCACTCCTTACTCAAATAATCATATAAACTTACAAAACACAAAACACTAAACGCTCAGCCAAAAAGAGACCCTCTTTTGAGATTCCACACCAGCTTTTTGGAGCGATTCGAATCCAAAACTCCTTGTACTCTTTCTATCAAAAGTAAAATCTTAAGGCTCCAAATCTCCCAAGGATCCAAAGAGATACACTTTTCCTCTCTATCCAATCACTCAAATCTATCCCCTTTTTGTCAAATCACTGAGTCAGTGTTTCTCAAGAAACAGACACAGGAGATGAAGCCTCTTGCTCTTTTGGATCTAACCCTTGCAACAAGAGAAAGGGCAAAAGCTTCAATCCACTTTCATCAGATTCTGCCAAATCTTCATAATCAGACCTACAGTAAGAGATTGAAGTAAATGATTCTTTGAAACGGAAAATTAAAAGAAACTGCCAAAATAAGTATCCTGTAGACTAGATTTGCAGAGTAATATATCTATGGAAAGGGCATAGATAAGTTAAAATGTCTTAAATGCACAAAGAAAATAAGGATAAACAAACATATATTATATATTATCAACAATCATATGCATATTATATGTACAAACCTGCATCACAGTTCACAAGGACATTATTATTATAATTACCAAGAGATTTCTCCGCCGTGAAAACGAGCAAGAGATCAGAAAGAAAGAAGACAGAAGAAACAGAACATTTAATATATGAGCTTACTTGAAGCATTGATTTCGCTATGTTTTGTCTGATTTGAAAGTTTTCAGCTTTTCACATTAAAAGCACGTTAGTAGAGATAAAAACAAGACACTGTTGTAGAGAAAGGAAGCAGCATAGAATGATGCCCAGATAGAAAGAAACAAGAAGAAAAGCGCGAAAATGTGTGATCAGCTTTATCTGTCAACACAGTAAGTGATAAGAAAACCCTTCAAAATTTTAAAATCCACTGTGTTGTGCGTTACTGTTACTATTAAGCAATACCAAATTAATTTTCTCTCATTCCCAATGCTCCTTTTGTTTAATTAAAATAACAATTTGGTAATTACCCTTCTTTATTTTGACAGAAATAATAAGTACTGGTACCAGAAATAATAAGAAAACTTATGTCTATGGTAATATTTTCTTGTATTGTAAGCAAGAAAATTCCATTACTTGACAAATTTTGTTTCCCTCGCCGTCTGATCCAATTTTATGTTTCAATAACACCACCATTTACACTTGTAACCCTCTGATAGAGGCTTGTGATGGATTTTGTTTTATAAATGGAATGAAAAAAGCTGAATGTATGCCATTGTCTCATTGATAAGAGTTGAGAGCTGTCACCATCACGGGACCATAATACGCTGCGCTTCTGAGACAAGTCAGTCCACCTCCGGATGTTGAATAGTTACGGCTGTTATCAGTCTCGTCTTGTCACACTTCTTAGATGAAAATGTCTATATATTGTAAATAACATTATTAGAAAATTAATCGGGCAGATGCGTTTTAGTGGCGGCTGTGTCTGCTTGGGCAATGTACCATGCCATTTGATCAATACGCGTCAACAAAGAACACGACGATGAAGTTTCGTGCTAATTAATCACCAGCATCTATGAGTACGAGTGTGCCCTATTATTATTATTATTATTAATTTGAACTCGGTGTGCCATAATCATATCTATATGATTTCTCACACAATACAGATGGAGCCATATACTCTACTGTACTTGGTTAAACATCTAGCATGATCAAAATAGAGTACGAGCCGTGCCCTATTATTATTATTTTTTGTGTGCGCCATATTTATATATCTATATGCTTTCTCACAAAATACAGATGGAGCCAAAACCGAACACCGAGTAGGAGAAACAAGAGAGAAAGATTCGATTACGAGCTTGCCTTAGAATTAGCTCTCCAGCTCAGAAAATTCTTTGAGAAAATGTTTGCCTTTTTTCTATTATCCCCTAATGAATGAAGAGTTTTAACAGTTATAAGGGCGACTCCAACGGGACGTTATAACGCTATTATAACGTTGAAGTATACTCCAACGGGACGGTAAATGTGACGGCAAAACACTAAGTTTAGTGTTGTATGAATAGTGTCACACCAAAT